>OZ010738.1:184881658-185234158 GCA_963932295.1 Tipula lateralis | reverse complement strand
TGGTGAATAATAGTAGTGGTAAAACTAATGGTATAAATAGTGGTGTTAAACTAAAACCTGTTGTTTTAAAAAAATCAAATAGCGGTGACCCACCTCGTACTTTAAATGGAAATCGCAAGCTACCAGTTAATCGGACTGCACCGCCTTCGGTACGTGCGTCCCAAGAAAGTTCACCTGAAAAGTTGGCCACATTAAACAAATCACGAAATAGCAGTGGAAATAGCAGCACAAGCAATGGTTTAAAAGTAAGTATATTGAAATTGTTTTTGTTTTTTTATGCAAACCTTAGTAACCCATTTAAAACATAGTTTGCATTCAGATGACAAGACATAAATTTTATAAAATTTTCTAACGAATAAAAATCAATTTTTTTTTTGTATTTTAAATTTTCTTTTAGACAAGTTCAGTGTCTAAACCATCATCTTCAACAGGTAATTCACCAGTTAAACAACAGAAAAAACCAATGACTACTGCATCGCTCACTAAACTATCGATCAAGTCAAGTAATGAATCGCCATTGCCCGGTATGTCGGCATGCAGTAATTGTGGCCGACATTTCAATGAGGATCGCATTGAAAAACATGAACAAATTTGTCAGAAAACCGCTAGCAAAAAACGAAAAGTGTTTGATATAACCAAGCATCGTGTTCAAGGTACCGAAGCAGAGGCGTATATTAAAAAAATTTCAAAAACTCCGAAAGCTGCCCCGAAAAAAGCCGAAACACCTAATAAAAAGAGTGATTGGCGCAAAAAGCACGAAGAATTTATATCTGCGATTCGAGCGGCCAAAGAAGTACAACAACATTTAGCACGGGGTGGAAAACTAAGTGATCTACCACCACCGCCACCATCTGAAAATCCAGATTATGTCCAATGCCCTCACTGTAACCGGCGATTTAATGAGGCAGCTGCCACTCGTCATATTCCTAAATGCGCAAATATGCAGCATAACAAACCTAAGCCAGCGCTAACCAAGAAGAAATTTTAAATCACGTTCCAATTTTTTTTATTTGATTCATCGTTAAATTTTCCTGTAATTCCTTCTTTGGTCCCACTTTTTTATTATTTACATACATATTTTTTTGTTAATCAATTTGTTAATAAAAAATAAAATTAAATTAAAATTTATAATAACATGTTTGACTTTTTTTTAACAATTTGTATCTGAAAAATTTGATGTTAAGTATTCAAGCATGTTAGAATAAAAAAATAAATATAATTTTAAATTTTAATAAATTTTATCGAATGTTCTTAATTAAACCCTCAATTACAACCCTTAATATAGATTTCAAAAGTTTAAGAAATCACCGATTCAAATAAGGTAATCAAATTTCATATAAAATACACAATTTTATTATTAGAAAATTCAATATTTAATCACAAAATTCAATCTACAATAAAATTCTATTTTATTCGGATATATCTTCGCGCTTATCATCCGTTGGTATAAATTGTTTAACTGCTTCCGATGCTGGTATCATATCGAGCCCTTCCAAAATATATGCCAAATTATCTAAACTTGCATCCATATCGTCCTCGAACCAAATTTGTAACATTTTTTTGCATTGATCAACAATTTTAGGATTCTCTTGTTCGAAGAACAAAATTTCGTCAGAGCTGTATCCCAATTTGTTTGCTAATTTTTTCCAGTCATTTCCAATGATGGGCGATAAATGTAGCAATTGATCAGGGGTTATTAAGTTTGGTTTATGGGTGTTTTTCTCCTCTGGAGTAAGTTGTTCGGTTTTAAGCAACTCTGATACTTCTATATTATCCTCTGGAAACCCTTCTGTAACATCTGCATCGCCTTCAATCTGTTCGATATTTGGAAGGTTTTCCGTATCTTGTTGCTCCGTTTTAACATCAATACGATCTTTCTGTATTTTTTTACGAACTAAATCTAAATAGTCAGAAACTTTATACGACGGTGTACTAATGGCAGTAAAGAAATGTGGTGATTGCCGTGCCAGTAAACGCAGCGCACGCCACTCGAACGATGGATCAGTCTTTTCTTTTGATGATTCAAGATACGACTCAAGCGATGGCAAGAAATTACGATCGGATCGTTTACATGCTTGTAGATTATCAGGACATATGTTCCATAGACGTGTCAATTCAGGACTAAAATTAATATATAATTAATTCGAATTATTTTTATATAAACACGTGACTTACTTTCCCATATAGAACTTTCCCTGTTTATTTGATTCACTTATCAGTTCACCTAGCGGGCGTTTATGTGTTTTTTTAAGTGCAGGCTTAGGAGATTGGTCATCTGCTGTTGGATCAGGTCGTTTAAATTCTTTACATCCATCATTCTTCCAATTATTCCATAATTCCTCACGTTGCAACATATGACGTACAGTTGAGGCAAACTTTTTACCATGCGGTGGAGTCTCTTCAACCAGTTTATAGACTTGGGATTCTGTCTCTTTTATCCAATCACTCTGATTTTGTGATAAGACATATGCTTCGCTAAAAGATAAATTAAATACTTAACACTGTCTAGTGAAATGAAATCTAGAATCCTTACGCTTTAAATTTAACCGTTGACGTCAAATACTGGAATAAGATAAGAAATTGTACCAAAACTGATCGGCGAAAATTGGAATCGGCCAACTGAAGCGCTAACAGCTTAGGATTTGTGAGAAATTTAGCAAAAAAATGGTTACTCTCGTTCATAATAGTGTCGATCTCCATAGGAATGGGATCGTTAGTTATTTGGCTCATTTTGCTTGATGAGGCTGTATCACGAGGTTCCTCGAGTTTGAAACTTGAAAAAGCTGATAAAACACTAGATGCGTGCTATAAAAATCGACTAATGTTAAATTGAATTAAATCAAATTGTAAGATCTTACCGTCGAAAATGTTTTCCACTGAACCTTGTTGTAGCATTGATTGGGATTACGGAAAAAATCCTGCAAGGCCCAAAATTTGCAGTATAAATTATGATCGATTTGTACTTTTACCACATTAGAATCATCCAGGACATCGCTTATCTCTTTGCTCTCATTATCGTATTCAGTCAAATTTTCAAGATTAAACTCAGAAACAATATTAAGTCCCGAACGTTCTGAAAACGGAAAGAATTGTGCAAGAAACAATAATATACGACCACAAAACACTGTGTTCTGTGATCGCGATAATCGCCGCAACAAATCGTTGCACATCCTAAGCAAATTATTTTTGCATGAACTAAAGAAGCACTCTTCTTTCCAGACAGTAACATTCTTCTCAACATACGAAAAAATTATTTCACATTTGTCCAAAGTGGTCGCATCAAAGACATCGCCCAATAATACAACAGGAATCGTAGATGTCACCATATCAAGACGACTGGACTGGATCGAGAAATCAATAAACTCTCCAATTTGATCGAAATTAGATAATACAAATCGCATCAAGTAATCACGAAATGATTGATCAAGGGCCGATTTTTTATCAACATCTGTTGCTTGGATATTATCAAAATCTGATTTTAGTATAGCCACTTGTGCTACGGAAAACGAATTATTAAGCGATTCCTGTTCGAGAAAATAAAAACTATTTAACATAACCTCAAACATCAACAAGTTACTAAAATTTTACCATAAAATATTTATGCAGCATTATAAAGTTCATATGTGTATCCATTTTAATGGATTTTATATTATTTAACGATACAAATCTATTTAAAAATATATTTTTTAATTTACTTTTATATCTGACAGTACACTATACCAAATTCAACTTTTTGATTGTTTTGAACTTTTTGTTGTTGATTTTATTGTTGAGCTTTTGTTTTGGGAACTGAGGGTTCTCAAATGTTTATGTCGTGTTCGTTTACTGCTTATTTAAAGTTAAGAAAAAGCCTTTTCGTACAACTAAAACCATATAAATTCGGGTTATTATTTGGATTGGAATGCATTTGTACATATTAGCAATGTATGATTTTTATAAATTATAGTGATGAAAGTTTCATTCAATTACAAAAATTTACAAAGTCTTTTTAACCTTTTACAATTCAAATTTTTTATTTCAATGAAATGAATAATTTTTCTCATTTTGTTTAATCCACCTATCAAGTTCACAACGATATTTAGAAATAAGAGCATCTGTTTCATGGTGTTCACACGAGTATTTCTGTTGCATGACTGTTTCTTTGTTTCATTCAACCTCAATTAAGTTTATCAGCAAAAAGCAATGAAAATTTTAAGTTTTCGTTCTTACTTATACTGCCATCAAGGAATCTTTACCATTTGAGGAGCTGTTATATTATTGGCCGTACCCGTGTGTTTAGACGAGGTATTTTATTCTAGATTCTTCATCAAAAATTCACTCATCGCTTAGACGAGTCAACAAAATACTGGATTTTTTTCATATCTATGTGTAAAAAATATTTTCTTTTCGTTTTGTTCTATGTTCTTTTGTTTTTATTTATTTTCATTTGTGTGAGTGCGGAAAATCCGAAAAAACCAAAAAAACTTGGTGTAACAAAAATTCCTAAATTATCGCCAAGGTTTGTTATGGAAATTCAAAAAAAAAATTCGGGAATAAAATACCTCGTCTAAACACACTGTATAGTTTATTTCCATTAAATCTTTTCTAAAATCACGGAAATATGAAATTAAAAAACTTTTGTTGAACATTACATCTTTAATTTAAAATGTTTATAGGTCATACCTAACATTTGACATTTAAATTGTCATAAACGCATGTAACATTGTTTAGGAAGCATAATTAATTATGGCACAGTTGTCAGAATTTAAAGGTAATAATTTTAATTAATTAAAATACTAGTTACCATTAATTTTATAATTCACAGTTTTAGAATTAAAACCTACCCAAAATAAACCAGGGCATCAAATTTTTATTAAGGAACATGCTACACGTCAAAAGTCGAATGAAAAACCAACTGGTCGAACGCTTTTTGTATTGAATATTCCACCGTATGTAAATAAAGAGAATCTTGCAAGTGTTTTTAAGGTAGCAGGGATAGTAGAGAACATTCTGTTTGCAGAAAATTCATCAACAGAAGTATTTAAACCAGTAAAAAGCAATTCTAAATATTTTCCATTAAAGGAAGTGTTAAAGTTCAGAGTAGCTTTTATTGTATTTAAATTATCGTCCAGTTTAGAAAAAATACTTAATTTAAAACAATTACCACCGCTAGATTATGAATTCAAATTTGATACTGGCGTAGAGAAATGGACACGTGAATATTTAGAGAAAATTCCATCAACTGATACTGAATTTCAAAATGAAATTGATGCTTATATGGCGACATTCGATCAAATCGAAGAGAAAAAACGGGAATTAGAACTAAATCAAAGTAAACCAGACGATGATGGGTGGATAACAGTTGGGAAGAAAGGCATATATTCTGGCTTTGAACAAAAAGAATCAACGATTAATAAAATAGAGCAAAAGCGTCGTAAAACTAAAGAACTCAAGAATTTTTATACTTTCCAAATTCGAGAATCTAAAATGAAGGATATAGTTGGTTTGAGAGAAAAATTCGAACAGGATAAAAAACGTATTGAAGCGCTTAAAAAATCAAGAAGATTCAAACCATTTTAGTATGAAATAAAAACGATATTTAATAATTGCTTATTTCTTTATTTTACTCCATTGGTAGTCCAATTCGTACACGAATCTCTTGTTTTGTTTTGGGGCCAATTTTAATGACTGGATCAGGTAATGGTTGCGATACATCACCGGGTGACCCACTTGGATTCGTTTTATTTTTATTTTTTAAGGCTGCACGTTCCTCCCGTATTGCTTCATACTCTTTTAAGTCGTTCAACCGCAATGAAAATCCTTGAATATGACGTTTAATCATTTTTTTAATAGAAGAACTTTTGTTTACAAATAATGATTCAATTGATTTGATTCTGAAGTTTACTTTCGAGTTAAATTTGTTAACCCAATAAACCATATTTTGTATCTGGTAATATTATTTTATGAGAATTTGACACTCTAGTCAAAGTGTCAAATCTATTTATATACTTACTGCGAAAACAATAAAAATGGCGTCAACATCGTCACGACCAAAATCTCCTCGGCCAACAGCTAAAACTCCTGAAAAAGATGAAAGCTTTTGGGATAAAATTGGAACACTTGGACGCAAGAAACGTATAAAAGAAAGTATGTATTAAATTTGATTAATATAACGTTGTTCATTTATTGTTATAAGGATGAGGTCATCAATGTAGTTATGCCCATTTATAGAAGAAAAACGTAAAATATGTAATTAACAAATATTTTTTACTATATAGTACATAGTTTGATTGATTGGCGAGTAAAACTACACTTATAACAGTGAAAATTGTTATATTGAGTAGCAGTTGGTTACATGAGTAATTGAATATTATTTGGGCGTTGTATGCGGTCGTTGTGTTTGTGTATAACTATGGTGTAGGATGAAAGACTTAAATATGTGTTTTTTCTCATTTTAGTACAAGACATTCAAGCAGAAGGAAAGTATGCTATTGATTCACCAGGAAATCCAAATGCCCCAGAAATTCCACCAGAAGACTATGAATTGCATAATAATGAACAGCGAGCAATTATTCAACCACAATCACTTAGCGATCCCAAAGTGCGTCAACTTCTTGATGTACTGATCGACTGGATCAACGATGAATTAGCTGATCAACGAATTATAGTTAAAAATATCGAAGAAGATTTATATGATGGTCAAGTATTACAAAAATTATGGGAAAAGTTGACAAATCGTAAACTTGATGTACCCGAAGTGACTCAATCGGAAGAAGGACAAAAGCAAAAATTGAACATCGTCCTTAATGCAGTTAATCATACATTAGGGTTTCATCATAAACAAACAAAGTGGAGTGTGGAAAATGTTCATTCAAAAAATTTGGTCGCTATTCTGCAACTATTAGTCGCTTTGGTGCGATATTTTCGGGCTCCAATTCTCCTTCCCGAAAATGTATTTGTGAAAGTTATTTGTGTTGAAAAGATAAGCGATAAACTCGAATCTCGCATGTACGATGAACGCCTAACTGAACAGTACAGCGATGTTGGTATGCGATGTGAACGTGATGCTTTTGATACACTTTTTGATCAAGCACCTGATAAATTAGTAGTTGTTCAAAAATCTTTGGTCACATTCGTTAATAAACATTTGAGTAAATTGAATTTTGAGGTAGCTGATTTGGGACGCGATTTTCGAGATGGTGTATATTTATGCCTTTTAATGGGATTGCTTGGTGGATTTTTTGTGCCACTTTACGATTTCCATTTAACGCCGAAGGACAGCGAACACATGGTTCATAATGTAGCCTTTTCGTTTGAATTGATGCAAGATGTTGGTCTTCCAAAACCAAAAGCTCGTCCAGAAGACATAGTCAATATGGATTTAAAATCAACCCTACGTGTTTTGTACAATTTGTTTACAAAATATAAGACCATTTCATAGATGGTTTAACCAAAGAATTGAGTCACAGATGCTGCCAATAAATGTGCCTTTTCTAAATTACTAATCTCTTTAGGTGCTAACTAAACTGTAACGCAAGTTTTTTTTTTGTTTTTGTATTTATTAATGTCTAAGAAATAAAATTGTATTAATACCAATTAATCCAAAAATAATTGTTTTTTCATCAAATCACCCTTCTGATAAAATACTGTCGATTACGTTTAAAAATCCAATTCTCAACTTTCGTTTTTGGGATGGATTCATTGATTGCAGGTCGGGAAGCAAACTTTTCAAAAAGTATAGATCAGCATTTGATGATTCGGGCGACTGTTCTTGGATTATTTGAAATTTCTGTAAAGGGCTGGCATCCTCAAATTTACGTTTATTCGACCGTGAAAGTTGCGATATAATCTGACTTGTTGAATCGGTCGATGTGAGCGATGTAATACATGGTGTGGAACTTGAAATTATTAACGGATGATTCGTGTCTGATGGCAACATGATACTGTCGTCTTTGGATGTGATTATGATTTGTCCCGAAGTATTCTGGTTTGTCTGATCAATTGTTATATTTTCCTCCTCTTGATGGTCCGTGCTCCATTGTTCATCCACCGATTGATTTTGAATCGTTTCTTCCAAATTTTGTTGTTCATCCAACTCTTCGGACCCTTTTATCTCGGCTATTGTGATACTATTCTCGGATTTAACATCATTTGCTCCATTTTCCAATTGACTTTCATTATTAGTATTCGATGCTGTTGATATTGATCCACGAGATTTTGTAAAAGGATATATAAAATTCATATATGTTGCAAGATAGTATGGTTTTCTATAACGGCCTGTTTCGCATTTTACATTTGCTTTTTGCTTCAAGTGACGAGTGTAGCAACCTCGCAGATTGCGCCATCTTTCTTTGCAACTTGACACTGTATATGACAAATGATATGATTTGTTATGTATTTTATATTAAACATTTAATTCTATAACTTGTTAATTAAAATTATTGAAAACAAACCGCTATCTTTAAACTCTTCTGCAATCTCTGCCCAAGCTTTTTCCTGAATATGAACATTTTTATAATCACTTCTAGTGTAATCATACAAACATTTGTAAGATTCAATTTTTTTGACAAAATTTATATTAAATTTTTCGTCATCACGCATTTTAATTATAATTGTATTTAACGGTAATATATAAAAATAATTAAATTAAAACTATTTTAGTTAATTATTATTGTTGTTAAAATGAAAATGACACATCAAATGATGTGACACACAAAACAATATGGCAGTCGGTTTGTCTAAATAAAACAAAGCGACGGACGAAATGCGATACGAAACCAAAATATTATTTCGTGCGCGTCGATGATGTCACTTTGGATGCATATTAAAATTGCTAACATTTTGACGAAAAATAGAATTACATATATGCTTAGCAGATGGCGATTTGTTGCGTTATAAAATAAGAATCTCCAATAACTTTTTCATTATTTTATTCAATCGGGAATAATTATCATGTTTAGAAAAGACTAATAAGTAAGAAATTATCATAAATCAGATGCAGTTTATATGATGGAAATTCTGGTTTACTGGGCTACAAAATAATTGTTATGGCGATAGGTATTTAAGTTGCGTTATAAGCGCATCTTTATAGTAGTGTCGA
This sequence comes from Tipula lateralis, assembly GCA_963932295.1. Taxonomy (NCBI): domain Eukaryota; kingdom Metazoa; phylum Arthropoda; class Insecta; order Diptera; family Tipulidae; genus Tipula; species Tipula lateralis. Next base: position 185,225,079 of record OZ010738.1, on the reverse strand, counting down.
AAGAACTAAAACAAATCGACTAGGTAGTTGGCTCAGCGGTTACAGCTGCGCCTATGGACCAAACTATTTTCGACGGTTTAAATAAATTATTTTGATATGTGAGAACATCATGTTAGAGGCGATTATCTTGATAAATAAAAATTCTATGTATATATAAGTATAGTTTTTATCGATGCTACGAATATATTGAATAACCTTCGTAGCTTATATTTTACTAAATTCGTTAAAAGTTGAACAATATAATTAATAGTTTTATACATAAATAAATATTAATTATGTTCAGTACCAATAATATGGCACACCAACAACAAAATTATATACTATTATATTATTACCTATAAATAAATTAATTAAAAATGAGTTTCTGGAATTTTATTTCATTTATTTTTTTATAACACAAACAAAGCGCGGGATTGTTCTCTGATCCCATCCTGTTTGTTTAAACAATTCGTTGAATTAAATGGATCCCCGAATCCGTTTCTACAATATCTGATATTTCACCGACTTTCAAATTAAATGCAGCCTCCTCGAATGGCTTTTGCATAACACCGCGACCAAATAAACCTAAATCACCGCCTCGTTTCGCTGAGCTGCAATCGGAATATTTCTCGGCTAATTCGGGTAATGTTGATTCACGAGAATTGATTAATTCTTTATATCCTTCAAGTATTTTATATGCCTCGTCTTTTGTTCGGGTGATATTTTCTTCTCGCCATGAACTTGGGCGGCGACTTTTATTATGTTTCACCAATAAATGTATAGCTTGTACTTGACTCGGGCCTTGAGATGAAGCGGGCTCAGCTGGTGTTGTGGGTAAATCCCATTGAGATTCTTTTGTATGGACATTTAAATAATAATGCATTCCTGAAAAAATAAAGTAGATTGGTTATTGATTTTTATAATCCTTCGAAATGACACTTAACCTCAAAAAAAATTTGTTAATAATAGTTTTATAATTACCAGTCGATCGGCTTAAACGTTTTTCCCATCCAGCTGGTATTAAGTCATCCGTTGAATCAGCCATTAATAATCAAATATTTATATTTTTAACTAGAACTTTAATTTTCTTAAATTTTTTGTCTTAACTTTGAAGTTTGAACAAATTTTGCGACTAGTAGAAATTAATTCTCGGTAGCCTTTAACATGCGTCAGATTTTGGCTAATCCAGTATCATATGCATTTCAAAAATACGATTTCTCTATACTTGAATATTTTCAATAAGATTGAGAATAATATTTCTTAAATATTATTATATTAATTATATTTTCCGAACATCATTAAAATGTAATGAATGATTTATGTAATTTTATTCCGATTTATAATATTCAAAACTGTTTGCAACCATTTTTGTAAAACCGGCTGTAATTGTAGCCATGCAAATCACTCACCGCTCTTTAGATTAGTTTTGACATTTGATTTTTAATCTGCACGGCAACCTGTACCAAACTACACAATTAAACATATTTTTATCGAATAAACAGTTTAAAATCAATTGTTATTAATAAATAATTGTTATCTTTCTTTTAAAACATACAAATTAAATGTCTTCGAATAGCAATCCTAAAACTTCGGCAGCTGATGGTGGTGAAGACATTTCGAAATTAGTAAGGAAAATATGCTTTATTTTGTTGTTTTAATTGATTTTTATTTATAGAATTTTGATATTAATGTAGGTAAATGAATTAGATTTAAAACAAGAAAACGGTGGCCCAAATAATCAGGATGGTAGTATTCAAGGATCAACCACCTCATCAGAAGAACAAGACATAGCGAAGTGAGTCACCTAGTAATTCACCACCTGGATAACTCGATTTTTAGGTTATATATTAAATTTATATTTTTACAGTCCGGCCGATACAAGTTTGTTATTAAAAATAATTCGAAAGGGTTTAGTTGAATCGAAGAACGATTTGGAAATTCAGCGAAAGGATCCAACTTCTCCACTGTATTCTGTAAAATCGTTTGAAGCGCTACATCTGTAAGTATGCATTATTTATTATCACTTGAATCGTTATTTTATAGTTTTGTTTATAGAAAACCACAACTTTTAAAAGGAGTGTATGCAATGGGATTTAATGCACCATCCAAAATTCAAGAAACAGCTCTTCCAACTCTGCTCGCAGATCCTCCACAAAATATGATTGCACAAAGTCAATCGGGTACTGGAAAAACTGCAGCATTTGTGCTAGCGATGTTAAGTCGAGTGGACACAACTCTAAATTATCCACAAGTACTATGTTTATCGCCGACCTACGAATTAGCTATTCAAACAGGTGAAGTGGCTGCAAAAATGGCACAATTTTGTCCGGAAATCAAATTACGATTTGCCGTACGTGGTGAAAATATATCAATAGACACAAAACTTCAGGATCACATTATAATTGGAACCCCGGGTAAACTACTCGATTGGGGTGTGAAGTTTCATTTATTTGATATGTCTAAAATACGCGTATTTGTTTTGGATGAGGCTGATGTGATGATTGATACACAAGGGCATCAGGATCAGTGTGTTAAAATCCATAAGAAATTATCATCATCATGTCAAATGATGTTCTTTTCGGCTACTTACGGGCAAAAGGTTATGGAATTTGCCGAATATATAGTTAAAAAACCTATTATTATACGACTACAACGCGAACAAGAGTCACTCGACAACATTAAACAGTACTATGTTAGGTGTCGAAACAAGGACGAAAAGTATCAAGCGATTCAAAATATTTATGGTGTTATAACGGTAGGACAAGCTATTATCTTTTGCCACACGAGAAAAACAGCTGCTTGGTTATCTGCGAAAATGTCCACCGATGGTCATTCCGTAGCAGTTTTATCTGGTGATTTAGATGTTCAACAAAGATTAGCCGTATTAGATAGATTTCGTGCTGGACTAGAAAAAGTTTTAATCACAACCAACGTGTTATCCCGTGGAATCGATATCGAACAAGTAACCATCGTTGTTAATTTTGATCTACCCATGGATTTAGAAGGCAAGGCTGATTGTGAAACATATCTACATCGTATTGGTCGTACTGGACGTTTCGGTAAAAGTGGCATTGCTATAAATTTAGTCGATTCCGAACAAAGTATGCAAATCTGTCGATCGATTGAAAATCATTTCGGAAAAAAAATTCATCATTTAGATGCTGAAAATTCAGATGAGATTGAAAAAATTGGAACATAAGCTAGAAAGTTTTATCAAAATGTATAAAAAAAATTGAAATTTTGAATTATTTCATTTATTGTGAGCTTTTCACGGTTTGCAACACATTAAGCAAAAATGAAATTACATTTATAAAATGCTTACTAAAGCAATGATTTTATTTGAAGTTTTTCTATTATTTAATAAAAGATTATTTTAACTTATCATAATTGAACTAAATTGTTATAATCCCCAATAAGCCACAGATCACATAAACTAATAATTCACACAATTTTAGTGGGTAATTTGCTAAGTGGTAATCGTTTTGACAAAAACGATTCGATGCTGTTGAATTCTTGATAATTTTGTTTTCTTAAGCTTTTATATAACTTTCATTACTTTTACCAAAACCTTATAACTTTAATTTCATTCATATGGACATATATATGGAATCACTTATGATCAATTGATCTGAAGAAATTTTGCTAGATCGTCAATAAATGTGATAAACTTCTACAATTCAGTGTGAATTCCACTCGAGTAATATTGCACTAGAAAGTCAGTTAATCCGCTGTATATATTGCTCAAGTAACTCTGGGCATAGTGTGCATCTTGGCATAACAATAATGGGCAGGCTTTAAGCAACTTGGCAAAAAAAACAAAAACTTATGTGTTCTTTGATATTCTATAGTTCTGTTCTATGAGAGGATTAGTTGTTACATAAAGCCCTTTCGATGGTCAAATCTATTTATAAAAATGAGCCACCAGATTTGGTAAATAAAATTTAAACATCATTGGCTTCATCATGCGTACGATTTAAGGCGATAATACCCAGACGATGAGCGACCTTATTAGTCAGTAACGATAATTGAAATGAATGAGTTTCGTCCTTGTAACCTTTTAAGAAATTGATGTGAAATACCTGTCAAAACACCCAATTTCATTTATTTTTCAAACAGTTAATTGAAATTACTCAGCGAAAAACATGTATTTGCGCAATTCAATTTCACATCTGTATATTTCTTTAAGTGATATATTAATTAACATTTGGCAAAACATAAAGAAAACGTTGATTCAAATAAATTAAAGATTTCATCACAGTTCAAAATATACTATTGACGGGTAACGAACAGTTTACAATACCACTTTAAAATAAAACCTAAAAAAGGACACAAGAAGATAATATATGTACTAAACTCGTTGATTGTTTGAATTTTAATGAAGTTTAAAAAAGATTTAAGACTAACTATAGCATATGATAACATAAGTGGTTAAAAGATGCGGCAATTGGAGCGGGAGGTACTGGGCTCGAATCCCGATAAGGGCAGGATTTAAAATGTTATATATCACCATCTGATTACGATTGATGGTGTAAATGAACACATCTATGACCCCCTGTTGAAGTGCAGATTTCATGGGTGCCAAACCATCTTCCACGTCAGTATTATAAGGCTGGCATGTAGCTATGCAAATGTACAGATGGTTCTCTACATAAATCAGCCCTTAAGCTGTACTTCCCGGGCTATGTTATGGCGAAAAGTAGGACTAAAATAAATGAATCACGAAAGAGTTGGGAGACCCTTGTTTCCAAAACAGATAGAAACACAGACAAGACAGATTATATAAGCAGCCAACTGTACAACACATATTCGAACAGCCTTGAAATATCGCGCGATTACGGAAATAATCTGATTTTAACAGCTTAATATAAAAATATTGTTTTGAATTAAAAATTAAAACTACGAGTAATCAGACATTGATACAATAACTCAATTAATAATTTAACTAAAAATTTACAATAATGTAATTCAAAACACGTTTAATCAAACATATATTATCTAGAAACGATTAAGTATATCGATTAATGGGAATATCGTTCTTTGAAATGACTATTGTATATATTATATATGTATACTCAATAATTAGATTCACCTTATATCTCCAATCCGCGTAATTGTTTCTTAATTAATCTTCAATTTATTAAATAATAATATAGCATGTCCTCAATCTTAATTATTTTATCGATACAATTAATAATACATCGTTTTATTTCATAAGGAAAACGACCACTTTAAAACAATTAAAAATTCGATTAATGAATAACAAATAATTGAATTTGTTTTAATTAAATTATATTGTCTAAACCAATTAAAGCTTATATTATTTCAAAAACGTTTCAATTTATTTGTTTTGGCATAATGCATAGTTACAGTATTCTTGTATATAGTTTATTCCATAGTCAACACCATCTTCCATCATCCGTATTCCGTTTTTTATTCAATTAGTAAACTCGGACAAACAAAAGGTTAATTGTGATAAGGAATACACAGAAGAAGAGTTAATTTAAGAACGGAATAATATTTTGCGTGATGTTCAAAAATATCGTCAGATAATTGTTAACAGACACGAATGCTATAGAATAGCGGTGTATTAATGTCTTCTTTCGTAATTCCGTCTTTTAATTTGGTTATTATTACTGATACTATCAGAAATGAAACGTAAATAGAAATATGTTGTAGCCATATACACTTGTTTGGTGTTCCCAATGTACATGAAAGTTGTAACAATTGATGACTAAAAACCGAACTTGTGTTTTTTTCTAAGAAGGATAAACTTCCTCAACTAAAAGATTAGATTTTAAGATTATAGACAGGATAAATACCAAGCAAAGGTATTTGCCCATCCTTTTATTTCAGAGTATACTATATAGGCACTATAACCACTTTATTAGCCTATATTTTACTACATTGCCTTAAGTACCTCAATTATTAGGCTTATTTAATAATAAATACGCTTACTGAGTATAGTGGTCCTCAAAGGTGTTTATCTACTCAAGGGCCAGTGATTATCTTTCATCCCATTCCTCTTTATATCTTAACTATTAATGCAGCTGTAAGACTAAAATCTATACTATTTTTACGACGACCTGTAATAATTTGAGAGGCTAATCCATTCTAAGCAATTATATAGAAGGTAAGAAACCGAGTTTATGCTAAGAGCGGATGTTAAATTTTTAGCAAAGAACTAAATGTAAACATCATAAGTGAATTAAAGCCTGGATGAAGTAATATGTAATATACCGGTAAAGATTATGGTATATTTATAGGTTGATATTCAAGTTTTATAATTAAACTTAATCAAGTCGAAAATTTTATGAAAGTCTAGACATTTCAATATTAAGAGGAACATCAAACATTGATATTAATGTCATGTAAACTGCTTCTTAACGGAAACGCCTTTAAAAGTACAAATAACATCTGGGTCTGGTCAAAAATAGACTTGAAAAAGTCTAATCAGATCAAATATCCATGCCATGGTGTCTGGTCGTTGTCTAATTGCGTATAAGCATGCCAACAGATTTTCTCTCATGATTACTGTTGAACCTAAAAAAAAAAACAAAAAGCTGTAGTCTGTTTTGCACTCGTTCTATAACTTTAAATAAACTGAAGTTTTTGTAACTACACTTCCTTTATGCTACTTATATTAGCCCTTTGATATTCAAATTGGTTCTAAAAATGGAATACTGAAAAAATAACATTTCTTCTGAATCTCTTAGTCACCTAAAAGCTGTTCTCAATTTAGCTTAAATATGCGAGTAATCTTCCCAAAACACTACGTAATGTCGTATATCCAATTAATTCTTGAATAAAGTAAGTCCAGTGGCAATACTCAATCTTTATATAATTTAAGATAGAACGTGAATAATGAGGCATAATATTCAACACACACGAAGGCAAACAGGAAGGAACGGCTAAATGCTACTTTTACGTAGATTGTGAACATATTTGAACCATGAACCTATAGAAACTGGTTGCAACTAATTGGTTAAGAAAGTCTCATCACGCCGCAGTCTCGCGAGTTTGACTCTCCCCGTTGGCCAATAACTTAACATTCTCTGGATAATATAAATAGCAGTTGTGTTTGGCTAACCACCTATACAATGTGCACAAAATTGAGACGCGGTTAGTCCCGTTTACGCCATTTAAGCAGTTTCCCAAAAATTAAAGAAAAATGGCATGGATCACCAAGAAGTTCCGTTTATTTTAAAGAGGGATTATGAGACCACCCATAGTAATGTTAAATGAAAGAGCATACGAGAAAGGTTTGTAAAATAAAACGTCGTCCAATTGTTGAAATACTTATCATAATTATATGATACGTTGTGATATCCTTAACAGTAAGAAGGTTATCAGAAGCATAAAATGAACGCGATATGAACTTAATATTTGTTATATATATCCTATCTTAGTCAACGCACACATCACACTGTACATATACAAGATTCTCGATGTTATGAATTTTCCTGTCACGTGACCCTCACTCATTTCTGGACCTATTCAGTAATAATATCTTAATGTCAATTATTCATCTATAAAAATATAAAGATAGGACACAACAATGAAACTCGAACTTTTGATTGACTTTTTAGAATATAAGTATATAGCCAACAATTTGAGATTATCTCACCTTGGTTTAAGGTACCTGTCTCCTCCTTATCTATATTACACTTATAGAGTGCAAAACAACAACAAAACTCATTACGTTACTATACATATCTACATAAGAGACAACAAAACTCACATATATATATATATATATATATATATATATATATATATATATATATATATATATATATATATATATATATATATATATATATATATATATATATATATATATATATATATATATATTTCAAACACCATCTTATATATTTTTATCATCATCATCGTCATCATCTTTAATCATCTTTTATTTTATTATATTATTACTACAAGAAAACGTATTCTTCTTCATCTTATAATATTTAATCAACTTTGTCTTCTTATTATGTTGCCGTTTTAAGTTGTTGTATGTTTGATTATTTTTCATTCCGTAAAATCGAGAGAATGGAAAACTGGGAAAACACTATAACTGATAATATACCGTCTATATAGTATACAAAACAACAACAAAATAAGAAAATTGTAAAATGTACTGAAAAACAAAAAAGTACTCGTAAGGAAAATTAAGTATGTACATATACATATATATCGAGAAAATGTAAGAAAACAAGAAAATTGTTTTCTTTTCGGGTTTTTGTATATGTTATCAGTTAGTAAGTAACTGTCGCTGTAATAAGACGTCGGTCGTGTAATAAATTTGCGGGAAATTCAGTTGTGCGTGCTTTGTATTCAATATACTATATACATACAAGTACAGTCTGTTATTGTTTTGAACCATAAGGTAGTTTAGCTATTTTGGCATTGTCTTGTGGTTGAAAATGTTTATTAAAAATATTATTTATTTACATACATTAATTACTTGTTTCATTAATTAATTATTATTGTGCATGTGTACGTGTGTGTGTGTGTGTGGGATTTAATTTAAAAATTGTATATTACTCGTACATAGATTTATAAGAGTTGAAAAGGTTTCGCGAGATAATTATAAAAAAAAAAGATTTTGTGGTTTGCTATATAAGAAAACATGTGATTTGAACTTGGATTGACTTTCGGGAATAAATCCGGCATAATCGTCTAACAGATGGTTTATTACGTATAGCCGGCGTTTTATTTATAGCTTTTTGACACGTTCTAACCTTTATAAATTGCCACACATCTTTAAATGTCGTTAAGAAAAATTGAAAAACCAAAATTCTTCTTTTAATCATGTTTGCGAAGATTTTGTTATCTTGCAAAATCAGAAATAAACAAATTATTTTGCTCTTTAGGTATATACAAGGTTTTGTTTGTTGTTGGTGCGCTACTGTATTTAATCTAAATGATAAGACATCATCATAACCACGTTGAGTAACATTTTGTTGTTGTTGAATCAACAGGATAACGAAAGAAAAACGCAAATTATTGTTTTTGATTGTGTTGCGGGAGCATGCAATGGGAAAATTATATATTTGTATCACTACTTTATCATATATCTCAGAAATTTTACAAGTGTATACTCGAACTTCTATCTTATATATATATATATATATATCTATATAACAAACACAGATTTGTTGCACCATGAACGAAAAATTAATAACAATTTTGTTGAGAAGCACTTATCTTGTTCTTATCATGTAAATATAAATGGATGTAATATATCATGATGGGGTGTTGTCTATCAGCTCTTGTTACTTGATTTTTCATTGTTTCCAATACCACCATATCTTCCATCGAGCTCAAGAAAATGATAATAATCTAACAACAATACGATTGTGTATAATACAGTGAAGGTCAAAATTATATGTGCAAATCAGAAATGTTTGCAATGAAGCTGTGAGCTTAAATCAACCTGTTACTCATTAACTCCTACTTTTAGACATTCAAAAAAATTATCGGCGCTGATTTGGTCATTAACATTTATACTCTTCAACAAAACATTTTCCAAAGATACATAGATCTAGAACACAATTGGATATGTTTCGTGTTGTATAGTCAACACCCGCACTGAACTGATCTACCAGATTTTTGAAGTACTTAACTCCTCATTTGCGGTATTAATTGAAATTGCTGGCAGTTTCTATAAGCACAACAATATTTTTGAAGATCATAATGTACTATTCTGTTCTGGGTAAAGAAAGTCGATCATAAATCCCAAATTAAAAATTTTTGCTTTGCACAAATAATTTTGACCATCACTGTATATAGTATGTATATATGTATTATAAAAGCTGTTTTCTATTTTGCCACTTAATCTAATCTAATTTAATTTAAAGGTATTCATTTATAAATAATTGACTTAAATTTAAGATGATAAAAACATTGTATATTTATATATATATGTTCTCATATGTGTGAGATGAATGAAATCTTTATTTAAGTTGTATGTATAATATCATATCATGCTTGAATTGGGATTGTATTATAACATTTTATAAACGAATACATAAAGCTATGTACAGAAGGAAATACATAATAATAAGATATATCATAAACGTGTACGTATAAAGAAGGAAAGAAAATTGGCGCGATACTTTTCCATTTTCCTATTCAATTCATTCATCATAATATACATTTCACATTTGAAAAGGTAAATTTCTTACATACGAGTATGTTTATGCAAAATCCTACATAAAGGTTTGTGTTGTGTTATCAAGATTATACACATATGCTCGTGTGTGTATATTATGTAAGAAATTAAATTAAATTCTTATTCTGTTACTGAAATGACGTGAAATTCAAACAATATTTCTTATTTATTTATTGTTTTATCGCGAAATATGAATATATAAGATATTGCCAATGTGGGATTTTAAATATGCGGTTGGTTTACATGTTATTGGGATATACAAACTAATTGGGATCTAGTTAAAGAATCAAATATACGAATATTATACCGGGTGTTCCACTTAAAATGTTCTCGGCTAATATATACAGTAAAATCGACCTGATCTTGGAGTTAACTCAACTCGACGAGATAATGGGTCGAGTTAGATGAGTCGAGTTGGATCACGTTTTAACAAGAAATTGATTCAAAAAGATAACTATAACTTGCCACGACGCTTTACTTTAAGTTGTAAGATAAACACCATCTTTCATCCATTCGATACAGCCTTAATGACGACACATTGTGAGACAATCTCCTGATATATAACATAGGTCGTAACCCAGACGTTTTAAATGGGTACAATTCGTGAATCTCATTTCTTTTTGTTGTAATTATTGCCTTAAAGTGTGCTCCCAAAAACTTTATTCTCTTTTGCACCTGATTAGGATTGGTGTATAGGTAAATAGAGTATATTTTCCTCGCAATTCCGATGCTAAGGGCTTATTTAAATATTAGCTGGTTAAACCATACCAAGTCCAATGTTTGCCAGATTTGTTGGCTATAGCGCAGGAGGTACAATTTGCCCATCTGTAATTTATTGTTAATAAAAAACTATACAGCTAAACATGTATAGCGAGCGGAACTTTTGTATTAACCCTTCACGACAAAATGTGGCAAGAAGTACCGTGACTAGTGAGTTTAACGCCTGTACTGTTCTTGGATGTCTCTTGTACGATATTACATCACATGATTGTACGTTTAGTGCAGCAATCAGATGAAGAGATGTAATAGTATATTTCACCTGGTGGTATTGTTTAAACCGTGACATCTGCACAGCGCTACGAACATATTAATAACTTTTGATGTCTTTTGCCGTTTATGTAAAAAAACGATATCATAAAGTACTGCATGATAGATCATCGGTTTTGTAGAAAGAATGAAGGTCACTAAGAATACTTCAATCATACATTTTACTTACTTCAATTGAATTTTATGTAAGACTTTTATTGATTATAATAAACTTTATATTATTTCCAACCACAAAATATTTAACCTGTTGCCCTCATTAGCTCATTCCAATTTTTCATTGCATATGCCAATTTTTATTGTTATCAATTAATGTGACATAACATATATATGTATACATACGTATTTATTGTTCAATAAATATATAAATATTTTTGTATTGAACACAACATTAGATCCCCATCATCATAAAATAACAATTAAAGCTAATATTGGCTTCTACACACATCTTATGTACTCCCTAATCATCGGTTCTTTATTATCACTTAGAAACATATCTAATACAAGAGATTTTGTGTTATATTTATATTTTCTTCCTTCTAACCCAGCCTCCACGATGGCTCATATAGATACCCCCTGCAGAGTATATATCATCTGAATGTACATAACGCAAAAGTTCTGCTTATTTTATTATTGTGTGTTGCTTCTTCTTTAATTTTCATACCTTTATGGAGATATACACAATAAAATTTTTCTTGTTTTTCTTATATTTTCTTATATATGTACAGATGTGCACATACATACATACATTGTAATGTGCTATATGTGTGATAAGAATTATAATTTTTCTTTTTTAGCGGGAAATTTATTTATTTTATCGCAGCGAGTGTTTTTGCGAGAGTTCGTTGTATAAATATACGCGAACATAATTGAGTTATTTATTTTGGCGGCAGGGAGGCCGGAGGATATACATAGAAATTCGTGTTAATTATAAAACATTATAATATATGCAATGCTTAAGGTATTGTTTTTGTTGATTAATTTATATTAAAATGTAGTTGAGTGGTTAAGAGAGATTATGCCACAAGTCTAAAAGTGAAAAGATTTTATGATTAGCTTATAAGCTCAACAAATTGGTAAACCAAATCCGAACTTTAACAATACAAATTTGTATAAAACTAAGTATTTAGAATATTAAATTTGGGGCACGCTTCGACTTATGATTGACTTTAACTTTATTTTTTTGGTTACTAATAATGTACTGCTCTCACCCATATGAATTTTAAGTAGAAATAAAGGTATTGGACCTGATTGTAACAGATAATATGAGGGTATATGGTAATGGATATTACTACTGATTCATGTATAATTAATTTCCACAAATATCGTTATGCTGGACGATTACCTGGGTTACCTAGTTATGAACTAATTAGTGTTATATTATATTAAATTTTAATATTTTGACAAGGTTAGACTAAATTCATAAAAATGTAATGATCGTCGCTTCGACTTACTTATATAATAATTACTGTTATCAATATTATCTTAGACTTTTCATAAGTATGTATAGGTTTGGTAAATATTAAAATTGGGTGTGATTCACTGACTACGTAGTAGTTTCAGCAAGTGTCTATTTATTTGCATATGCGATTCAAATTAATTAAATGTTCTTAGATATTAAGTAAACAATTAATTCATCTCGTAGAAAATTCTATTGCGGATTAAATTAATTGTTTAATTAAACTTTGATCTGTTCGCGAATATTTCAAAACAAATATTTTATACTGTTGTCAATTAACACACGTTTTATGCAATTTTACAGTACAATTTCAACATGTAGGCAATGTCGTTATCTTATCAAACAAAAAATAATCAAAAATTGATGTTTTATTAATTTATTTACTATAGAGTGTTCGAGATACCACCCGAAATTGTGTCCGCAATTAATCAAGTTCTATAATATCAGATTGTCGCATAGCGCGAATGCCACATTTTTTAAGCTACAGTTCTTATCCTATAAGTGAGAAGCTGATATAACGAAGCTCCTCGTATTATAACTTAGATGGTGACTGTTAAACAATAACTCGTCTTACTATAAAATATTGTGGTACACGATCAAAACTATTCCACCAACTTAATATTATCTGTCTTATTATAGTTATAGTTATGTATGATATAAGATCGCGATTAATTTCGCGTCTATTATAGAACTCAAGTTCAAGTATTTTATACAATTCAAATGTTTTCTTAACTGACGAACCAATACACGAACAAACAAAAAATAAATAAAAATCCAAAAAACGAAAAATAAATTAGAAAATAGAAATTGAACAACGACCGTTTGAAGCGCAAACAAAGTAGTTATTTGTGGTATTCGATCGTGCTAGGATCAAATAAAGTGAATTAAATAAAAATTTAATTTTGAGTTTTTTTTTTAAATTTATGTGTGCATGATTATTAGAATTTTATTTAATTATATTCTAAAAGTTTTGTGTAGTGATTTGAATTAGTTTATTGATTTGTTTTTAGTTATATAATTTTTGATTTTTGAGTTAAACCAAACTATACCAAAATGGGTGTTATTGTGTCATATTTAGTGCATTCTATACTAGCCAAACCACCAATGTATGATCCAAAAATGGCTGAACTTACAGCCGATAATGTGGCTATGATTAAACGTACATGGGAAGTACCAAAAAAAGATTTAACTGGCTCTGGCGAAGCAATCCTATTGCTGCTGTTTGAAAAATATCCACATAACCAAAATTATTTCCAGTCATTTAGAAATACACCATTACTATCCCTAAAGGTAAGTATCAACATTATTAAATTTTATATAGCAATTAACAAGATCGAATTATGTTTACAACGATAAATATAATATATATATATATATATATATATATATATATATATATATATATATATATATATATATATATATATATATATATATATATATATATATATATATATATATATATGTATATATATATATATATACACGTTCGGCTGAAGGTGACTCCTGTCAATCAAAAAAATATTATACAATATTGTGTTGTTCATCAGCATAGAACCGGCGATATATCAACAAATAAAGAATCACATATGTGAAGAAAATATTCGCGACCGCGCTATTACATAATACAACACCATAATATTTCGTATGACTTGCAAGATCGCACGTTTTAACAATTTATCTTCTAACGCTGATTACTAAAAATATTTACACAAAACATATTATCTCATCCAACGTTCTAATTATATGATTACGTGATGATTGAATTATTAAATATTATGGTTGTAAAATCGTATTTGATCGTTCAATGGTTAATCGATAGAATGTACAAATTTATTTAATACTTGTAGTTTTACATATATTACAATATAGTCAACCCGCATTTTATTTGATTAAATTCGATTTGACTGCATAACGAACTTACGAATTTAAGATCTAGGAATGTCTTAATAGTACAGTTGGGTTTACATATTTCAAATATTTTTTTCGAATTGTTATGTATCGTTGAGGACACGGAATACACAAAAACTAGTCAGCTTTTTTTGAAGGTTAAACATGTTTCTACTTACCATCAATATCTTAACATATTTATTAATTTATTTAAAATCAATTGTCTTTATAAGAACCTTGAACATGCAAAAAATATTTATGAATACTAAACTATATTGCAGTAATTCAATTACGACAAAATTCGATCCAATCAAATATAACATATATAGGATTGGGCATCTTTAATAATTTATTTATTTAAAATTATATAATTCGTAGGGTACGCCAGGATTTCGCACACATGCAAAGCGTTTAATGGATGTAGTCGACAAATCTATTGATTATCTAGGCGAAGAAAATGGTTTCACTGAAATTGGAAATCTATGGAAAACAGTGGGTGAAAGTCATTTCAAACGCTCCATTGGTAAAAATTCGTTTAGGGTAAGTAAAATAAATATTTAGTTTATCTTTATCTACCAGTTATCCTTAACCCTGTTTAACTAAGATATTAGTGTAATGGCCTATACTTCCTCGATTTGACTTCAGACCAGATAGTAGGGATAAAACCAAAGAGAATATTTCAAATTTTCATTTACCTTAAAAATATTAATTTCATGTTTATTTTAATTACAGGAAGTACGAACTGTTGTATTAGACATTTTAACAGGAGCATGTAATTTAAGCGAAGATGAACAAGCTGTTTGGGGTGCACTCTTGGACACGGTTTTCTGTATCGCATTCACAAAATATGAATGAATATTATTTAATAAATAAAAAAGAATCACGGGTTTATATACATTTAAATAATTAAATATAATTTAATATTTAACACTTAAATTTAAATAAATAAAATAATTATATTTCTAATTACCAAATAAAATCACATCTAATGTTATGTATGTACATATATACATATACGTACCTAGCATACAACATATCACCTGACATAACACGTTACATCTAAATGTTGTAGCTCACAACATTCACATTAAAAACACATAGGTATTATAATTTTCTTAATTATTTGTATTACATACATTCATTACTTATCAATAATTATTATATGAATAAAATAAAGATATATAAAGATAATTCGTTTTACTTAGTGAATCTAAGGATTGTGGATAAAGAAATAATTAATATTTCGTGTTATGAATTATGTGTAAGTAGTAATAAATATCCAGGCCAAAATAAACATACAACAAATTATTTCAACATTTCTCTATTCCCAAGTATAACATAATTCGACTTTTTCGTGAAATATCGAAGTAAAAACTTATATTTAGTTTCGACTTTTACATAGTTTTTCTTTCGACTTAGAATAAGATTTCGTATGAAACGTGTCGCGATAAGTCGAATCTGACGAAACTCGATATAGTAAAACTGTGCTTATGTATGTGTGTTCAAATGTCAAAAATAAATTTGGCGGGAATATTTTTGTGCATTTATTTGTGAACCGTCAAATTCAAATTGTAGCGGGTTAATTAAATAAAACTACAAATTTTAATGGTTTAGAAACAACAAAATAATTTTTATTAATTTGTGATTGTAATATAACTTAATATGCATTAAAATTTATAAAATTATAAAATAAAAAATAAAATGAATATTCATATAAACATTAAATTTTTCGAATGTAAAACGTAATTTTAATAAACTATGTATATAAATATGATTTAAAATTAATATAGAAGATAGTTTGAATAATATTTTAAATTATTTTTTCCGTAATAATGAATATTAGAAAGATCATATTAATTTATTTCCAAATCTGAAACAAAATGTCCACACCAGTAATTTTTCTTAGATGCCACCAATAAGGACGATCTTATTCCATTGTAATTATGATTACACTTATATTTATTTAAAATCACAAGACACAGAAATTGAAATGTACTATTTGATAAATCGCGAGTGATGGATGAAAATAAACTATGTACATATGAAACTTGTGTCTCCTCCACATTTCTTTTACCAAAAAATAGGATAGATATTTAAGGTATAATAAACTTGTTTTATCACTGTTTTACTAAAAAAATTAAATACATATTTTCGAAGTAAAAGTATTCGTAGTATTTCCACCCAGAAATTTAATTAAATTGCAGGTGTTCACATTTCTTAGAAATTCCAAATATATAAATAAACAAACAAAATTTTAAACACGTCAAATAATACGCAGTTTCTAAACACAACGCTGTATACATATACGCACCACTACTAAAGTATTTATCTTTCGACTATTTTCGCATATTTCGAAGGGAAAAACGATAGCTCATTTTTGAGTTTAGCTTTGTTATACTTGGGTTAGATTTAAACTTGGGCAATTGGTTATTTGCGTGGGAAAACAATAACAAAGAATTTATAACGTTTCATATACCATCTAACATCATACCACCTGCATTATCACCGTACAGTACTAAAAACTGCATATTTATTTTAGTACTAATTTGACATTTCGGAAGAGCTGTCAGATTACCGTTTCTAGTACACATTTCACAATGGAAGAAAATAAAGAAAGCTCGATTCAATCAACATCCAAAAAAAATCGTAACAAAAATAATTTTAATCAAAATAAGCCAAATAAACGATTTTTTAATGATAACTATTCCATGAAAAAACGACAACCACCCAAATTTTATCAACGTGAGAATGACATATATGTAACAAATAAATCAAATTTTAAGGTATGTTATAGTATTTTGAAAAGTAAGGTTAGAATCATTTTTTTTATATTCTATTGTTTTACTCTAGGCCCAGTTAAATCAGTGCGAAAAACTTATAAATTCTGAAATTGGAGAAGTATATTTACATTGTATTGGAAATGCCATATCACGAGGTATTAATTTAGGATTGTGCTTGGAACGTAGCTTTAATGGGATTTGCGGTTTGGAGACAAATACTTCAACTATTGAATTAATTGATGATTTTCATCCTCTGCGAGACGACGATGATTTTGCCGTACAAAAACGACTAAATTCGTGCCTACATATACGTGTATTTCGAAATACAAAGATCGCCAAACCAATATCCTGTGAAACCCCATCGGTTACAGCTTCAATATAATATAATACATAAATCAAAATGTTTAAATTAACCGAACTAGTACGCTGGCTAGGGCTAACCGAATTCGAAATTCTAACCAATTTGATTTCGTTACAAATTTTCTCGATTATTTTGGCGATGAAAATTGCTGGCCATTTGAGCGACTCAATCGATTGGTTTGTAATTTTCTCACCACTATTTTGTAGCGATATTTGTAATGCGTATTTTTGTATTATAGTCGGGATTCGAATGTATCGGGATTGTGATCAAATTAAGAGACGAGCATTTAGCCGACTTTTCTATAGTACAAAATGTATAGCTCTAATGGGAGCGTTCAAGTATTTATTATGTCTTAAACTATCGGGTCAAATTGGTTTGGATTTTAGTGAAGTTTTTACTCCGATATTCATCTTACTCCAGATTATTGCAATTCGGGCATGCCAGCTATCAAACACTTCATAAATCTAACTAGAAATAAGCTGTAAATATAATTTTTGTAATAAATGAAATAGTTTTATTCTGCTTAATTACAAAGTGGTATTGATTCAGGTGCCTTAAAAATTAGTTCGATCATATTCGCCCCAGCTTCAATTATCTCGACTGCCTTTTGCTTATCATTGACGATCAAATCTTGATTTTCACCACGGCACAGTATATCCATTCGATGATTCTTACCTAGAAATTTAAATCCGATTGTGTAGGTAAAATTCGTTTGCAAACGAATCGATTCGCCCACACTAATAATGTTATGTTCGAAGACAGTTTTTTGGGCAGCACATGTAAATTTAGTCACTTCAGTGGCGCCTGTATCCCGATTTCGTGCTGTTACATAAATTTTATGGTCGACTTTACTCAATTCATTTCCATATCGTAATCCGGCCAATATCACCTCAGATGTAACAGATAATTTCGTTTCGAAACGTTCACTAGCTATAAACTCTCGATATTCTACTGGTAGTTTATATTCAAGTCGTGGTTCTGATCGCCAAACTGAATTTTCATCATCCGTTCCGAAAGCAATTTGTTTGAAAATAGATGCAAAATCTTGATCCGTAAAAAGATTCCTATGCTTTGAGGCACAATCACGAAATTCTTCAAATTTCATAGTCGGGAATCGAACTAAACGTATCAGGTTATCGAAAATATTTCGCCTATCTTTCAGTTCTAACCGGTCCTCTTCGCACCGGTAGTTCATCCAACGAACTAACCCTTCAAAGATTTCCTCTTCTTTTATATCCTTATATACGTAGTCCATTTGTAATATTTGTTTAACAGCTTCTTCCGGTAACGAAAGAAATTCTTGTGCCTCCAAACAGAAATTTAAATACCAAGCAATTTCACCTTTTACTCGATTATATACTAATTCATAACAATACATTACACTAAACTCGTATAATGCCAAAAGGATGGGCGCATCACACGTAATTAAGTATTCGATTATTTTATTTTCGAAACAAACTACTTTATATCGAATAGCCAATTTTAAAAGTTCCATTCCGATAGCTTCCTGCATATCACACTCGTCCGTATATAGGAATCTCATAAACTGATAAAAACTTTCGTATCCACAATCCATGATCAGTATTAGTTTGCTGTCATTCAAAGTGGTCTCCTCCAATTGTTTTTGAAACACCAAACTACGTTTCATCAATTCTAACGAGTGTGCGAAAATTATTTTGCCGCCAACACTAAATTGAATATCAGACAAAAATTTATTATTAAACAATTTTTTCGTTATCTCGGCCATTGTTAGTGTGGGTGCATTATTTAATAATATTTCCATTTTAATTATATAATTTTAACTAAACTGTTGATAAAACCACTATGTTTAAATTTCGCTCAAAAGTCAAAATAAAGATATGTATGTCAAAATTTAGTTATGCTAGTGATCACATTAATCGTTGCTCGTTTAATACAAAATTGCTATTGCACACTAGTATCGCTTAAGTCATAAAAAATCTTGCCACTGAACTGTAATTTTTGAACTGTAATGTACAACTGTCACATTAATTTAAGATACACAAACGGAGTAGGAATCTTTGTAAAACAGTCCAAAATCATAGCGTCTTAAATATATTAGTTAAATTCTACTAAATATTCGTATTTATTTAAATAGTAATGTGTGAAGCAGATTGTATACAAGTAGCAGTAAGAATAAGGCCGCTGGTTGAAACTGAATTAGTACGAAAATGTGGTTTGGTTGTAGATAAGGCTGGCAGCGGACAACAAATTGTTTGTGACAATGGTAGCGGTAAATCTGTATACAGTTTCAATTATGTTTTTAATCAATTGGATACACAGCAATCTATATATGATGCATGTGTCAAAAAAATGCTGGATAAATTATTTCAAGGTATAGTAGTCATATTATATACACAGATCCTGTAATATTGACTTTTCATTTCGATTTACACAGGTTACAATGCAACTATTCTGGCATATGGACAGACTGGATCTGGTAAAACACACACAATGGGTACTACATTTGGAGGCGAATTAGATGAACATATGGGTTTAATTCCACGTGCCGTTATTGATATTTTTAATAAGCTTGAAGATGTTGGGGCAAATCACAATACAATTACATGCTCATTTCTAGAGTTATACCAAGAACAGCTTTTTGACTTGTTATCGGGTAAACCACGCGAACAAAGTATACTGGATATACGTGAAACAGCTAGTAAAGGTATTATGGTCCCTGGCCTAACAGAAACTATTGTTAAAAATCCGGAAGAAACACTCGATTGTTTGATGAAAGGTTCAAATGGTCGTATGACAGGAGCAACAGCAATGAATTTGGTCTCCAGTCGAAGTCATGCCATTTTTACAATTACACTAAAATTTGTATGTGAGGATAAGGTGATCAAATCAAAATTTCATTTAGTTGATCTTGCTGGATCGGAACGATCGAACAAAACCAAAGCAATCGGTGATCGTTTTAAAGAAGGAGTTCAAATAAATAAAGGATTGCTAGCATTGTCGAAAGTAATTGCGGCACTCGAAAAAAATAACAACGGTGGATATGTCGGTTATAGAGATTCAAAACTCACACGTTTATTACAAGATTCATTAGGTGGAAATTCTGTTACTCTTATGATTGCATGTGTGAGCCCTGCAGATTATAATGTCGAAGAAACATTAAGCACACTTCGATATGCCGATCAAGCTAAGAAGATAAAAAATAAACCGATCATCAATTTGGACAGCGATTCTGTAAAATTGAATAAAATCAAACAAACCGTATACGCACTCGAATTGAAGTTACATGATTTAAAGCAAGTTAAAACGCAAGAGAGTGGAACTGATGAGGTCCGGCTTCGAAAAGAAATTGAAGAAATGGAATCTCGAAACATGCTAATCAAAAAAAACACGCAAGAAATGGTCGATTGTCTAATTTCAAAACATGATAAAACCTCCTCGTATCATAATATGTTTAAAGAGCTCGAGGGTAAAATCGAATCTCTAAAGTCTACAGTAAATGAAATGATCGGAATTTATACAGAGGATGATGCTCCATATAAAACCGAAATTGATCAAATTTTGAAATTGGTTCAACAATTAAGTTCAGAACTTGCCGAATATAAATCAAATGACCAACAAATGAATTTAGATATAGAGAATATTGCAGAATTTGGAGTCACCAACCTAACTGAGGATGAAATCGTGGAAGAGGAAAAAATAACGGAAAAACAACTCGAGTATCGTAATCAAATTCGAGATATCAATACTAAAATTGAATTAAAATTTCAACTGATCAAAAAAATCAACGAACAAAAAATATTCGAGATGAGTGCTGCTAGTAATGCATCATCAAATAACGACAGTCAGACCAGTCAAATTTCGATAAATAACATGACATTTAATACGAGTGCTGAAGGTTTGATTAAAGGTTATGAAATGCGAATAAAAGAATTGGAAACTCAAAAAAGGGAATTGGCAGAAAAAATGAAGTCAAAGAACAAATTTAATGGTGAAGAATACCGAATCAAGCTTAAAGAAATGGATTTGGAAATTAAAGAATTGCGCCAAAGTACATTAATTCAAAGTAAAACTCTTAAGATGAAAGAAAAGGATCCAAAAAAAATCAAATCTCTTGAAATGGAGATAAATGAATTGAGACGAGCTAAACAACGGCTTAATGCATGCATGCAATGCGATTTGAAACGTTTCGATACATGGAAGACGGAAAAGAATAACGAATTGCTTAAAGAAAAAATTCGATACAAGAAAACTGAAGAGGAAGTGGAAAAATGTAACGTAAAATTCGATTCAGAACATTACGAGCTTCGTCGCCAAATCGAGGAGGCTAATGAACGTAAAAATCGCCTCAAAGCCGTTCTCGATAATATAAGCAAAAACAAGCATAATTCAAATATATCAGATTTTATTGAAAATGCAATGAACCTGTTGCTTACATCGGAAGAGACGAAAACTTCATTAAACGAATTGATGATTACCCGCACAAGTCTCTATGCAAAATTAGCCCTTTTGAAATCACAGGCATCACCTAATAAGCGTGAAATTGCTAATCTCGAGGAAGATTTGGAATTGCGAAACGCTCAAATTAATGATCTACGTGAAAAAATCCTATCAACAAACGTAGATGAACAACTCACAAAAATTTGCGATCGTATTCAAACAATGGCCGATGGTAAAATCGTTATGAAACATTGCATTGATTTAGCGATTGAGTTGAAAAAGAAATTATCCAATAATTTTGTACGATACGAAGATGCAGTGCGACAAGAAAAAAAACTGAAATCAAAGATAGAGCTTTTGGAGTACGAAAATGATACCATGGAACAAGAAAATACTTCCAAATTGAAAGAAATTCAAATGAAATACGATGATAAGATAACGATTCTATTGCGGGAATTTAATAACCAGCAGAATGCCGAACAATCAGACGCATCAGTAGCTACTCAGAATGATTTGTTCGATGATATCGAAGCAATTCGATTAGATATTGAATTGAAACAGCAGCAGCGCAATAATTTACTCGATGAAATCAACAAAATCAAAAATCATTCACTTGTAACACGAAATTCAATTTATTTAATTCACGATGATAATAATGAAAGTAGTACCGAGAATTCTGATGTGATTCCGGAAACGCCACACGACCCAAAACCAAATAACAAACGTAGAACTCAACGTAAACGGTCGATTATTAAATGTGGCTGTAAAACAGGATGCGTCACTAATCGATGTTTGTGTCATAAATCAAATGCAACGTGTATCGATTGTGCCTGCACCAATTGCTATAATAATAGTGAGGCGACAAAAGAAAATGTTAGTTCTTCTGTGAATGTGCAACCCTTAATAAATTTGGAAAACGGAACCAGCGAGGAAAATACACTAAAAAGAGCATCGGATGATGATTTAGATAAAACACCAACTAAATTACAAAAACTCGATGATGTTGTTACACCTAAATATCCATTTCTTCGTAAACCACGCCAGCCTTTTTATTAATATTAGGTTTTTATTTTGTTTCTCATTTTAACGGATTTTATAATATTAGATGTGCTTTAGTTCTTAGAAACTGTCGATATGTTAATTGTACGTATGTATTCATATAAATATAGAAAAAAAATATAAAATAATTCTTTCGAAAGTTTTGAATGTCCCGCAATGAGTCTAATCTTAAACGTTGAGCTAGTTATCGTTGTGTCTTTCCTCTATCAACTTGATTTAACTGTGGGAACGACGTTTTGCTGAGTGATACTTGATCCAAGTTATTTGAACAACTCATGGTATTATGTCTAATATGAGACGATAAGATGTCTATTCGATCCCACTGCTTCTCGATAGTAGCTCACACACATTTTACTGACTAGATACTTTAGTGTCTGGCACAAAGAGGCAGTATAAGATCTAGTTTCCAGTTACGAGATGACAAACGAATATCGTTACTCTAATTTCCTGGATACGTAAATAAGAGCCATGGACGAGTTTATTGTGCTTGAGCCCAAAACAGCTTGCAACGATCTAAACTAACAAATGAGTTGATCACCCCAATATTTATATGTTCACACCTAAGAATCTTACAACTATAGAAAAAGTACTAACCAGAAACAGGTTGATCGCTGAAGTATAAGAAATATGCTGATCTCGCTCATACCCTCATTTAGACTCCATTCTACATATGTATGCTTTCGTAAGTTATATCAAAACAAGAAATATTACAGAAAACAACGAATCGATTTCGGTTTTTATTTTTAAATTTTGTCTTCGTTTTTATTTTTTTTTATTCTACTTTTCTACAGTAAAAAAAAAGTAGTCGCAAGTAAACCATCGAATCTTAAAGAAACTTATCTCATAGAGCATTAAGAAAATATTTTGTTTTCTATTTCTTAATCGGGTTTGTGTAGCTTTAAATTTTGTATATGTGTTCTCTCTGTTTCGTTAATTATTAGAAAATTATTTAAAAAAAATAAATGTGATGTTATTTTTATAAGAAACAAATTAAGTTTTGAAAAGGTGAAAATTTGTGAATCAGTGTATGAAAAATATTTTAAAAATTATTCTTAGTGAATTCTCATAAATATAGTATTTTAAAAACAAATATATAAAATGCCTTGTTCTGCTGTAACACTATCGTTAGCAACAATATCCGCCATTATTGCTGTTGCATTGTTGGCGATTTCATTTTCTACGGATAATTGGTTAAGCTATGAAGTTAAACGGACTAATATACAGGTAAAGACAAATTTTTTATATTTCTTCTTATATATGTAAATATGTATATATAAGATTTCTCTTCTATAGAATTTTTATGATTTTTACGGTTATATATACACACATTATATGTGACCTTCTTGCTATGGGTTAAACTTTATATATATATACATTCAAAATAAATCTTGTTCTTAATTTATGTCAAAACTATTAGGCTGTGGTGCAGAGTATATGAACTTTTACTTAGATTCATAAATGTTCTCTGAGATGTATTATATCTTATATTGTTATATGCATATTGTTAATACGTCCATTTTAAGAACACTATTTACACATCCACTCGATGTAGAAATCTTTCAATTTCATTTCAATTCAAATATTCAATGTCGTCAAACTCATAAATAAAAATTAGCATATATGCTAAAAAAATGCTTAGTTTACATTATATAGACATAACCATCATAATAAATCATAAACGCCAAAAATATTGGATTGAAGCAAAAGTTACGATGGATAGATCAACGGATACCCGCATAAATTATTATACATAAATAGGCATCCAAATCCGTGTCCCAACTGAGACCTTAATACGTTGTATTGTATGTAGGTGGTAACGAATGTTTTTCCTCGAGGCCGTAGCGGGATGAGAAACTCTCTTACCCATTAGCTACAATCGGCGACGTTAAATTAATAAAATTATACTGTACACAAATTCCAAGAATCGTTTTTATACATAGAAATGTTAAATGAGACATGGTCAAACCGTACATTGTACAATTTTCCAAATTAAAGACGAATTGTAACTGAATTCGCGTAAAATTTATTTACCGGAAGCTTATATTCGAACACACTCGTATACAATCCGTTTTTGTCATAATCGAGTCGAAAACCATTTTTTTTATATCAATTGTTGTTGTGGAATTACCAATTATAAAGATTGAAGGTCAGTATTCAGAAATAAAACTTAAAAGTAGTATAGTCAAACTGGTTTCATTGCCTCAAATTTAGGAGTATATATCCAATTGTAAATTAAAGCAAATTTCTGGTTCCTCAGTTAATCATGTAAATATAAATCGAAATAATATTTTTTCTAAAATTTTCTATATAGGGTGAAATCAGGTTCGTCGCTTTATTATATTTCTAAAATTGATGTCTTTTGTATTTGAAGTTTCAATTATCGTTGAGGGCAAAATAGTTTCGTAGAAATTATATTATTGTATTTATTAGTTATAGTTCATGTGTGATAAAAAAAGAAAGTTAGTGCATCAAGAGTCAAATATAAGTTTATACAAATTCCTTATAAATATTTTTATATAGTATATGGTCAGATCAACACATAAGTATATGTATTTTAAACTCACTCCTAGTCCAACTAAACGACAACTGACATCAACTGGTATCGGTAAATATACGGATGTATATACAATGTGAGCACATGCAGATAGCGATTAATATATATTTTTAGCCTGGTGTAGTGATCAGGATCTATCAGTTAATGCTTCGTTTTACTATAGACACAGGACTTTATACGAGATTTTAGACTCCCGCTCATACGATCCCGCTCTCATAAGCAGCGTAATGTCTCTAGAGTAATGCAATATAGTACATTAACTTCAAATGCGAATAATGGTAAATCATGGGCCCTGAAACCCATCAGGTGCGTGTAGTGGCTATACGTTTTGCCTCACTTATTTTGAGTCTAGAACAATGAGTTGGGTTGAAAAGCCCTCTAAATCGGAAAGCGCCTTCAGAGACTTATTTGTCTGCGAGTATTGTGGGAGCTATGCAAACCATGACGTTGGGTCTATTGTCGCTTGATCGTTGGTTCAGAAGGTGTGCAGCGCAAACAGCTGCTTGCCTACAAGACATTCTGGGCAAATATGGAGGGACCATCTATGGTTCGAGTCCCGCTGGTGACTTTAAATCACGATTGGGTATTTTTAATGTGTAAGTGCGTCTATGGGGTTCTTCCCATAAACTGCACTGTTTTGGATAACCATTCCTATTTGAGAATCAGCTGACGACCTTGAGGATATCAGATATCTTGGACTTCATTATAGAACAAATAGAGCTCGAGACTAAGAGTGTAAGACTGGGAAGGAATGTCACAATGGGTCAATCGAGTCTGAGTGACTAGGAAATGAAAAAGTGATGTGTTAGTTTCTACAAAAAATTATCCCAAGAATGCCCGACATTTAATAAAACATATATACAGCTGATTGTACCGTATACAAATGTTGTCTTCATTCACAATACCTCAACGTTCGTTTCACCGCAATCATCTGTTTAAATATTAACTAAGGGAATACACATCTCTAAGTCAAATATAGATATAAAGGGAATTTTAAACTATTCGAAATGTGTGGTAAATGCGTTGTTTTGTTTTATATTCTCATTGAAATAAATATCTTCAGGAAGTTGAGCGCGGATATAATAATTTTTTTGTTACAACAATAACGCAATAAGAAATTTACTTGAGAAAATTTAGTTTCCCTTGTATACATGGAAGGTTAAGTCGAAAGGTAAATATTTAAGTGCACAGCTCCAAAAAGGTATATAGCTGCACAATATTATGCAAAGCAAATTCTTATATATAATCATTCAAGGGTATATATTATATATTATATTCTTGTTAGAAAATCCACGGTCTATTTTCGATTTAAAGTTTAGAAATCAATAATTGATTGTTTATAGTTTATGTGATGAGAAAATTCCGATTTATAATCGATTATGCAAAACCGATCGAAATGTATATAAGATGTGAACCGAAAAATTGGTTGATGCAAGTTTTGTGTAAAAATTACCAATCAAGTTTCATATCGAAACGCAAAAATGGCAAAAGTGACAAAATTCGTGCCGAAAAACACTAGTTCAAGGTTACGCGATCGTTTATATACATATATACACCATCATATATTATAATTAACCATTTAAAACTGATTTCACGTTTTGGAGTTTTTTTTTAACGCGTCAACGAATATTTGATTTGTATATACAAGTGTATTAATTGTAAACTTGAAAGAATGCTGATTTAACACAAGAAACTTTAATCGCGGTTGCAATTTTCGTTTTCTCTAAATATACATATTTTTTGGTCTTTGATTATAATTTAACCGGTTTAAAATGTGTCATGTATAGATGTATGTAAACAGATTTTAATCGTGTGCTTGCGATCTTCACTTCAATTCTCGCTATATACCTATATAATTATGTGTAAAGTGTATTAGCGCGCGAGCATCTAATTAATTCCACAACGCGATTATCATATATACATATACATATGTGTGTTTTCCAAAAGACACATGCTTGTAATTTATAATTTGCTTAGACTAATACATATGTGCATAGAGACAACCACTTTGCGAATATTTTTACATTGACTTTCTTTTTAAAATAAATTTCTTAACTTTTTTTTTATAATCTACTTGTGATCAGAAGATGGTATTATAATTGAATAATTTATGTGTATATGATATTATCGATGATTAATAGATACAGGTATTTACATATTTGGTGATTGGATGAATTATAAATAATCGACAAGCAATAGTTTGCAGGTGAAAATTTTATTATTTTAAGAAAATATTTCATTGGTGGAATAAATAACCTTTAAGGCATTCGAAATTACAAAAAAGGCAAATATCTCGTTGTCTTCATATAAAATATTCAGTGAAAGTGAATAATTGTAAATAGTGTGTGTCGATTATTAAGTTATAAGACATTGCTGGCATATGATTAAAATACATATATTTTATCAATGCGGTCCTTTCACCGCAGTATCACATATAGTTTCGGTCAACTTTGTATTTTGAAAATTATGTCTGAAAAGCTCCTTCTATTTGCCTGATATATCCTTCTCGTCTCACCAACATATATTATCATAATTTAAGGATATTCGTTTCAACTTCAGGTAAACGATTTTTATTTAATATGATAGGATGAATCTTCAATGAACATCTCTGTGGTCTGTATTTGAGGATTATCAATATACATGTGGAACATTAATTAGGTGCGCAACATTAACATGGAGCTTTCCATTCTGGTCCCGAATGGCTGTTAACAGAGATCTTAAGGTATGATGCAATCCGGTGACTCCTTTAAAGAAACCATATGCGATTTCTTCTCCGTTTTCGGAAGCAGTTTCATGTCGGGAGTACGGATTTGTATTATTACATTATTCGGTCTAAGGTATAAATCCCATCAGATTATCCAAATTATTGTATAATGGGTCTTTATCCTGGGATTGGCTTAAATCAGTGACAATTTATGTTGGCTAGTTGTTATTTTGGCGGTATCCGATTTAGTTTTGTTTGTTAGCTTTTTAACATTTGATTTTTTTGCGGATGTGGGTCTTCAGCCCAGCGATCCAACCAGATTTAGCCACCACCTACGACAAGCTCTGGTTACTTTTCTCGGTCTTATGTTTCGCTTAAAATATTAACGAAACATGGATGCCCCTATCCTCAGAGCCTATAATCGGGCATTACGGTGTTTCTTTTGTGCCAATCACTGCTGTCGTTTATATATGATTATCGCTGAAAACAATAGGTTCAAAGTTTGGTCATACTTATTACTTTATTTATTTCACACACTATATTGTGAAAGATTAGCAGCGTACTGGTGGAGGCTATGTCACTAATCTTGTTCATATACAATTTACAACACTACTAATTCACTTTTAATTCAAGACTAGCCTCTTGCCGTGGCATACCACGTGCTTAACTATAAGTTATTAACGTGCTTAAATCGTGGGACTCTTATAAGTTATACTGATCCGTCCAAATTTATATCACAATTATGGCATTGGTATATAGGTGTCAAATCTTATAGGTTGAGCTGCACTCTAAATAATAACGAATGTATATGTATAGATAGGGTTAACTGATGAAACAATCTCACCAACCTATAGATAGGTAGGTGAGATTGTTTTATCAGTTAATATTGTTAAATGGCCATTTATATAATGAGATCACATTTGACTGGATATTCATCCTGACAGGCTGTTTCAAGAAAGATCAAACGTTTTTTCCACTTTATGTCTTGACTCCATTGAATGACTCCATTTAGCCGAGAACTTATAGTTATCCACTTGTAATGGTATGCTAGTACATTTGGTTGTTTTTCTCGAATTGGCCGAGCCAAGGTGCTTATGTACGTTTTTACGGTTCTTAGCGTTGCTTAACCCTAATTTGAGTGTCGTAGCTTATATGAAGGTCCTGCTCCAGTTATGATGTTGCTGCCAATCAAGTGAATAATTGGATTTTACTTATCGCATTGTATGTGTTGTTACTATTTGACAACTTTCAGTGATAAACTAACTAATATTCCACAAGTCATTCCGCCATGACTTCATGAGATATCGTCACATAAACACCAATTATTCAACAGTCATGTGCTCGTGTCATTATCGCATTACTGTTGTTCACCTTAGACGATATATGCAGCCCGTATTTGGTTCATCAACAAATTTTATTCTAATTTGTTGATGTCTGTTATATAAATCTTTGAGACAAAAAAATGCTAATTACGATGAAATATTTATGTAATATATTCAGCCATACCTTAATTTGATGAAACGAAGCCAAAGTTAAATTATGTCATATACTCGTATATATATATATATAAGATTTGCTTGTATGCGTAGATGTTGCTATTTCCGGTCAATCATATCGAGCATTTTTCGAGTTTATGTGAAATTTTCATCTCTCACTCTCTTCCTCTCAAACTGAAAATAACAATTTCTTCATTAAAAAGTTAAATGGAATTTCTTAAAGAAATCATGTATTCTTTTTATACACAAAGAAACACAAACAGAAGAACAAACATACAAAAGAATGGACAAATAAAACACTATACGGTGTATTATGTACTGTTAGTTTTTATACATGCAGACTTACGTACACACATAGACATACTTTTATATTTTTTGGTGATGAAAATATAAAAAAATTGTATGTGTGTACATTTATTAAGAAAATAAACTTCTTTAAGAAATTCAGCGATGTTCAACAAACATACGAAGAGTTTATATTGGATACAAAAGAAAACTGGTTAGTTTCAATTTATAAATATTTGGATTTAAACATTTTAAATTGAATGAAATTTTAATACTTGTTGATTGACATTTAATGTATGTTTGTGTAGTAAGAATTTGTGTTAAACAAAGATATGGCGTGGACGCATGTATTTGTGGTGAAGACTATTATTTTGAGGTCGTTCGTTATTTTTTTAAATCGATCTTGATTCGTTATCAATACTACAAAAACGTGATCGAACTAGTGCACTTGCTTTCATTTGATTCCATGCACGATATGAGGATAGTTCGTTTTGAAGTCACGGGAAGCATAGCCTCCAAGAAACGGAGTGTTTCAATTGTTTACCTCGACAATACCTTGACTAGTCTGAAAAGTATTTGTATCCTTTTATTGTTTGATTTAGGTGGACGAACCTAAAATTGTTAATCGATTACAACAAACAATAATGTTTTTAGACGACGTAATTCAAAGTGATAAACGACGTAACAAAGTGTTTGTTCGTCTTAAGTATTAAGACCTTATTGTTAATGCCGTAACCTTAATACAATATTACCCTCTAATAACGTAAAGTAGGACATAAATTAGAGAACAACGAAAGTTAGGAGTGCCATTAGCATTAGAAACAAACAGACTTAGTAGCTAAACAGGAGCATTCAATATGAAGGGGGTGGGTTTTGTCAACCTATTCAAATATCCAATTACCAGAGTAATAATACAGATATAAAGTAGAACCAAAAATCTGGATATATCCTGAACGGCGAAGTTATTTTGAAATGTAAACTTTTGATGAGTCAATTGTGACCTTCTGTCAAACATACACTCTCAGTCACAAAAACGGTTTGTTCTTCGAGTTCGTTATCAGTTGATCCTCAAATAGAAATCGTAATCCAAAGCAGTGCAGTCTATGGGGAGCAGTGCAGTATAAAAAGGACAGTTTAGATTTATTTTAAACCAAAGAAGATTTTGGAAAGGTGACAAGAGATGTGGTTGTCCCAACTCTTCTGGTGCTGACCACCAAAATGATAATCGCTGTCTTAAAAGATAATTACGTCACTGATACAGTGGGCTCCAAAATAAGTTCCGAAAAATGGATTGGAGTCAATCGCCTTTAGAGCAGCCAGGCTGTTGTCAAAACGGATGGATACGATGAAAGTTTGATCATATTGAATTAAAAATTGGTTGGTACATGGCAGCGTTACACATATAACATATATACTATCTCGACTAAATATATAATTAAATAATAATTTGTAAATCACCGGAAAGATTTGGGTAATTTCAAATTTCAATCCTCCTCCGTCATGGCATAACCACATACGATATATACGAGGTCCTTGACTAAGTATCAAATTAGATATGCACGATAAACATCTAAATCATAATGTGAATGTATTTCATATATAGAATAAATAACTACATACGTACATATAGATAGATAAGTATAACCCACCCAAAAACAAAACAAAAAATGAATATATTTCTTAATCTAAACACCTTAACGACGGTTGGTTGTTAATTAAAAATTCATCAACATTTCGAAATCTACCGACGAAAATAATTAAAAATCAGGTTAAACTCATCGATGTGGATATAATTTAAGGTTTTCGGATCTAAATCGAATGGTTTATGTTGTCATTTATATGCAGTATATCATTCACCTCGGCATCGCCTTTCTTATATAACAAAACGTAACTATAAATTAAATCTTATAAATGAATGTAAAATAATTTAATAAATTCTAATTCTTCCCAAAATTAATTAACGAAACAAGAGACAATGAGACATTAAAAGATTGTGTAAGAATTTCGCGGGATTGCGTGAAAGTGATCGTCTTAATTCCATGTACACGTATATATAGTCGTTCAACGTTTACCTTGAATGAAGAATCAACGGTATTGTAACAAAATGTCAGCCAACCATAAACGCCTCGTTAATTAGACGGAATGTTAATGATTACCTACCTATGTATATGCGCTTAGGATTACTTTCTATGCCATTAATGAGACAATAATTATATAAAAACCAACTTAACTGTAATAATCACTAATTAATTGGCATTTTGTTTATGATTTATGTATATATAGTATAGGTATTTACAACAAAACCATTTTAATTAAGGAAATTAACGATAGAGCTCGTTGGTCGTATTTATGTGTTTTCGGTTCGGATTGCATTCTTTCGATCTTAATGAATTTTGTGATCTCATAGTTGTATGTTGTGGTCGTCGTCGCATAATATGAAATCGATATTGAGGAAGCTCATAACATTTATGTACACATATCTATCTACGTATAAAGTAGAACAAATTAGCTATAAATAGTAAAACAGATTCAGATTAATTGAATTGGAAAATTGTACTATGCTAGTTTGGTAATACTTGTTGCCATACATATATTTGTATATAAAGTGTACATATATTGGACGGCCACTTAGTATATCTGTTGGTTAATTATATAGATCTTTGAAATGAAAAATAAGCAAAACCATTGTCACCAATAACACTAGCAACTCTCATCCTCCAATAGGGCAAAGAATTCAAAGTGCCATTGAAAAAATGAAAAAGTATAAGAATAAGAGTGCTTACTAAGGACCGGTCAGTGTATAACCACCAAAATACATGAGTTTCAAATGAGATTAATCTACAACTGAAAGCACATTAACAATCCAAGAACCATAATGTGTATTCGATAATGTAATGCGGAAATTGAATGTCACGTCTCCTAATGGCATATTCACAGATAAACTCAATGATCTGGACTATGCAGATGGCATATGCCTGCTCATTCGCATATACTCAGACATGAATCGAAAAAATACAACAGCTATCAAATCTATGACGAAGATGATCTCAAGATATACATCAGAAAAACCTAGACAATGAGAAGATGTAAATGGATATCTGTACCTTGGCTGCACAAAAGCGAAAACAGGTGGAAACATAAATGGAAGACATAAATGCGACATAAGGTCTGAAAATCTTCTAGCTTCATTGGTTGGTTGATTCAACGGGAGAGATACAACTATTATACAATGTGGTCACAGTTAAGGCAATTGAGCCACACTTATAGCACTCGTGCCCTTACTTATATTTAAACAAATTTTTAGCAAATTAAGTCAATACCAAATCTAGTATAACAGCGCAACGAATATCAATCGAATTTATGCATGAAGTCATGGTACCTACATATAATATAAAACCTTGTACAAATGATTAAACCATGTATCTAAGCTAAACGCATTATAATCTTTTGTAATACACATAACAATACCAAAACTAATAATTTTGTAATCGTCTGTAAATATTTTATAAAATTTAACGCTTTTTAAGACAAACATCTTAAGGATGGATTATAATTACTTTTTTGGGATTTCACAAGATTGTGTCTCTCTATCTATACACTCGTATACACCCGATATGTAAGTAGTACATTGATAATTTATTTTTATTTAATCAAAATGCCAACTCATTGTATGTATATCAAATCGCATTGGTTGGTATGCCGATGCGAGATTCAAGAAACAGGTTATATCTATTATTTCTTTTTATTTAGAAAGAAACGATTAAATTTTAATTCGTCTGACCTTCGGAATCTAAATAAGTAAAATAAAAACTATTTTACACGATGCCAGTTTTTCTTATACTTGTGTGTAAGTGCTAGTGCTTCAATCAGTCAGGCCATACCTCAAAAGCACCTTACTCGGGGCATAAGAGGGCTAAAACGATTAAGACTATGCCAAATGTCCCTAGTTCCGTCCTACACATAGTCCACACCTAAACCTATAAAAACCATAAAATAAATTCCACTCGAAAAGGTATGTGAATATAAATAGTAAAATGCTTTACCTTATTGTTTCTTGTGTATGTCGTAAATAAACAGCATTTTTCAGTTTTAACACCATTTTTGAAAGTAAAATTTGCGATTTGAGTACAAGACTGTGTGAGTATACTCGTAAAAAAATAAACACTGTATTTTTAATAAAGTCCCCCTTATCGAACATATATTATAGTTCCAGACAATAGGGAAAGGCTCAAGCGAAAAACCTGCCTCAATTTTACACTCAAGTCAACTATGTATTTCGATCGAGGTCTTTAAATGGCGCAAAATTCGGTGTGAACGAAATCTATCGAACAGATACAGCATTTTGATTGTGTTGTTTGGTTTTGGAATTTGTTTTCACAATCGAAAATCAATAAATTGGAAAATCTCGAATAAATACTTTGCTTTTGTCAGTTATAATAATAATGGCGGACCTTGAGCAATGTAAATTATTATATGTATACGAGTATATAGTATTCGAACAAGTTGATTTATTCAATTTATAATTAATGAATTTATTTGTTTTGTTTTTCAGGTAAGAATTTCTATGGACTTGGATGTGGATAAAACTTTATAACGAAAATTACATCATTTCTGTAAGTATAAGCTTTTTCTTTGGTTCCATTGGGCTATAATGACATCATGTGGAAGAAATAGCCAGGTATACTCGTCTGTTTGCTGCTGATTTAAACTGGGTGGGCAAAAGTCACGCATGACACTAAAAAAATATTTTCAAGCAAACTATCTGTGGCGTTCTGTAGATAACCAAATAATTCAATTCGTGGAAATAATACAAAGGCTATTACCTTGTGACAGAATTTCATACTGAATCTTGCCTAACAACCTTTTACGGGCAAAATAACTTCTCACAATGATATCTCTCAATGATTGGGAGTCCAGTTCGCGCTTCTAAGGCACAAATGCATATATCTCATGCTGCAACAATGCCAAATCATATACTTAGGTATACTTAGGTATCATGCATTTTATAAGTTAGTCTCATGCTGTAACAACAAGCCTATATATCACTAAGCGAGCGAAATCCAATTATAATTCCACCACAATCAAATAATTCTAAATTTCGAGTAGAGTATCTTGTAATTCGCTAGCACTGTCGCAACACGATTGAACATACATATACGAATTGCACAACACATTTAGTCCGGTAGCGTATGTGCCTTTTCGATCAAGCGGTTATTCAAGGAAGGATTTACCATTACACGATCAATAGTTTCTGTTTACAACCTCCCAAAATTGCATACTACACCTTGTGCCCAAAATAGGGTCGATATGAAACAATTATTATAAGGCTTCAATGTTTGCATAAAATGAACCATGAGTTTTGCTTTGTTTATATCATCAACTCTCATTCTATTTAAAGTTCAATTTGTTGGGCTGTTGATTCAGGCAGCCTATTCCGATTCAAAATAAATGCCATCGGTTTTAAGTTGGTAATGTTTTTTGATTGACCGTCGAAAAAACTACTATCTATCAGATATCAGATTCGCCAAGGATCTTCGCCGGTCGAATATAAGTTTATTCGTGTTACATAGAAAAATAGCTTAATCTTTCAACTCTAAAAGCTCTTTACACAGACACAAAACAAACATGATGAGAGATGATGTTACTATATGACTTGAACATTTTCTTAAATGGTGCCCAACTTCACAAAAATACTCCAACCGAACTGAAAAATGTCAAAAATTCCGACAATGTATTGAAACGTTTAAGCATAGACGATGTGTAAACGATTGCTTCGAGCGAAGGTAAGAGACGTCCAATAAGAAAAATGCCTTCATGAATGGTCTGTTTGTTTGTTTTTATCTCTACACTGCAATTTGTTTCGGGGCTCGAGGCGCTTCAAACTCTTTCGCGGTTCTCTTATTTACGTCCTTACCTTACGCCATTACAGCCAAATCGAGGACGTACGGTTATAGGTCCGATTTACGTAGAACCGCATCTGTACATTGCATAACTCGATGCCAGCATATAGTACTGACATGGAACATGGATTGACTCATGAATTCTGCACACCAACAGGGGGTCATAGTTGTGTTCATTCACACCACCGATCGTAATCGTATAGTGAAAAATCCCTTTAGCATTCTGCGCCTATCGGGATTTGAGCCCGGTGCCTCCCGCTCCAATTACCGCAGCTTTAACCACTGCACCATTTGGTCGGTCTTCATGAATGGTCTTAATTGAAGTTGTATGAATTCTAATGATATTTGTGTTAAAGATTTACTTGAAGAGTACTTTCTGCAACCAAGGCCAAATTAATTCTATTTGCTGGATATGCTGATCGAATAAATTTAATTTTATTAATATTTTTATTCATGAATGGCTTTATTTACGAAAATCTTCTTTTATATAAATGCCATTCAATTGTCGTTCTGAAGTGCCTTCATTGCACGAGCTGAATCTCTCTTATAAAACTACACATCACACCAGCAACAGTTTCTTCAGTGTGCTATGTTTACGACGCTTTTGAATATGATATAGTTTTGGCGTAATTTTCTTCATGTGGTGAGATGGTAAACCAAACCTATGATCAATTTTGTTATATTTTCCGAACATGCTGCTTTATCAAACGTCAAAAAGTCCGGAAAGAAAATTATTCGATTTACCAAACAATGTGTTATAAAAGTATACTTCCCATTATTGTATAAAATGCATACAAATGCGTTTACCTAGGTAAACACATTGTGTATGTGTGTTCACTTAAATTGAAACAATGGAACAGCAAAAGACGCGTTCCTAACATGCTATCACATAATAATTCACTTTTCGAGAACAACAAAGTGAAAGCAAGTATACGGTATGAAAATCTACACTATATACGCATACGAGTGTATACTTAAAGACTATATATATAGTCTAATGATTGAGTTGAGACACATACATAATTATGATGAATGAATCTAAGACATTCTCCTCATTTCGTATGTATAGTGCTGCTAATTTGCATTTAATTATATTACACTATACATAATGTGGTTAAGTAGAAAACGTATAAATTAGTTCAATTTTACTTCTTCTTAATTTGCTATATGTTATCAGATTTTAAATTAGAATTAGCTTAGAATTCGCACGACATTGTTTCGAGAGGGTGGAATTAGTTCAAAACTATTCACATAACATTCAGTACATTCGTATGCTATCGATAATCGATCTAGTTTATGGCTAAAAAAATATTAATATTGAAACTATTTCTATATCAATTCGATAACTGTAAACGTGAAATGGCGGATTAGTTTTGATAAATTTAAATTAATCAAATTTACATAAATATTTGTGCTTGATACGATAAGAAATGTTATATTCTATAAACAGTATGGCTGCCATATACATATAAGCATGTATGAATTGAATTATCGGCCACACAATAGAATTCAAAACTTTATGTGAATATGAAATGATGTAATGAAACATATTGATGACAAATATATGTAAAATTAAGCGACAGACCTTGTTCGGCATATAGTCAACGCATATAGATGGACAGGAAGTATACTAGGTTATCAACTTTATATAGCTCGAAGCAGTACCTATATAATTGAACCGAATGGAGTTGGTCAGAATATTTTCAAATTTTCACAGGTGTTTGGAATCTTTATAATGCATCGAATACAATTTGTTCAGATTTTAAATATGTACTTAATTATAAGCAATAGAAGTGTTTGGCTACCGCAGACAAACCACACAAAATTTGAACAACACCAATACTAATATAATTTAGACAATTGTTTAAGCCAAGAAGTCGTGCGCGTATAAATCAGCTGGATCTGAAACTAAATTCTTCTTTGCTGATTGATCGTTTAATTGCAGATGGCACGCAACCAAAAGTTTAAAAAGACCTGTAATCCAACAGTTGCATACTATCATCTTTAAGGTGCACACTGTAATCATTAATTTGGGTTCAGAAGTGATTAGAGACGATAAATCTATACTTGATATAAAGGTTTACTAAGGTACTGTGGCGATCGGAGCAACTAAAATAAAATCGCAAATTACCTCACGCCACACGCAATTCATAAAATCGATATTTACTAGTACTGTCGCGTCACGACTGAACGTATATATACGAATCGCACAGTATAAACATCAAGTCCGGTAGCATATGCCTGATGAGATGGATTTGATCTTTTCGATCACGCAGACATTCAATGACGTCATCCATCATCAGATCGAAACCGGCCTAGTGGATTATAAGAACAAGCAACAACGCGAAGGATGCTTTAGTACAACGTACATTCAAATTTACAACAAGCACAACACGCTTTCTTCAGTACTAATTAGTAGCGTGAGCCTTTTTGGCTTGAATTTGAGTTTGAGATGTTTAGATTTTGAGCCGCCAATTTTTTGATATGATGATAAAGTCATTGAATAAACGGTTGGATTGACTAAATTTCACCCTATAGAGGAGAGTTCGATATATGGAGCAATAAGGTAAATTTCCTGGAAATATGTATGCCTTATATAGAAGCGCAAACCGGACCAACCTCTCCCCGGTCCCAAATTGTTTGAATTGCTCCGAGGTGAAATTTGCATAAAATTTTTGAATGAAGTCTAAGCTCAACAAAAGGTAAAAAGCTTATCTTTCTTATACATATCCATCATATATGTAGGTATATTACCATTATTCCTTCCGCATTTTCTTTCAACCACGCATACGCATACACCGGAGTAAAAACAGCATATAAGAAGGTTATCATATCAATACATGCATGCATGCGTCATTAATTGAACCGTCTGCAATATTAAGAAACTTGTTTTCCCGCGATAAACAATTAGATTCTTACTTATATGTGAAAGAAAGAAAGCAAAATTGATGCTGATGGACATAAAGTATCATCTTTATGTATATTATATACGAGTAATAAATGGGACAAGAATTTTTATATAATTAAGTAGTTTACGGTAGTGCGAGTGTATAATCGAACTTTCAAATCTCTATATAATCTCGTTTCGAAAACATAAAATATAATTTCCTAAAGTGCAATTGAATGTATCTATGTACAATATATTTTTATAGAAGTGAAATTAAAAGTGCATTCAGCTCGGCAATTTTCTACTTAAAATCAAATTAATTTTCTCCCAAAATAGTTTGAAAATGAAAACTATTTAAAGTCTAATTAGAATTGGTGTTCGGCTGTTCGCAGCGAACGTGGTGGTCACACGCAAAAGAGAAATGTAAAGATGTTTAAGAAATGATTAGTGTAATGAGCCGAGATTATAATTCGACACATGGTCTAACATACGCGATACCGGAAATAGTATACGCACAGTTGTTGGTCATACACATAGACAATTTTGAAATGACCGCTAAACTATTTAAAGTAGGTCTCAGACCATAAAATCTAATTTTAATTGTTTTATGTACTTACTTGTACATCGATGTTAATGGGTTAGACTAATTATATATATATTCTTTAAGTGTCTTGTCTATAGTTATATGGATTTCTTAAAAATATCTAATTAATTATGTATGTATGTTGTACTAAACCTAGATTTATTTGCTTTACAGAATTATATAACGAAACATCCTGACTCAGTATCAATATTGGACAGTTTAAATTCAAAATATTTTTACTACACAAGAACTCGTGGATTATTTAGAATATGCTACCCGAAAGAGAGACCACCAGCATCCTCAGGTAATTATAAAATATGAGATTTTGTTACTTTATTTTATATATTATTGATTTAAGAGAAAGTTGTTGGTTTAATTTTTGTTTAACCCTATACGATCGAAAGTGTATGATTATTATAGCAAAGCAGCTGTGTATACATATTTTCAAATACAAACATTGGAATTTATCGATAAATAAATATAAATAAATGGACTCAAATTATGTGTGAGTGTTATTCATATGTGAAGCTTGGGGCGAAAGTGTTTCATTAAATGATTAATAAAAAGTTGTCTACGTGTGTCTAGATGGTCAACATGACTTGTGACCTATAATATTCTCACAATATATACAAAAATAGAAACTAAAATAAGTTGGTATAAGAGAGGTGAAAGGAGTTAGGAGCTGAATGGCAAGTTTACATAGATGATAGTTCAAGAAAATTCAAATTTTCTGTCCTGCATAAAATATATTGCCAATATTATTGAGATTATCTTCATGCCACGACAGAATTAAAACATAGTCGCCTGGTTGTACATTGCGTATGGCAACTTGCCTAAAATTAGCTTATTTATATGTTCTGGAGTGGGAGAAGGTTCTTGGCAGAAATCGATCTCCAAACTACATGATTCGCATTGATATCTATATCCGATGGTACATTCGAAATGAATGAACTTTCGTTGGTGCAACAATTGCTATATAAATCGAATATCCTCTTTATATATCATGTTAAGATTTTCACTGATCTTATCGGTTCGTCTCATTCTGTTAAGTGCAAAGAAATTTAATTAAAACCAAATGTAATTAAGTAAACAATTTATTAACCGGTAATTAAGAAATTCGCCACCGAAGACGAACAGCAAATACAGTTTCAAATACTTACAATCTTAGATTACAGATGTAAACAATAACGTTCGTTTAATATTGAGCGTTAAAGTATCATAGAAAATGGCTAACAAAAAGCGCCAAAAACAAGCCAAAACAAATAAATTATGAAACTGCTTTCACAGCGCTTCCACGTTAAAAACTTCCACAGAGCTTCCAGGTTAAAAATTTCCACAACGCTTCCAGGTTATAAAAAAATGAACGTTCAATCTATTTGAATCTATTCAATAGATTTTTGTTGAATTACGATGCACGACCTTCAACTGGCAAAAAAATAAAATTACATTTGAATGTTGTTGTTAGTGTAATTGGTGCAATAAAAAAACTTTTCGATCGATTTCAAATAATTTTGTTAAAAACTTTTTCATACGCCCACAAAAAAGCAAGTATTGTTGAATGTCAACATTTAGGCGCACAACGTGATTACACATCTTTGATGCTAAATATGAGATCGTCGGTTAACCGTCAAAGAATCTAGGAACATATTTTGGAACTATTCAACTATGAGCTTGATTTTGTTCATATACGTTTGGGACAGCTCAATCAATAAAATCGAAATACTAAAATTTATACTATAAGACATATTTATCTGTATCTTACACCACATATACTTATGGCACAAATGTAAGATCTTTGTCCTAGTTTGACACAAAAATTTTATGGCAAAAAACAAATAGGCTGTCTGTTTTTTACGACGTAAATTGTGAAAGAAGAATTAAACCAAGCATTGAAGCAAAATCAGTCACATTACTCAAAGTTGTGACAAGAACCTATGTTTATGTTGGTGATTCAATTTATGAATTTGTTAACACAATTTAATCGATTTCTGGTAACAAAGAATTTGGTAAATTGTAAATCTACCCAAGCAATTTTCGATTTACATATATACAATTCGATATCTCGTTTAATTATACATTTTAATAAACCCACCAAATCGCGATTATTATAACTTTGCTGACAGCTAACTCAGTTAACTTATGTCTCTGTACATGACTGTATAATCTTGAGTCGAAATCATCTAACAATATCAATGCTCTACAGCTTTGTACTATACAATATGTGCCTCGAAGTTCAATAATCTCTATGTAATCTTTGTAATTTTGTTTTGTATCAACTACATACATACAAACGTCTTGTATTATGTGATTTATATCGCGGTTTATTTTATGCTTATATATACAAAAGTATAGTGTACAAAATTTCTTTACCGTCTTAGCACAAGATAAGTGTGATAAATACATAAAATTAATTATTGCAATATATACGATCAAGGTTTCAAGATATTTAATTATAATTTTAATTTTACCGGAACTGTTTTAATGAACGTTGGCACACACACACTCATACAAACTCTGTACATATATACATGTATTTTGAAGTGTGCATGGGCGGATTGGTTGATTAAACCTTCGAAATATTTATGAATCTAACTTAAACAGTTATTGTTTTCTATGAGTGTCGTATAAATACTCGAAATGACCTAAAGGGTTGCAAAATATCATCATATTTTCACGTAAATCAACAAACAACAATCACATCAAGGTATGTTTGTATATTATACAAACATAATATATAATATGTATATACTTGACGGGAACTATGTTATGTATATTCCTTCACTGGATAGAGCATAATGTAGTTGCGAATTGCGTGAGAATATCAATGTTCATCTTACTGCAGGTAAATCAAAATGTTTTCTGTGTGACGACCAATAAGTTACAAGACGGATGATGCTCAAATCATGATGTTGGTGATAAATGAGTTTTATTCAATGACTGCCTCGTGATCTTGTCGTTTCCATATCACAACAACTATATAGAAGAACACATAATAAATACATATTTGGCATTTGATATTATAAATAAACGGTTAATACACCAAAATATGAATCAAGTTACAATTTATCGTGATCTTAAAAATGTCGTGGTTTTGTATAACACATATATAACGTCATGCATATTGACCTTGGAATTTTTTAAATATTTAAGACAACAGAATTAATTTTTCTCGGAGATGTTTTAGTCACTAATTCGCCATACAAAAAATTACAAGCCCCACATTGGGCGCCAGAATTTTTTCAATAATAAAATATATTTTATAACATTTAAAACAAACATACAATATAATATGTATTATGTAGTTGAAGGCTGGTAAAAATATAAAGCTTTGAACCATACTAACAACTTTCTAATATATTTGTATGTTTAGTTCGTATATGTGTAAATATAATATTTTTATACCGAATGTTCGGTTCATTTGACAAATTAATATGTGGCTTATGTACGTAATCCTTGAAATGCCAAATCAGGTTATCAACTGTTCCGCGTATGTGTGAATTTATGTCTCAATTATTCAAACACGTTTATTTATGTGTATACCTCAAAAATCTAAAGTAGTTACCTCATTCATTCTTGGTACATGTAAACATACATATATATCTATTAAATATGTAGTAGGGAGAAAGTTTAATTTATGTATTATTTATGATTTTATTTGATCATTATAAATGACCCAAAATTTAAAAATGTTAAGCTTATAAGCACATATGCGATGAAAACCACAAATCTAAAAGTTCATTGTATAGCACATCTTACCTTGACCTAAATTACATATCAAATTTTAAATTAATCCAGATTTCCACTTATATTCATATAATTAACCGATTAGCCAGTCGTATACAAGCAATAAATAGTTTTATATATAAGTAACTATTACTTCTAAGAAAGTCAAAAAAATGTATATTCAGTTATTCCATTCTATTAAGTATAATTACGAATGTGATCATATTTATTTTGATCTCACATACCTATAAATAATTAACATAACGTAATTAAATCGATTCATCTTTTATAACATCATTCAAGTTTGTTTGATGTCACTGTACAAAAAATAGGTATGTAGTTTTATAAGTCTTAATAATATGAACGCCACTCATATAAACATTTGATCATTGAACTCTTAT
Source organism: Tipula lateralis (assembly GCA_963932295.1). Classification (NCBI taxonomy): domain Eukaryota; kingdom Metazoa; phylum Arthropoda; class Insecta; order Diptera; family Tipulidae; genus Tipula; species Tipula lateralis. The sequence continues at coordinate 185,181,381 of OZ010738.1, read as the reverse complement.
TTTTACCGATGTTGTATGTGTAATGCTTAATTCAATTAAATGGCAAAGGGGAGCAACATAAAATTTCAAGTACACTATAGCCGATAACGAAACTTTTTTAGAAAGTAAATTTCTTTACCATATTTGAGCTCGCACGCTGTTGATCGGACACAATTCTGTATATATTATCATGTGTCTATATTTGTGTGTGAAACAACTATTTTTCCCCCAATCATTATGATTACTGAGCGTTTGTTTAAAAGAATTAAGCAGGTTTGAGTCATCAATGCACTCATCAAATAATTTCAAAAAGCTCATTCAACTAAATTACCTCCAAACTTGTATAGCTATGCTCTTCCAAACAAATTCACTTTATTTAGTAGTTTAAGAATTGTTCAAGAAATCACTGATCAAGATCTTGTGATAGAATATAGTTATTTAGAGGCATGATATTCGAACAATAATTAAGTATTGATATACAAAACTGAATTGGTGAAGGATTTTTTTTGGCCGACTATTGTTATCTCGCAAGGTTATTATGTGTATGTTTAGTTGTATCGTATTTCAAGTGGAAGGTTATTTTTATAAAATACACAGGAAGTAAAAAAAGATTCAATCTGAACAACATGTCGAACAACCACATACAATACATTTATTTTTCGTTACAACGATTCTACCATACATACTATGGTAATCCACACCGATCTTCTATGGAATTTTTAATTTCTTTATACAATATTGTGTTACTTTTAAGATTATTATTGCTTTTCTAATTTTCGTTAAATGAAATCTTCGTCTTTGTGCACTTAGTAAATAATGCTACATCTTCGACTGTACAATTTTTTACCCTACACATAAAACAACAACATTCGTGCAAATACCTGCACTACCTTATAGAGTTAAATTTATATTCACAACAACGCATATAAATTATATTATAATATTATATACATTATTGTAATAAATTACAATTGTTTAGAAAAAATCACTCGCGCCCTACTTATAGTTAAAAAATAGAGATAAATCCCACACAACACGCAGTCGCATAAATCTTAACTAATTTTTTTTTTTGTCTATTTTTAGTTGAAATTTATCTATCACCAGTTGAGACACACTGCTCGAACGTTGACTACTTTCCAACAAATACAAATGATGACAAACTATCAACATCAGCTGATGATGCAGCTGCCCGATTACATTTAGCACGAACATGTGTTGCATTGTTTATGTTGAGGTTAGTACTCTGTTACATAATTTGTGTCGCAAATATTTTATTTAAAAATTTATTTTATATTAGTTTCGTTGCTGTATTTTGTGCATTTTGGACCGGATTGTCGGGATGTTGGAAACGATCAGCGGGTGCAATTACAGCCACAGCTATATTAATGCTTGTTACATGTTTACTTGCTGCTGGTGCCATGGGACTATGGCATACAGTTGAATTCTATGAAAAGGAAAAAGTCGTTGGAGATGAATTCTATTTGGGATGGAGCTCAATTTTACGAGAAAATACACGAATTACATACGACTGGTCGTATATTTGTGCATGGGCTGGTGTAGCAAGTAGTTTAATCTCTGCTATACTACTATCGGGCGCTGCTGTATGTTTACGTAGCGAACGTGAAAAAGAGGAGCAACTAAATTTACAATATTTAATGCCAGGTGAGTTATTTCAAGGAAATATCTGGTAATATGTCTGATTTGTTGTATTTTAATCATCCAATCTAGTGTCACTTCAGTCTGATGTTAAATCGATATGATATATCCTCGCACCATTTTTCGATTTTAAAGCTTTTTTGCTATATATCACTGCATAAAAAATTATACATCAGCGTTCACACAAAAAATTAAACGTTAAATGAAAAATATCATGACAGTAGATTATGATTTTATCGACCACTTACTTAATTATAGCCCACCTGATAGATGATAAATGAAATCACTATGCCTTAAGATGCATCTGCTGATTCATTGGCCTAAAATCTTAACATAAGGGCATCCAATTTTGACAAAAATTGGATGTCCTTATGTTAAGGATTCTCTAATTATTCTGTAGATTTACAGCAACATAATCTGGCGTAGTTCTGAAATTTAGCCTCAATAATGTAAAATTATCATTTCAATCTTTGATCTTGAAAACCCTTCCTAAAAACATAAATCAAGAAGAAAATTAAATCATTTTACAGATATGATCTATGGAAATTACATTATTGGATAATTGATTTAAATATTAACAATGTTTTTATTTTACAGTGTACCCACAAAAGCAACCACCATACCCATATGGCGGATATCCCCAACCACAAATGTATCCAGGGCCATATTATCATGGATCACAATATGGACCACAGTATAATTATTAATTTTAATTAATTAAATAAATAAAAACAAAATATATATAACAGTTTTTACCCACGTTTCATTTCTGTCTTCCCAAAATATGGTGCCTTTCATATTTTCTTGAAAATATATTTATACTGATCGTGCCAGGACATCGAAAATTTTACAAAACATAAAAATTCTTAGAATAATTATATAAAAAAATTATCAAAATTTAATTTCTATTTAAATAACGAAAATAAAATAAAAACAATTGTCAAAATCTTTTTATAAAAGACTGATTAAAAAGTTTATATAGAAATTAAAAGTCGGTTAGCCCATTTCTAAAATATACTCGTTAATATTCACGTGTATCGCGAATTTTGGATACATATGTGACATGTTTTCGTCTCATTAATATATAAATACAAATATATATATAGATGTTTACCATAACCAAACAATTATATTTTTCGTCTTCTTTTTAATTTAATTTCTCTTTTAATTATAAAAATTAATTTTATTATGTATTATTTTAAATTGGATAGTTTTTAGTACAAATAATCGACGCACTCACAACATTTTTCTGTAAACCTGTAATATTTTTTTTATACACATATGTATTATATATATTAACAATATAGAAAATTATTAATCTCGTATAATTAATAAATAATAGTCAATTTTACTATTTAAAATAAATTAATTTTTTTATAATATGTAAAATAAATTTAATAAACAAAATATATCCAATTTATTAGTGTTAAGTCGTCCATTTTGAGTAGGTTTCGTGTTTTAGGCGATATATTATAAATAAATGATCATTTATTTATCATTTAACAAATATATATATATATATATATATATATATATATATATATATATATATATATATTTAGAATTTATTATTATTATATTATAAATGAAAAAAAATACAAATGTAATTTTTAATTATTGAGTTAAATAAATTTATGTTTAGAACAAACAATAGGCAAAGTGTTGTTTAATTATGAATACCAAAATGGTCTAATTCGGAATCCTTCAATAATACCACGACGAGATTAAATGCGTTCATGTAATTATGAGCTTTGGTGGTGTGTTCATTACTTACCTCGCAAAATAAAACTTCTCAGTTGATTCAACGTGATCTTCTCCTAGGTTGTCAATTAGCTAGTTCTAACTCTAAAAATAAACTACTCTTAAATAATTAATTTTAATTTAATTTATATAAATCATTTTTATTTATTGTATCTTAATATATTAATTATATTATATATAATTTGTGCTTCATTATTTATTTTTTTTATATGATGATTATTATTATTTGTTGTTAGTTTTTAAATATTAAATCAAAATATATTTTATGACAATTAAAAATAAATAATCAAAACATGGGAAGGAACGAGGTTAAATTATACAATATAACAATTTTATATATTATATAAATGTTTAAAATATTTATCTAAAATTTTAATTTTAATTGAATTACCAGACTTATTATTTTTAATTTTTTGTATTAATTTTATTTTATATATTTATTAAAAGTGGGTTTAATTTTTAAAATACCTGTATCAATAATTTTTTTTAATTAGTTTAAATTTAATTTGATTAACAAATTTTTTGACTAGAAATACAACAAAACATTATATCTAATTTTTAAACAAAATTTTTGGTAAAATTTTTCAATACGATAAAAACTATTAATTTTTTCATTGAAGAGGATATTTTGGCACATAAAGTTATTATTTAGAAAGAAGGTAGAGCTTATGCAATAAGGATGATCATATTGGTGTTATGTAGATAATGATACACCATAAGTCAGTAAGGTAGTGAGAAACCACCTACAAAGACCTAACAAATTTTCTGTTCCGAAACAAAGTAAACTACATACATTTTTATCAAATTCTGATTTAAGCGCCCGAAAATATTAGCACTTACAATAGTATGAGAAGCAATGCTTACATTGGGCTCGATATACTGGTGGAATTCAAAACAAATTGTTCAAATATTTAGGCCAATTAAGAACATATCTAAACGAAAATACTTTTGCGCTGGGTAGGAACTGATCTATATATGTATATCAATCAACGTTATATAATTTTCTTTAATAGTAATTTAGAATAATAGTTTTTAATCGATAAAATTATAAAATATATAACAAATTAAAATACTTAAACAAGTTATATTAAAACAAATGAAATTATAGAATTCCAATTAATTACAACCACTACAGTCATATTCGTACCGTAAATTTTTATTTATTATATAGCACCCAATTATAATTAATCAATTTTTATTAAAAAATATATAAATATTTGTTGTTTTTTCTATATAAATTTTAAATTAAAAATCACAATTACATTTTATATTAATTAAATTTCGTTTTCCAAAAATAGAAATAAATAAAATAAAAATCATTTCTTAAAATATGTAATCTAATCAGAATTATAGAGAATCTATTTTAATTCTCTTCAAATATAAAACATTTATAATAAATTTTAATTAATAATCACAATTTTTATATTAATAAAAACAACTCAAACTTAACTAGAAGAGTTTCACGATGTTGAACCATCTCCCGACAACTGAAAGAAAAAATTGTTCAATTAAAAGTATGATCGATTGTTGCATGTTGAATGAAATACATTGTCGTGAATCTAGGACTTCTTATTATTGTTTGTACGAGGGTTGTCGTAAAAGTGTTTAGAAAATGGTATTACGATTTTTGAAAGGAGCAAGCTCAACAAAAGTGCTTCGAATCACATCATTCGCCTTTTGGCAGCGAAGCACCAGTCTTGGCTAGTGTTTATAATTGGTACAATGAATTGAAACGCGAACGACGTCCATTTAAAGACGAATCTCGTGAAGGTTGTCCAAAAACAGCTGTTGTCAGAAAACGTCGATTCTAGGAGAAAACCAATTGACGAGGATTGTCTTGTGAATTATCGTGAAATCGAGGCACCAGCGTACATACGATCTTATATGAACATTCAAAGGTGTGGACGTTGGATTACACATTTGTTGACAGACACAGAAAAAAGGTTCGTGTCGATTGGTGCCGCAAAATGGTTGAAAACTTCGTTGGAGATACTTTCAAAATCATATACAAATAATATACACGAGTGATGGAGCTCGGCGTGTTGGGAACAGCACACACATCGAATCAAACAAGCGAGGATTTGAGCAGTCAAACGATCGAAATGATGGGTCGTCTGCCTTACAGTCTCGACTTGACACCCAATGTCTTCTTTCTATACCAAACAATCAAAAATTAAATACGTGTAGAACGATTTGTATTGTCTGAAAAGTGTTCAAAAGCCATGTTTTGGAACTATCATTAGGAGTGGCAAAACTGCTTCGATAAATGCTTTGAGCGTATGCAAAAGAGCATAAATTTTAAAGGCGAATATTTTAAAAACCAATTTTAATTAAATATTACTTTTTCTAAAAACTTTAACGACAGGCCTCGTACTATACATAAAGAAAGGAACCACATAACACATTTCTAAATAGAACATAATTATGACGAATTGTCCGGCTTTAAGTTAATTATTTATGATTTATGTATTTATTTTTATAATTACAAGAGTAAAATTCTGCTCACCTGAGATTGAGGACTATCACTTTCAATTTGTTCCGAATAATAGTTCTTATAACTTAGATAATCTAATAATCTCCGTGGCAACGGCAAATTTCGAATTAAATCCTTTCGCACCGCTTTCAATATAACAAAACGGCACATATGTTGTAAACTTTGTATATGTCGAAATCGTGACACCGGATTAGTTAGTTGCACTCTCATTGGACCATGTTCGGGACGTCGATGCAAAAAAAATAAATAACGTCCACTGCGCGAATGTTCAACAGCATTTTCGATGAATTCGGTAATCGTGCGTGATTTAAAAAGAGCTCGCGAACCAAATGAAAATTCTCCTTGATCTTGATCTATACGAACATGTCGAATGCATCCGCTTAATTTAAACGTTATAGAAAATATATAATGATCATCGGAACTATCACGAACAATAAAACTACCATCGGGTTCATTCGATAGTATTTTTTCAGCTGCCTCTCCCGAAATCGGACCCCAATACCATCCACACTCTTTTACTTTTTCAATATTTGTCGCAAAATCAATTATAGTTGAATTTGGTACTGAACGTTCAACTACGGGCTGTTGTATCTGCGGCGTTATCAATGTATCACAAATTTTATTATTTTTATTTTTTATTGTTACATTATTATTGTTGCTACTGTTATTATTATTATTATTGTTATTATTTATTGGAACCCTCGGCGGAAGTGGAGGAAGAGCTCGTGTTGGAAATTTAATTTTTTTACTATTAGTGGCCGAATCTTCATCATTATCTCGAGTCATACCATAATCAATCCCTGCACTATCATTATTATTATTATTGTGACCTTGATTACTATTATTATTTGTATTACTACTATTATTATGATTTTTATTTCGAAAACGAAAAATGCTACAAAATTTTTGTTTCAAATTTAAATTAATCGAAAATTGTGACGATTTTTTATGATGATGGTGATTATTATTAGACGATTGCTGCCCATCGATATCACTACTAACGGTTACGATCGAGCCTGATGTATTCGTACCAACTATACCCATTGCGGTGGACGATGAATTTGTTCCAGTTGAATTGGATGTTATAACAGAAGTTGATTGACGATTATGTTCACGATACTCGGTATCTTTTAATTTCTTAAGACCATTTTTACTCAACTTATTTATTTTATTTATCTTAGTCGATTGGCTATTATTATGGGTCTGCACATGATTATTGTTATTATTACTAAAATTACTATTCGTGTTTATGTATGATGAAGATAATTTTGTACTAATCGTTGATGTTGTCGACAAGGTAGGTACAAATGATGTTGGTGTTATTGTATTGCATACGGTATGATTAGACGATGATTTACGATTTGTATTATTTAAATGATTAAATTTGCTATTACTACTATTATTATTATTTAAATTCTCCTGAGAATCACTTGAACTTGAGTACAAACTGTGATAGTAACGTTTAACTTCGTCGAGTGTCATGTGCATCGGTTCGATTATATTTTCGGGCACACTATGTCGTTTATCATTTGATTTAATTGTTTTCGATGATTTGCTTGTGTGCTTATCATTTACACCGACAACAATTCCATTACCAATTCCACAACCTTTTCGACGTTTTTTATTTATATTATTACTTGTATTACTACTATTGTTATTACTACTATTATAACTAAATAAATTATTTTTATTATATTTTAATTTATTATTTCGATGAATTTTACTAGTTTTTAAAACGTTCGTAATAATTGATGACGACGTGTTAATAGTATGTGGTTGATTTTGGTGTTGGAATAAAAAACCACTATCAATATTATTATTAAAATTATTATTAATTGATTGTTTATTTATAAAATCGATTGGTAGTGTATAGATATCCGAATCAATTGGAACATTATAAAAATCAATAATTTCTTTGCCTAACAATGCATCATGTGACATTGCTTGGGTTATAAATATTGAATCATCAACTTTATTTGTTGTATTCACACTTAACGAATTATGTGAACTTGATAGTCGGCTATTTAATGAATTACGCGAATTTGGACGATTTATTGTTGATAAATTACTACCATGATGTAATGGACTATAAAGAATTTTTTTTAATTTTACTCTGCTATGTATACTTGTATTACTACTTATAGTGTTACTATTACTATTATTACTATTTATTGTATTTACAATTAATGGTGGCGGTTCATCATAAATATTATTTATATCACTATTATTATTATTGTTACTATCTTCATCAGTGTAATTATATTTTACGGAATCTGGCAGTTTTGTATAAATTGTGAATGCGTTTTCAATTAATTTTTTTGCCAGTTTTAGTGCATAGTTTTGAAGAACTTGTGACCGAAGAAGGGTTGTTTGTGGTGAATCCTGAAATAAAATAATTTAAACATTACAATATTAATATTATTATAAACCTACAATAAGTTTATTCGCAATTGTTTTGTTTTTTATTTAAAAAGATCGAATCCTTTAAAAATCGAAATATTGGTAGCAAAATAATATAAAAATATCCTGTTGTATTGAAAGTTTTGAGCCGTAGAAGAATGAACGATTTATTTCTTGAATAGATTAGTTACTAAACCAAAATTCTGTAAAATGTCGATTGATTTAATAAAATGAGGCCAGAAACCTCACATGCCCTGATCGTGTGTTGGTTAAATCCTTGATTAATTATATCAGTGTTAATAAAATTTCCATCTCAAGTTCCAACGATTATAAATTAGTTTATGGGATTAAATGAAATATTTCCAATGGTTCAATCTTTCTGAATAATTAAACGAGTACTTCGAAAGTTGAGAATTGAAAGATGATATTCCTTAACCTATCATTATTCAGCAAACATGTCATCATAACAATGGATAAATTTTACAACACGAGACGGTTTTGACTGCCAGAGATACAATAAGGGCAACTGTATCCAGTTGGGAAGGGAATATATTTATATCATAATGCACAAAGAAAAAGTCTTATGGTGGTTATTCGAACTGAATAATCAAATTGGATTAAAAAACGATATTAAATTATAAAAATGTGCAAATTTTCATCGTTCACTTAATTATGGCTCTTTATCTCATCTTGATTTTATATAACAGAACTAGGATCTTCTCATTTCATTGTCAATTAAGGATAGATACGCAATAAAGTTGTATATTTTGTGGTTACTCTAAATGAAATACACTTAAATCGCACTACAAAAAGCAGTGTACGTGTAATCAGTAAAATTGTGTTTAGACGTAATCTATGCAAAATTTCAAAATTACTACACAAACTAGCAGCTCATAATCGTGTGTTTACACATACTTGAAATTCCGGTGGTGGATCAATCGGTGCTAGTGGTACTTTTTTTAATGTATTAAAATTTTCAGCGCTCATACCACCATCCGAACAATTGTCTAGTGAATCAAATTGTGATGCTTCTCCATCACTTTCGGCTAACTAAAATAAGATACAAGAAAACAAATATACAAACAACTTAAAAACATTTTTTAAATTGTTTTAAGAACGAAATAAGGAAATAATGGTAAATTAAGATAACATCGATTAAACTTAATCCCGAATGTGATAAAGATATTTTAAATCAAATGATAAATAAGTTAACTTTATAATACATATATACATATGATATGATTAGTAAAGCAAAAAAATGACAATAATTCGAAACATAAAAAACATAAACAAAAGCATAACAATTAAATATAAAGCATTACGTAGATATAAATAAACGATTACCTCAAATTCAAATTTACACAATCCCAAACGACTAGAACCACTCGATGATATTGAACTATTTGTGTGCAGTATCCCAGAATCATCACTCAAAGAGGTTGCCGTGTTCAATTCAAAACTATTATTACTCACTAAATAATGTTGATTTGTGAGTAGTTGCTGTTGCTGGGCTTGCAAATGTTGTGACTGCATTTGATTTATAATGAAACCATCGTTCAACATTGATAAATTTGTATTCGAATTCATCATAATTGTCATCATTACGGTTGCGGTCGCAGCACTAGTTGGCTCAATTGGATTTGTTGGAGTATCATGTTCGAGCATATTCATTACGGTATATGGACCAAAATGATCGTTTTTTTAAAAAGTTTATTTATTTGCAAATTGATTTATTAATTGTTTTTAGTATACAATATTTAGCAATAACATTAACAATAGTATTATAATTATTATTATTAAAACATAACACACATAGTATATTTAATTACATGATGAACAACAACATAAGCATAATTATCTGGAATATAAGGAAATAAACAAACATATAAAGACGACACATACACATTAGGAATGATTAAGTATAATATATTAAAATAGACTTCATCTGTGATGCTGATGTATAAAACTACTTGTTAATTAATGTATAATGTAATGATTATATTGAAGTAGAATATTGCCATTGGACTTCAACACCCAGTTGAAAAGGAAATTTGTAAGGTAAACTTCGTAGAGCTCAAGTGATGATATTGGTTGTCAATTCTGTACAGAGCAGAATGAATCGATTTTGACACAAAGCTCTTTAAGGTAACGCTGATTATTTAACAATCTGGAACGTAGCTCAAGTTTATTAGATATACCTTCATTATAGTGAATGGTCTGCGTTATCAAATCGATGGATTGAACGTGATTCAGGAGTTTGTTTAAAAGCTGATTCTGTGAAAAACCTAAGGAGGAACACGATAGAGTTATATCGCTCTCAATTAGCACAGGCGAACTCAATTATTTGTATATTTATGCGTTGTATTTAGCAATTAAGCTAATATTTATTATTAATTTTTCCATTGTATCAAACGATATAGTGAAGATATTATTTTGGATGATCATTTATGACCAGTCGAGCGAGACAGTTTTGACATTATAGTATTATAAATCAAATTTTCTTGTTAATTTTCTTACCTATATTCTATTTATTCATGTCAATAGTACACAACTAATTATACTATAGTTATTACTATCAATTATGATAGTTAACTTTTTAACTCGCAATTCCCAGTAAAAAAAATTCTCCGCACAAGTTAGTATATTTGTTAATCTAATCTTTTTCACTGCACAATTAATTTATTTTCAATGTACATAAACAACTAATTCTTAATTTATATATTATATTATAATATTATTAATAATTAAACCTTAATTATTTTTACTAGTTTACTATAAAACTACTACAAGATTTATCGTCTGGGTAGCCATTTTCCATACACAATAAAATAAATTGGTGGGTTCATGTGAAAAGGAAAAACTTAGGGTTTTTGATTCGAGTTCAACAAGAAGAAACGAGAAAGATATATAGAATAAAGATTTTAATATTAATATGTAGTTTCCATCTTTTATTTTGGATGTTTTCTTTCTTAAATGAAAATGACGTAATTGGAATATATATTTCGAACTCGAAAATAATGTTTATACCACATAATTATTTTTAGCCGAAATGTATTCTATATTTATGGTATTACATTTAGGGTCATTTTTATTTAAATTATTCTTTGTATGTTCAGTATCTATAAACAAACACGTGCCATCAATATTATTCAATTATGATGTTAATTTTACACGTTTCTATTTTTATCAAGATAATGATAAATATTGAGATGTTATCATTATCGTGATATAAATAGATATATAATAATAACTCTTAAATCACACTAATACGATAAAACTATGAACTGAAAGCACTGACTAATCTTTTCGACACTGTAATCGTAGAAATGATAACGTTACAATGGTACTTTAATGGTACTGAGTGATGCGACCGCTAAATCCCCATAGGGACAACGTGAGAAAGTAATTTTATATCGATAAAGCGAAACCAACATTAAATCATGTATATAATTTAGCAATAAACAAATATCGTTGGTGTCTCGTGTCATTCCAAAAAGTTAGTATCATTTATATAATTGAACATTAAATAAATATCGTTGTTGACTTGTATCCTTCCAAACAGTTAGTATCATTAATGATCAAGATTATTAACTTATTAACTAACCTTCAACACTCAAATTATTGAAGTGCTTATGTATGAGAACCACTATCAATGGAAAGTTTTTAACGCAGTCTCGTATGTTAATTACTGTCGTTTGTTTGGATTACTCGTTTTACAACCGTACTTCGCTTTTTATCAACTCTTTAATATAATAAAACAACAATAAACCAATAAAATTTAAATCGAAATTATGTACAGTTTTTCGAAACAACTTCATCAGTTTAATGTACTACTATCGGCTGTGTACTTCGAACGTGTTTAAAAAGTTATTAAATAGAAATGGAATTGAATGAGGGAAATATTGATGTAAGTATTTCTATTTACTTTATGTGAATTTATTTATATTTTTCAATTTATTTATTAAAAACGATTTTTAGATCGAAGCCGATACGAAGATGAAGTCAAATATGATATATGGTATAGATGATAAACCTCCGTGGTACTTAAGTATATTAATGGCACTTCAACATTACCTAACAATGATTGGTGCCATTGTTTCAATTCCATTCATCTTGACACCAGCTTTGTGTATGGAAGACGAAAATCCAGATCGTGGTATTATCATATCAACAATGATATTTGTTACAGGAATTGTAACATACTTTCAAGTTACGTGGGGTTGTCGATTACCGATCGTACAAGGTGGTACTATATCATTTCTGGTACCCACATTGGCTATATTAAATTTGCCACAATGGAAGTGCCCAGCTAAAAATGTGATTGCTGAAATGGCATTCGAAGAAAAAACGGAATTGTGGCAAATTCGAATGCGTGAATTATCTGGAGCCATTGCTGTGTCAGCATTATTTCAAGTGTTTATTGGTTATACAGGATTGATTGGTAAATTTATTAAAATTATTACGCCATTGACTATAGTCCCGACAGTTGCTCTAGTTGGTTTAACACTATTTGAGCATGCAGCCGAAACATCATCCAAACATTGGGGCATAGCAATTGGAACAACTGGCATGTTAACGTTATTTTCACAAGTGTTTGTTAATATTAATGTGCCAATGCCAATCCTTAAAAAGGGATGCAAATTTTCATGGAACAGTTATCCTTTATTTAAATTATTTCCGGTTTTGTTAACAATTACAATAATGTGGGCAATATGTGGAATTTTAACCTTAACCGATACTTTTCAAGAATCGCATCCCGCTCGTACCGATGCCAGAATTCAGATACTAAATGATGCCCCATGGTTCTTTATACCGTATCCAGGACAATTTGGTTTACCTACAGTTACACTAGCCGGCGTGCTGGGTATGTTAGCTGGAGTATTGGCGTGCACAGTTGAATCAATAAGTTATTATCCTACTGTGGCAAAAATGTGTGAAGCACCACCCCCTCCACTTCATGCCATCAACCGTGGTCTTGGAACTGAAGGTTTGGGAACCCTACTAGCAGGACTATGGGGCTCGGGCAATGGAACGAATACATTTGGCGAAAATGTTGGAGCAATTGGCGTTACAAAAATTGGAAGCCGTAATGTGATTCAATGGGCATCTATTATTATGATAGTACAAGGTATACTAGGTAAATTTGGTGCCGCATTCATCATGATTCCAGATCCAATTGTAGGTGGGATATTTTGCGTTATGTTTGGAATGATAACGGCATTTGGACTATCAGCATTGCAGTATGTTGATCTAAGATCATCACGAAACCTCTATATTGTAGGAGTTTCACTATTCTTTCCAATGGTTTTATGTAAATGGCTTCAAAATCATCCGAATACAATTAACACCGGGAATGAAATTGTTGACTCCACACTAACTGTATTACTATCAACTACGATTTTAGTTGGTGGCATAGTTGGTTGTGTGCTGGATCATATTATTCCCGGTACAAAAGAAGAGCGAGGGATCCTTTCTTGGAGTAAGGAGATATCGTTCAACACAGAAATTTGCGTTGAAAAATCAACATATGACTTTCCTTACGGCATGGAGCTATTAAGGCGATGGAAATGGACCAGATATATTCCATTTTTACCAACTTATCGAGGGAAGACTCAGTAGATAACTTACTATGTATAATTTATAAACATTTATTTTGATTTAATTCTTCATAAAAGAAAACTGCTGTTTCCCAATACTACAAAATTATTTGTTCAGTGTAGTGTTTCCAAGCGATTAAGATAATGTGTTTTAGCATCGAGTTTCAGAATTAAATAAAATTATTAATTTAAAAACCACAATTTACAATTTTGTATTACAGTGAATAAAATTGCAACCCAAAGCTTAATGAGTCATATCCAATCTTCTTTTTTGGCTTTATTTCCGAATTTTCTTTGGGGCTATTTTGATTTATAATCTTTTGGCCAGTCTAGCAACTTAAGTAAACTCGTAACTGGCAACGAATCTTAGTTCTATAAGTACTATCTCGAAACTAAACAGCAAAAATCAGTAACAATGATGTCAGTTTACTTTACCCGATTAAAAATTGTATTTGCTAAGGGTCAGATGGTACCTGCAAAACGGTGACTGTTTACAAAAGTTTTCAAAAATTTATTGGTAAACAATACTTTTTACATCATGACCACGCGTCAGACTGCTAAAATAACGAGTAACTTTATTGCGATCTCTGGCATCGAAGAAATACCAGCACCATATTCCTCAGATCTAGCCTGGTGTATTTCCATACATTAAAACCAATTTGAGAGGATAGTTTTATAATAGTTACTTGATAAGCTTAAAAGGCAAGCTTTGGAGACTGTTTTGAGAAGTCCATCTATAGGAAATCAGTGGAGACTATGGTAGAGAAGATAAAAAAACCTAGATTAAAAATAAATACGAAAAATGGTTTTTTTGGTCAACTCAGCTGGTAACTTTTGTTACTCCAGTCGTACACGAACTAATTTGAAAAATACTTCATAAAATAGTATACCCTCATCTTCAAAATACTTTAATATGGAAAATGTATAGAATAATAAAACATTTCGAAATATATTGAATTATTAATAAAAAAATAAATATAATCAAATTTTAATATAAGGAATATTTTATAAATAACAATTAAAATATTTTAACATATGTTATTTTATTCAATTTAATCATTTAGCGTCATTTTTGGTTAAATTGATCTTTGTTTGTTCAATGCTTATAAACAAACACGTGCCATCAATATCATTCAATCATGATATTTTCATAAAAGTTTTGTAAATTCTCTAATATAATAAATCAACAACAAACCAATAAAATTTAAATCAAAATTAAGTACAGTTGGTCGGTTGTGTACTTCGAAAGTGTTTAAATAGATATGGAATTGAATGAGGGAAATATTGATGTAAGAATTTCAATTTAATTTTTGTGAATTTATTTATATTTTTTAATTTATTTATTGAAAATTGTTTTTAGATCGAAGCCGATCCGAAGGTGAAGAAGTCAAATATAATATACGGTATAGATGACAAACGTCCGTTGTATTGAAGCATATTAATTGCAATTCAACATTACCTAACAATGATTGGTGCCATTGTTTCAATTCCATTCATCTTGACACCAGCCTTGTGTATGGAAGACGAAAATCTAGAAGTGCCCACCTAAAAATGTAATTGCTAAAATGACATTCGATAAAAAAAAACGGAATTGTGGCAAATTCGAATGCGTGAATTATCTGGAGCCATTGCTGTGTCAGCACTATTTCAAGTGTTTATTGGTTATACAACACTGATTGGTAAATTTATTAAACTTATTACGCCATTGATTACAGTCCCGACAGCTGCTTTAACACTATTTGAGCATGCAACCGAAACAGCATCTTAACATTGGGCATAGTAATTGGAACAACTGGCATGTTAACGTTATTTCCACAAGTGTTTCTTAATATTAATTCTGATTTAATTCTAAATCAAAGAAAATATTTGTTTAGTAATTTCCTACGGATTAAGGTAAATTGTTTTAAGCATTGAGGGACCTGCTGTTATTTAACATAAGGTTTAAGTATCTAATCATAAAATTTAAAAGAAATTTATTCAATTTCAGAATTTAATAAAATTATTTATTAAAAAATACAATTTACAATTTTGTATTATACTGAATAAAATTTCAACCTGTTCATTCATGAATCATCTTCAATGTCCTCCTGCTTTGCTTTCTTCTTCTTCTTTTTCTTTTCTGGTTTTACTTCAATTTCATCACCAACTTCTTCTTCCAGTTTAATTTCATCTTCATCTTGTTGTTTCTTCTTCTTTTTTTTCTTTGAAAAACTAGAATCAATTACTTCGGCCACAGAAATCTCTTCTTCAGCATCTTCCATTTTCATTGGTGTGCTTTTATCTTTTTTCTTCTTCTTCTTTATATGCTCAACGCCAGAAGGACCACTACCATCATCTTCTGTTTTGATTTCTTCAATAAGTTTTTTAGGTGTATCAATTTCAGAATGTCGTCGTTTCTTACTACCAGATGGTAAAGAACTATCCAATTCTGAAGGAAATGTTTTAATTTCACTTTTCGAGTGATATTTTTCAAATTTAGCTTTTGCTTTGCCGGTACCAGATAGTTTAGTAAAATTTCCTTCTTCGAGAAAACGTAGCCGGGCTTCTAACTTAGCTCGATGTTCTGTTCCCAAATCAAAATTGGTATCGTCACCGAAAGCATCAACGCGTGTGGCGAGTGATGTTTTTGCTGCTAGGGAACGTGAGATTTTACCTTTATTTTTTAAGCTAGCTTGTCCAACTAGTGGTGCATGATAAAGTAAACCGTATTTTGGTGTATCCTTTTTGGTTTTTAAAGCTCTAAATAAAGCTTTTTCGGCACCTTAAATTCAAAATATAAATAATTAATATTTTTGTTTAAAATTATTTTATAGTGAGGGTAAATGATTATCATTTCAGCCAGCCAAGCTTATAATCATGATTCATATTCATAAAATGTATTTGCGAAACCTAAGCTTGTTTTATCATCATTAAATACAATTTTTAGAAAATCTACATATTTTAATAATGAAACTTACCTAAAATTTGAACGGTAGACGCAGGATGTTTTGCCAAATTAGTCAACGATCCTGCATGTGACATTAATCGTGCTCCAATAGTTTCACCAACTAAGATAGTTAAATTCGGTGCCATTGCCATCATTCTAGTTTTAATATAGTCAGATAAATGTGTCCTATAATCCGTAATGGCAATAATTTCATCACACAATGTCTGAATATTCATTATATCTTCATCTGAGATTTCAGTGCCCATAGAAATTTCTGCAGCTTGCTTAACTTTTTCTTCCAAGTCTTCAGGCAAAATGTCAGATAAATCTGTGTTGATCATATTATCCCGGGTACCAACTAGTCGCACTATTTTTATATAAGCGGTGTTATCTGTTAAAATTTTTCCCAATTCAGGGAAATGCCAACCATACCTGTTTAAATAAATTCTATTAAATTTAATAGTAAAATATGTCTAAATGTTAGAATATGTCAACTTTCATCAGACAGCCAAGAGTATATATAATCATAACTTGTATTCATCGATAAAATTTATTTCTAGCGATATTTGTACTTTGCTTATCATCATATGAAAGTTTTTTATACATAAAATTACATTTTGCATTTAATATGAAGTAACAAAGTGGAATTAAGTTATCTTACCATTCTCTTGCCCTCATCACATAGTTATTTAATTCTTTATCCAAGTCATCTAATAAACATTGTGCTTGGATAATCATTGTGTCGATTTTGTCTGGAGAAAATTTCAATTTATATCGAGATAAAGAATGTGCTAGGCCCAGGGTCATTGCAGTTAATTCTTTTTCAGGTAGACCTGTAATTAGGCTATCGGCTTGAGATCTTATACATCGCATTAATTCTTGTACAGCTGTATTAGATACACATTGTAATGATAATTTATCTTTTATAGCACTTCCCAGTTTAGCATCTGCAACTAAAAGTTGATTTTGCACATCTTCACTTACTAATTTTTTCAAAGTTTTCTTTAAAATTTTCGATACTTTTCCCTCGACAGCAGCAGTTGCAGCTTGTAAGGCTTCTGTAGTATCATTGAACTTTTGAAATGCTTTCAACTTTAACCTAAAATTACAAAATATTTATATAACCTTCAATTCAAATATATTTAATTGTATTTGTAAGCAAAATCAAGTCAACAAATACTTTAAACATTTAGACTCGTGTGAAAGTACAAAACATGCTCTTCGATCATATTAAAATTCCAACATATATAACTATAATATGAGGAAGGAACGATGATCGTATTTACAACATAACTTTATTATAAAATACTTACAGACGATTAGCTCTTTCTGGAGTTTCAAACTCTTTATACAAATTATCAACTTCTGTTAATTTTTTCTCATCTAAAAGCTATTAAAAATAATATTATATTAATAAATGATAAAACTATTTTTACCGGGCACGTGTTTTGCTCCATGTGTGTTGCGAAAACATAACCTCAAAATATCTTACCTTAAATATGGCATAGCCCGCTGGCGTTTCATATAGTACAAACATTTTATTTTACTTTTAATTGCTTATTTTAAATTTAAATGGAATATTATTTATTTTTATACTAATTATTATTCATGATTTTAAAAAAATTATATTAAAAAATCCTCAACATACACGATGGAAGACTGTATACTATACGAATGAAAATTGAAATGAATGAAAATAACGAAAACATCGCAAAAATTATTTATTTTTAAAATTTCCCTGCCGACAAACATGTCACCCAAGTAGACGTTACAAATAAAAAGGTGAATAAAAGTATTTCCATCTTGTAATATTACTTCCCCTGCTACACAGATAATTCCCCTAGTTAGACTTGTCAAAAGCTATTTGTCAAAAATTACTTGTTCATGGATTGAAATAAAAATTTTAATTTTTGAATTAACTTACTCAAAATAATATATAATATTAAAGAAATAATATACAGCTTTTATTTAATTTAGTAAATCAAAATAATTGATTGTATCACGTAACTATATTTTATAAATATTTTAGATTAGAATATGGCAGGTTCAGCACTAAGACGGCTCATGGCCGAATATAAACGTAAGAATACTCTTATATTTCTTTATAATCATACAAATTTAACTGTATTTTCAAATTTATAGAATTAACATTAAATCCTCCAGAAGGGATTGTGGCTGGTCCTATTAATGAAGATAATTTTTTTGAATGGGAAGCTCTAATTACGGGTCCGGAAGGAACCTGTTTTGAAGGTGGCGTTTTTCCAGCTAAACTAATATTTCCGCCTGACTATCCGCTAAATCCTCCGAAAATGAAATTTACATGTGAAATGTTTCATCCAAATAGTAAATAAAACCGACAAAACCATAGTTACAACTAAATATTTCTTATTGTTGATATTTGATTTTAGTTTTTCCGGATGGTAAAGTTTGTATATCAATCCTTCATGCACCCGGTGATGATCCAATGGGTTATGAATTGTCAGCAGAACGATGGAGTCCTGTACAAAGCGTAGAAAAAATTTTACTAAGCGTTGTATCAATGTTGGCAGAACCAAATGATGAATCCGGAGCAAATGTAGATGCAGCTAAAATGTGGCGTGAAAATCAAGAAGAGTTTAATAAAATTGCTAAGCGTATTGTTAGAAAAACATTAGGTTTGCCTTCATAATTAGACTAATAAATGTGAGATTTCTATTTGGAGTAGTAAAGCAAACTCATTTATATATCATTTTTAAATTTTAGTTTATAAATCAAGAAAAGATTTATATTTTACTAATACAATTTTTTCCTTTATTGTTATAGAAATTAAATTAATTAATAAAATACTTATTAAAAATCAATAACTGGCGCATTTATTAGTTATATCATTAAAGGGATATTGGTTTGAACCATCTGCATATTGCATAGCTCCAAGCCAATAGTACTGACATGATGGGTTGGCGTCCCATGAGTTCTACACTCCAACAGAGGGTCATAGATGTGTTCATTCACATCAACGATCGTAATCAGATTGTGAAAAATCCCTTTTGCATCCTACACCCCCCATAGAGATTCGAAACCCGGTATCTCCCGCTCCAACTGACTCAGTTTTAACCACTGCGTATAACATGGTGCATTGACAAATAAAAATTAAAAGAATTTATATTTAGAATTATGTAAAATTTTAAATGCTAAATAAATGTTTTTCCGTTATACCAATATCGTTATGTCGGCGGTTCGGCTTCGATACTGCAGACGATATCGTTTATATTGTTTTATTAGATCGTCTTTATCGCTATAAGTCGATATGAATGAAAAATCATAGGACGATTTGTAAGTTTGCCACACATATCATAACTTAAGCGGTAATCACACGAGTATTCTTCGTTCATGATTTTTTCTTCGTTTGAAATCTACAAACTCAACTGAATTCATAAGCAAAAGCAATCCAAAAGGGAAAGGAATGAAATTAATACAAAACCTTCATAAATTAACATTATAATCCTCACTAAGGTGACGATAAATGGAAAAGTATTCTCTACATAGCTTGATGGAAAAGTATTCTCTACATAGCTTGCTTCTGAGCTGTTTGTGAACGAGTATAAGCACACGACCCAATGGTGAAAGTTGCAGTTATAACTATAGACAATAATTTGACTATACTTATAATTTTATTTTGTTTATACTTAAACATTTCTAATTGCGCTTTTCTTAGCATAGGGTTTTAATAAGTAAGAATAAGTTTGAAGGCATGAGAATGTGTTTCCTCTAATAAAACCATTTGAAGCTATTTAAATTTTGATTTATTTATAAACATTTTCACGTCCAGACCATAAATTTATATTAAAAAACGTTAATTTATTACTCAATTAGAGCTACTTCGGGCGGACTTGTTAATGGCAATTTTGTGTAGAATAATATATATGCGGCACTCGTATCTAGATCGTCAAGCTCTTCCGGAGTTACTTTCCCATCATCAAATTTATACCAACGATCTGCTATACTATTTTTACAGAATGCGTTATAGTGACCATGATCGTGCGCTCCGTAATGATTTGCAATGGCATATAGATTATACTCACCAAGCGATGCATGCTTACGAGCACCTGCTTCACTTGGCGCAAGGTATGGATCCATTTTAAGCTGTGTAAAAGGAAACCTAATGAAATTTTTCCTTTTTGACCCATCATTACCAAACCGCTTTAAATGTATTATTAGGTAAGGCGGAAGCCGAGTAATATTTAATTTTTGAGCTGCTCTTTCTGAATTTACACCCTTTTGGCAACAATCGTTGCAGGTATAGTCGATCATTTCACCATTAAAATATTGATCAAGACATTTCGTAAGCTCAAACCGGCCTTTACCGGGTGGTAATATGAGGTTTATCATCGAAAATGTCTCGTATGTAGAAATTTCTCCGTTACATTTTTCACATTTAATCGTGGTTTTAAATTGACCAAAAAACAAGCCCAGCATATCACTTGGCTCATTGAGCACAAAATCTAACCAATTCATTTGTGCCGTATTAATATTAACAGGATATTCCATTGAAATTGATTCCCTTCGCAAATCTTGATGCAACCAATCAATTAACAGCATTAGAAATTCCTGTGCATCTTCTTGCATCATATCAGCGAAAGGGGTGTGCCTATTTGTTATTGCTGAAAAAAAATGAATCGGCGCTATCGATGTGAATTTACCACTCCATAAACTGCGGATCAAAACTGCAAGGGTATCCACGAATGGGGAATCCCCCGGCTCTATACAATTTGTATAGACTCTGTTTATAAAATATTCCGCTAGCGAGTTAGTATTGCTAATACACTGTAAAATAGTGTTCATGTAGCATGTGGAACCAAAATTTTTTAGACCTGTAATCCCTCGAATAGTGGTATCAGTAGGTTTAGGCTTCGTTGGTGTTAATGCTTTTATAACTTCAGTCGGGATTGGCGTGGATGCATCCAATTTCTTAGTTATCGGGCTTGGAGTAAATGTTTCACGTGTTCCAGATAATCGTTTTTCACTCGCTACTTCATCACTCTTCTTACATAATTGTTGTGCCTCACATTCTTTTTCTTCGATTAATTTCAGCTTGCATTCCAACGGTTCTGCGGCGTCGGGTATACATTCTTGAACTTCACAAATCTGATTACATAAAATCATGCTCTCTTCCGCAATATCTTGTGACGCATTCTCTAACTGAAGTACTTCGTTTTCTAGCTCCAATACCTTTTCAAGCTCCTTTTCTTTAGTCTCCTCATCGTCCGCACATTCAGAAGCGATAATTGCACATTTCAAATCTTTTTCTAGAGAAAGCCGCTCTTGTTCTATCACCAGCGATTTATCGGCTAATTTTTCGCGCATTTCAACCATTTCTTTAAGAGTTGGTCCTTCCTTTTTTGTAAATGAAACAAGAAACTGATCATCTACTTCAAGCGAATCATCTTTTAGTGAAATTTCACCAATCGCTGAATATTCATTTTCTTCTTGTTCAAGTTCAAGCGGTGGCTTTTTCGGTGAGGGAAGTGTTATATTTGGATTCGTTGTAAATTTTGGATAGGTTATAACAAATTTTCGAAAGCCACCTTGAAGAAATTTTAAAGATTTATATTTAATCGTATCCCATTGAAGTAATGTCTGCTTTAAAAGGTGTAATGGTGTGTCAAGAATCGGGTCGTCTCCATCCGTATCCCAATCATATAAAATCACATGTTCGACGGTTTTTCGTAAATTCCATGTCGCTAACTTTACAGGATCAGCTTTCATATCATTTTCGATTATACCCATAGAGATACCGGGGCAAATTATTTTCTCATCTATGTTTATATTTGCTGTATGCTTGATTCTTGATTCAAAATAATCTTTATATCGCCGACAATCAATTAGAATTTCATCAGGAAAAGTTTTTTCCGCTGTTATCATTTGGAATAACCTATCACAAGTGATGAAACTTAATCGACTTCCTGCTTTTGATTCCAATTGTCGTATAGAAATAGCAGCAGGAAGAGGAATAGGACAAGCAGGAGGTGTCTTTGGAGATCTTGGAGAAAAATTCATTCCACAAGAAGGTGATTTCGAGGGTGAAGGAGATTTTGGTTTCTCCTTGCGTACTAGTTTTCCTGCTGGTGTAAAGTAAGCGGGTGCTTCGGGTTTTTTATGAGGATTATGCAGTTTTATAACTTTATTTGTACGCTTTTGTAACTCGGCTAATTCTTCATATTTAGTTTTTAAACTGACTACTATCAACTCTAGTCGCTTAGTGATTTCTTTTTGATAGTCATCTGTACCTATTATTTGAAAAATCAAACCCTGATGTTGTCTATAATCGGGACTGGCCTTTATGATATCCGCCAGCTTAATATACCTCATGTATTTTATGTAAGCCATTTCTAGGTCTCCAAGTTCATACGATAATTCTGCTTCATCCAAAAGTTTTCCGCAGCATTTACATTTTCTATATTTTCAATTATTATTTAATAATATTTATTTTATTTTAGAAGTAAAAAATAAGTAATATACATTCTTACTTTAATGTTGGCAACTGTACAACCCTTGAAGAGGGAAAGTTTATTGATCTAGCATCTAAATCTGCTATAGATCTACCAGCATATATATTGAATTCAGTAGACAGGCCTTCGTCACTCTCAGATGAATCCATTTTATTTTAAAATTGTTTATTGTTATAATGTAAAAGTTAAAATTTAATTTTACTAAAGTTATATTGAAATCAAAAATTTAATACAAAAAATTTAAAGATTGTCTGAACCAAATATTAAACAAAATATAATTTTAAAATGAAAGCATTTTGTCAAATATTTTCAATAATGTATACTATGATTAGAGTAAATCTAAATATAATTCGGGTTTGGTAACCAACTTGAAATTGCTTTTAATTTTTCAGGAAGAAAATTCAAAGATCACTTCGTATAAACTAGCATATTGTTCCGTTCCAGCATATAGTACTGACCTAGAAGATGGGTCGACCCATCTGAGTTCTGCACTCCAAGCAGGTCGTAGATATGTTCATTCACATCACTGTTCGTAATCGTAAGATAAAAAATCTCATTTGCATCTCTAGTTCAATCAGGATTCGGACCCGTTACCTACTTCCTTCAACTGCTCGGAGCCTTAACTAGTGGATTACTCTTCGATTTGGCTTCGGTGAAGGATATAACGTCAAAAGCAAACTGCGTAACAGGAGTGCTTCGACCCCAAAACAGATAGCAATATTTAAATTTGTTAATTAAAATATGCAAAAAATTAAGAATTGCTTATTAATTTTTGTAAGAGTATCGTTTTCATATATTTTTGTAAACACGAAATCAAAACAAAAATTGGACCAATCGTATGGTAAATAGAAAAATTTAATAATAAAATTTAAGAATTGTTATAGTATAAGGCAGTGCCACCTTACAATACTTATATGAACCATTTGGGTATAAAAAAATTATAAAACTTATGTGTATGTGTAAATTCAGTTTTAATTAAAATATATTATTGTTTCCAATCATGTGGCTTGCTGGCTCCGAAATTATTATATTTTTTCTAAAGATGGTTCTATTTAAATTTTGACATTTGTAAAGATTGACAAAATAATAAACATGTATAGTGGCATTGTTTCAATCAAATGTTGACACAAATAATTCCTAATAAAATTATTATTATTATTAAATTATTGTTATTATTATTACATTACTTTTATTAAATTATATACATTTATATTGATTATACTTTAATATGGATTCTACTTGCCTTCCACCGAGTGATTTTAATTTATATGTGGCTAAATCATTTGCAGAATTGGATAAGAAATCAGAAAATTTTCCAAGTGATAAAATTAAAAAATTACCAATAATAAAGTAATCATTAAATGAATAAGGGCTATTGTATATGTGTAATTTGAAATATGTATATTTATTTAGATTATGCAAATGCTGTGGAAAACTGATGGAGGAGGCAATACTGTCGTTTAAACGTGGTGACCAGGAAATGGCTTATATTAAATATGTTCGATATTTTACAATGTTAGAATTAATACACAAAAGTGTTGACTATCCAAAATATAAAAGAACCGTTATCGAAATGTTAGGTTCACAAACTTATCAAATGGAAGCTGTACAGCGGTTGGAGTTATTGGTAGAAAGTTTGAAGAACAGATATGAGCAATTAGCTACTATAGAAAAGCGATCAAATCAAGTGATTGAAATTGAAACTTTTGAAAAACCTCATTCACAATCATCTGCTTACTTTCCATCGAACTCAGATAAACTAAACGATATGTCTTCATATCAACGAGAACCACTATCAAATTTACAAACGTTGCAAAATCGAAAGTACATCACATGCCAAGAGTTATACACAATGATAACTGCGAACAGGTTATTTCCACAAGAGATTTTGTTTGATTGTCGCCCATACAAAGATTATTTGGAGTCGAAAATTATGCACCAATCTTGTATAAATGTTGATGAGAAAATAATTGAACATGGTGTAACTGCTGGCCAGTTAGCAAGCCATTACAAGCCAGATTCTTTCGATCACGAAATATGGAAATCACGCATAACTATCGAACATGTAATAATATATGATTGGAATACGAATGAAGATGAATCGATTCATGATTCTCCATTGCATATTTTAATAGGGATTTTAGAAAATTGGGATCCCGATGTAAATTATAAATCATTGAAATTTTTAAAAGGTGGTTTCGAAGAATTTCTTACATTGTATCCACAATACACCACAAATCCAAAAGTTAAACCACCATTGAAAATTATACAGGATGAAACTATTGTTGACGATATTGAATATCCCTCGATTGCCGACATTACAATGAAAGAAGAAACGTTTAATGTTGAACTCAAAAATGTTCCAGTAGTAAATAGAGATACGAAACCCGAATTCTTGAAGAAGTTTAATGTAAAATCGTTAAAAGATAAGGTTGATGAGCGTGAAAAATTAGCAAATAAATCAGTATTGATTAGTAAAGAGCGACTTAATGTCGAAAAGGAATTAAAAGCAGCAATGATTGCATCAGAATGTGCACAAGATGCACTTACTAAGGAAAAAGAACTACAAAAGGTGATCGAATTAGAATACAATGTACTTCAGCTAGAGAATACGACACAGGATATTGCAGAGGAAAGTATAATTGTACGCGATGAAATAAATGAAGGAAAAGAATTTATTCCTGATGCTATACCAATAGATAAACTGAAAAAAATCGAAGAGAAGGAATGCGAAGCTCAGAAATTAAATGAAATGAGTAAGAAGTTAGCTCGTGAAAAACGATTAGCCGAATCTCGTGAAGTTATTTCTCAAACTAAAATTCCAACAATTGATCGATCGGCGAAACCCTTAACATTGCCCAATGAAATTCAACGACAATATACACCAATAATGCAGGGTCTTACGGGACTAGATAATTTAAATAATACTTGCTATATGAACAGCATTATACAGTGCATTAGCAATACAAACTCGTTAACAGAGTATTTTATAAAAAAATTGTATACGAAATTTTTAAATCGTAAGACGAAAGGTTTGATTGTCGAAAATCTTGCTGCTTTAGTTCGCAATTTATGGTGTGGAAAATATAAATCAGTCTCTCCGCATGCTTTTAAAGCAGCGATTGGGGAAAATTACGAGCCGTTTCGGCAATATAATCAAGAGGATTCTCAAGAATTTCTAGGATTTTTAATTGATTGGATGCATACCGAATTACTACAAAGACCGTTAAAAATATCATACCCTTCATCAGCCAATGCAGCGGAGAGGAACTGGGTAGCTTTTGTAGCTAACAACCAAAGTCTAATGGTTGATTTATTTTATGGACAATTTAAAAGCACAATTAAATGTGAAAAATGTCAGCGAGAGACTGCTAAATACGATACATTTTCGATGATAAACTTAGATATACCACCAGGTCCAGGACGATTTGATCTTACCCGTTGTCTTGAATTATATTTTAATGGTGAAATAATCGAATATACATGTGAACGTTGTGTCGATAAAGGTAAAGCTGTTAAAAAATTAAATATTACACGACTTCCTCCTATCCTTGTGATACATTTGAAGCGATTCCTCCACACCGGATGTTCATCAGAAAAAAGAACAAATTACATTAGATTCCCATTGGAAAATCTTAGAATGGATTCACATATAGCACCAAGCGAAGCAAATTCTGGTAAGCATACAGTTACCGGTAATTATAAACTGTATGCAGTTTCAAATCACTATGGAGAACTACTAAATTCTGGTCACTATACGGCATTCTGTAAACATAGTATATCAGGACGCTGGTATAAATATGACGATCATCAAGTAACACCGATTGATTCGAACAGCGTGGAATCAAGTGCCGCTTATATATTATTCTATTCAAAATTACCCGTGACCGTGCCTATTTCCTTTTAGATGATTAATCAAAGTACATTTTGAATGTGGTTTTAACATTGATTCAATTCGTTGAGCTTAAATATTTACATACATTTATATTTTAACCATAATATTAAATATAATTTTGTTAAAATTAACACTCGTAGTTGATCAATTTCGAATATAAAACAGGTAAATAATTAAATAGTACGTATACGAAGAAACACGGTTTGTTTAAAACTGAACCTACCGTTGCCTCAAAATTAGACTTGAAGAGATGGTTGTCAGTACTATAGGCTGGCATAAGGTCGTACATCTGATTTTGCTGAAATTGACTAAGGTAGGACGTAAATAAGCTAAAGAGTTGGGAGCCGAAAGAAAGATTAGAAACAAACATACAAAAGTCTTGAAGTTTTCCAGCTTTTATTTTCTACATTTTAACTTTTATGATTTCCTGAAACCGATGATAAAACTCCTAGCGGACCGATTTCTATGTAACACTGGTAGTTGCGTTTTAGATTATGCACATCAATAAATACAACCAAACGCTTTTCGCATCGAGTTGCCGAATCATTTTCACCATCGCAAACTTCTAGTATAATACGGAAGTGAGGTTGAAACAACCAAAGTTTGGTTATGGCATAGTGAAATTCTTCAATTTCCAATTCTGCTTGCTCTTTTAAATAAAATTTGTTCTTGTGATTGTGTGACATCCATCTTTGGTAAGTGAAGCAGGTATCTTCGACAAAATTTTTTGTGAAATTAGTTACACATATAATGATTCGATGTCGTGACGCAATACTTCGCAACAATTGAGTGATTTCCAAAATTAATTTTCGTTCTAGAAAGTAAAAACAACTATAGATACATATTATAAACCATGTTAGTTTAATTTACTGTAATTATTCTCGATTTTGCCATACTGTAGTAACAAAGAAGGCAATGAATCCAATATGATTAATCTCAGATTAGCAAAATGTGCTTCTATATTTGAATTTAACTCGCGCAACATTTGGATAAGTTTTTCAGGTTCATGGATATTTTCGTACCGCACGTTTTTGAATAATTTTGAGATATCCTTACAGGAAATATATTTCGTTTTAAATTTAATTTTGTTTACATTAATCATGATGTGAGCTTAACTTACAGCATCACTCCAACCCCCATTTTGAAGAATGCTTTTAAATCGCCAGAACATAAAATCATTTTTAGTATCTATATACAGGGTTTCGATTTGATAGTTGAATGTGATTGATGTGGCCAGGTGATAACAGAGTTGTGTTTTACCAGACTTATGTTTGCCACAAATTTCTATGATTTTACCATCCAATGCATCGTCTTGTCCCAAAATATCATCTATGATGGTATCCAACCTAAAAATTAAAATATACTTAATAAAAGTTATTATCTAACATGAATATGTATTATATGATGAACTTTTCAATTCCAGTTGCTGCCTTGCGTAATTCTCCAGCTTCATTTTTTATTTGGTTCAATTTGAACTGTCCGAGCATGAATGCGCCTGTTTTTACTGAGCCCATTATTCATAACAATATTTATTTCTATTTTTTAAAATTTATCAGATCTAAAAATACTAACAAATGAGGATTATCTGCAATATGTTTTTAACATAGCATGAAATGATTAATGGTTCATTATTAAGTTAAAATAAATTGTTAACGTTTTCAACAATTTGACATGGTCATAAACTTTGCTATTGTTATTTTAAAAATGAATAAAAAAAGTACTAGCCGAATTTTGACAGCTGTCATAAGCACATGTATATTGTATTTTATTAAAGTATAATTATTTTATTATTTAAACATAAAAATTAAATACACTCTAATTATTATGCCTGCAATAAGTAACGAAAATAATGTATTAACCTACCGTGGAAGTAATTTCTTTAGACAGCGTGTATTATTGGCTACATTAAGTGGGAAATCGTTGAGAATAGTTGATATTCGCGATGGAGACGTTCAACCAGGACTGCGCGACTACGAAATCAGTTTAATTAATTTGCTTGAAAAAATTACAAATGGAACAAAAATTAAAATTAATGAATCAGGAACTCAGCTTTTATACCAACCAGGTTTACTGTTGGGAGGAACATTTCAACATCAATGTTCTTTAGAACGAGGAATAGGTAAGATGAATTTAATGTAATGAAAATTATGATTTTCACATCTGAACTATTTACAGGATATTATTTGGATATATTATTAGCACTAGGACCGTTTTGTAAAACTCCATTAAACGCTACTCTAAAAGGTGTAACAAATAGTAAAGATTCTCCATCAGTAGATCATATTAAAGGATCGGCTATTCCGCTACTCAAAAAATTCCTGGTTGTTGACGATGGATTAGAACTTAAAATTGCCAAACGTGGTTTAATGCCCGGAGGCGGAGGTGAAATACAATTTAAATGTCCTGTAAGGAAAAATTTACGGCCACTTCAATGTATAACTTTTGGGATGGTTAAGCGTATACGAGGTACAGTGTATGCGGCCAAAGTTTCACCAGCTATCGCAAACCGTACCGTAGAATCCGCCAAAGGGGTATTGCTGAATTTTATTCCCGACATCTATATATATACAGATCAAAATCGTGGAAAACAATCGGGCAATAGTCCCGGATATGGGATTAATCTTATTGGCGAAACTACCGAAGATGTTTTTTATTCATCCGAAGTTGTATCAAATGTTCCAGATCAAGATTTAGAACCATCGGTTCCCGAGGATTTGGGTAAAGCAGCTGCAAATAAGTTACTCGATGAAATTTTTCGTGGAGGATGTGTTGATTCGACATACCAATGGCTATGCAGTTTATATATGGCATTGGGACAGAAGGATGTGTCCAAATTTTTAACTGGCCCATTTTCAGATTATACAGTACATTTTCTACAGCATCTTAGAGATTTTTTCTCTATTACTTTTAAATTAGAAAATCCATTAGTTGAAGATGACGATGATGTGGTAGGTTCGGATAAAGTTCAAATGACGTGTGTTGGAATTGGCTATACAAATATAAATAAACGAATGCTGTAATTATTAAAATTTGAAATATATTTTCCTATTAAATTGATTATCTTTTTTCGACTGCCCTGCATATATCTAAACTCGTCAAATAAGATAATTTATTTTTTTGTATTCATTTCCAATCAAGTAGTATTGACGAATCGAGAACATAGAGAAGAAGGGACGTATGAAAACTAGCAGAGCACCTCTGAAATACAGACTAATTTTTTAAGTTCACTCCCACATATACTTGGGTAGGTAGATACACGATGGAGGACCTCTCGCATCTTGAAATGTTTACTCTAATTCACCTTGCGATCCAGTTGAAGTATTCGGGTTTGAATCTGGTATTTTTGATTAATGCAGATCGAAAAATTCATATTTTATCGACCATTGAAAACCTTCGTCGAATAAAATAAAAATCTATGGCTCAGAGGCCGAAAACGGACCTTACCGCGTCTCAACTGAGACCTTACGAACCAGTGTTAACGAATGGTGCACATTGTAGGTGGTCATCAGCTCAACGAATGTTTTTACACACAAACGCGTTTTTATGTCATCTGTTTACATGTTAATTTTGTCAACGGCGGGAATCAAACTCGTGACCGCGGCGTGATGAGAAACTCTCTTAACCATTAAGCTACATCCAGCGACTACATCCTTAGTCGAATATCAGTAGAATAAAGTTCGAGCGGTTTCTGTAAGCCATTGCAAACTAAAATAATTTTACTCCAACTTTAGTAACTCTAATCAAAACCTTGGAAATATTCTAAAGCATTTCATATTCTAAAAATTTAACAATTAAGAACTCTAATAACCCTTATTGATGATAAAAATTCTATTTTCAACCATTCATTCACGCATATTCTAATAGAATTACCATTGTGCTCATACTTCATTAAAATCAGATAATGAAAATTCCCTCATGAATTCTCCACCTCTGTTGAAGAATTCGAACCCGGTTACTTCCGTTTCAACAGTTTTAACTATTGCGCCATTTGTTTGGTTCAACAAAAATAAGAAAGGGTTATATCTTTGGGATTACTTGAAATGGAGTAGAATTATTAGTTAAAAATTTAATAGGTTTTTAAGTCTACAGGAAGAAATGATAGCATTTCGTAAAAATTGTTTCCTTATATGCTTTCATTAAATCAATACTAAATCATTGTACTTCCCTCATTGTCTTCAATTTTTTGAAATTAGGTGAAAAGTGTACGTACATGGGCAATAACCGTATATTGTGGCTCTCCAATACCTCTGGAGAAAGCATTTCAAAATATACAGTTTCATTTGCCTCCAATCGTCCATATCGGTAAGCTGTTATTGATCCGATGATAGTTATTAATATCTCTAATTGTTTGAGCCGCTTTCATAAAATTCATAAATATACAGGAGTCTGAACTCGAAGTGCAACCAATTAAAAATGCTATAAATTTGTAAATGTTTATTGCAAAACTTAAGTACGTATATCATAAAACAATTCAAATTTGTCAGAAAATATGTTCTGATATTTGGTTTGGCCTGCAAAATGGGCCACATGATATCCGTTTGGTCTAATTTTTGTGGAGTAATGTAGTTGGGAACTTTTTTTGTAAAAATGGGGCTCACGGGTTTTATCGTTTCTACCGAATTGTTTGCGTGCCCGAGGTAACAAAGCATCGTTTAAAACTACGGTAGGTTTATTGATTTACCTTTACGCCCTCTTCAATGAAAACGAGATTTGAGCGTCCTGTTGCGGTTGCGGCGAAACCATCCCTGATGCAGGCTCTTTCTTTAGTAGAGCAATTCGCTGAACGTATATTTATACAAAACGCAGTCTCAAGTTTTAATACCTTTTCTCATGCACTTTTTGTATTTTGTAAGGCTTTAATCGTAGTTTATTTTTTAATATGCTCCCCATGCTATGGTTGATTATGTTGAATCCTGACCTTCGCCTTTGGAACCAACATTTCGATAATTATTTTAACTACGAGGTAAGACGATGTTCTGTAGCCATTAAGAAACCCAACTGCTTATGCACAATTATACTATCAACCGCTACTGATAAATATGTTCATCAACAATGCGATTATCAACAATTATGTCCATCTTTTATATTTCTGTTAATTTTTATTTAAGAGAGCGAATTAAACACAAAATAAACTTGAATTATAGTGTTTAAATATACTTGAGCAGTTTTTCAGTTCAGTACATTCATAGCTTTTATACAGTGAACAATAAATTTAATTAATGTACAACACATAGAGCGTTATCGTGTGTATATTATTCATTTAGATTTCAATTGTGCGATGTTTTAGTAAAAATAATATTCCATAAATATTTTCAAAATAGAAAATTGTGATTAAGTGAGTGTTGAAAATTTAGTTCAAAGGCCAAACAAGTTGACGAGAGATTATCATCTATAAGCTTACTTAAGTGGAAATACAACAAAGTCAATTATCATAATAAAAAGAAATTTTAGTTTTGTTGTTTACAGCGATAAATTGTTTATCGATGTAAAATGGTGTTTTATGTTGGCATGAAATTTATTTATGATAAAAAGGTTTGTTAATAATACTACACACATGTATTATAATACATGTATGTCTACATATGTAATATAAATATTGGAATGTCGCCAGAAATAGCTATTTGCTCTTGTAATTTCTATATAAATGCGACAAAAGATGATCGCGTTTGTACTACTTATGTGACGTTTCAATATGAGATCTTAACTATATCTTAATTTTTATGTTGACAGTATTGTTGATTTTAAGATCAAGTCTTTGTTTAGAAAATATTTACATAACTAATCGGTGATACCGTTTTATTTATTCTATTTTCAATGAAATAAATTATAATACGATAAATTGTCTAGATAAAATCCAATCTTTTTTTCAACTTGATATATGTAAAATGACGATATATTTATAATGACTAAGTGTACATTGACTTAGATATTTGCAAGATATCATACATTTTATCTATTCTCATATATTCGATTTATGCTCTTGATTATACATCATACAAATTACTATATTCTATTCTATAAGACAGTTATTCATTCCAAACTAGTATTTCAAGATTTTAACTAACTATACTCGGTATACAATATGTTCAGAAGAAGTACAAAAAGTTATAAAATTGAAAGCTAGTCTCTAAAGGGTTTTTGCGTCGTTTATCAATATCATCTAGGAGCATATCTTTCCTGGAAGTTTACCTATACGTTTCAAAGAAATGTTGTGCCATTGAACCGATCGCGCAGTGGTTAAAGCTGCAGGAATTAGAGCGGTATGAGGTTCGAATCCGATAGAGGCAGGATGCAAAATGGATTTTTCCCAATCTGATTACGATCGATGCTGTGAATGAACACATCTATGATGTTGGAGAGCAGAATTCTTAGGCCAACCCATCTTCCATGTCAGATATGGTTCTATGTAAATCAGATCTATCGCCATACATCCACGATTTAGCTATAATAGCTTAAAGTAGGACGTAAATAAGTGAAGCCTTGAGCCTCAAAACAGATTGTAAAGATAGAAACAGACAACCAGATTAAAAGAATGTGCCTTGAGTTTTATTAAATATTTCTCGAAGAGGTACCTTGCTTTATTGTGCTTTCTTGTACTATGCGGAGTGTAATGATCTGGATTACGCAGAACATATGCTTGATATACCAGGTCGACATGCAATTGAAGGAGCATAAGCTAGCAGACCTAGCGAAATAAGTTATGGCCTCAAAACAAAAAACCTGTCCTTTCTCGAAATACTATCGTCGTTGCATACTGAGGTGCTTTCGGTCAAACAAACTAGCATACACACACACACACACACATATATATATATATATATATATATATATATATATATATATATACATATATATATATATATATATATATATATATATATATATATATATATATATATATATATATATATATATATATATATATATATATATATATATATATATATATATATATATATATATATATATATATAATATATATATATATAAATACATATACATATTCTAATAAGTAAATTTTCAATAAATAAATATTTATTTTTAATTAATAAAAACCAGTTTCAACGAAATATATACAATAGTATATACATTTCTAAAATAGCATCGTTTCAAAATACAGTAGATGGTATGAAGTTATTATGCACTGAGAACGAGACATGACCCACTCCCAAAGTTTCCCGTCGTCTCCTCCTCCTCTAATATGTAATAGTTAATACAATTTAATTACTGATTACGCTATTTATAGCCCCTAATAATTTCGATTCCAATGTTAAGTTATAAATAATAACTGTATCAAAGCATCTTGAAAAAAAAAAATTTAAGGCAAGTCAATGTTTATTTAAGTAATTATTCCTACTGTATATAGGTATTATAGCTATTAGGTATAATTATATATTTTATTTATGAAGTATACTCTAATTTTTATTTAATCAATAAATTACAATATATTTATCATATTTACTGTACTAATCTATGTTAATACGTACACTTAACATATTTACACGCGTTTAATAGTTTCAATTGAATAAAGCCGTTAATTACTTAGTTGACAAAAATGCATTATGCTTATTTAAGACATCAAAAAAAGGCACATGCCATACATATATGTATAAAAATCTATGGCTTAAAGGCCGTAAAACGATCGAAAATCTCGTCTCAACTGAGACCTTATGATGACCCATTAACGTATTGGTGCACATTGTAAGGTCACCGATCAGCCAGCCCAATGAATGCTTTTATTCACATGAAAAACTCTTCTAACCTCTAAGTTACAATTGGCGATATATAATTATATAATTCGGAAGCCGTTCCTATAAAAATGCAGTGTTCGATGCAGAGTAACACTCCAATTGTTCCGTGCGCTCTTTTGCTTCACTAGATCTCACCATTTGGACATCCTTAGATTGTAAACCTATTTCCATTTTGTTCTCTCGTTCAAACAATTGTTCGTGGATAATACTATTATATTGAAGAAACTACCTTCACGAGGAGTCATAGTATATACCCGTGTATATGTTTATCTGAATTGCAAACGGTTTTATTTTGTCAGTTCAGATAATAAGTCAAAATATTTAGACAACTGGTATATACAAATAATACAGTTAAGTTATATGTACAAAGTTATTTATATACAATCAAAATATAAATGAAGGTATATACTCAAAAACTCAATTTATATACATTTTTTACATTGTCCCGTACCGTATCAATTATCTGACTCCACCTGTTTCAATCACGAGCCAGCTCTTCATACTGTTCTAAACATTTAGAAGATGCTACGTCGCTCTCTACACCGTGAAGCCATCGTCGCCAACAGCGACTTTTTCGCCTACCGACAAGCGGTTTTGATTTAAAAATTTGCTGTGGCATAACGTGACCGAGCCAGCGTACACGCTGTCCTTTAATTTCATGCACGATTTCAATTTTTATACATACATATTATGATAATATTAGGTATATCGAATTTTTCATAAAATAGTTCTATCAGAGTTAAATTTTAGACTAATTACGGGTATCTAGTCTGCCATAACAGCGGCTACCGCTACCATAGTAAAATTTTGGTTTGTTCATTTTTATTTAATGATATTTAATTATATAAATTATTATATCAATATATAATATGATTGTTTTATATTTCTAGATCCCAATTCTATTTAACCTTACGACCATTGTGTTTTTATTCGCAATTATACTGCCAGAAATTCATAGTCGAATCCACGATGACCACTCATCATTAAAAAATAATTTAGGAAATCCACCAAACGATACAAAAGGTTTAAAACATCCAGATCTATGCTTTTATGCTGAACCAAGTATATGTCTGAAAGATCATCCTCCACATTCGAATGGGTGTGAATGTTTTCCACATCCAACTGTACCACGTTCACTTGTTTGCTGTAATATAACGAATACTGAAAAAGTGAATCTTTGTGCCAATTTAAATAACAAAGAGTTTCGCAATTTGAGTACATGGTTGCATATACATATCAGGAACGCCACACTCGACGAACTAGACGTCTCCAATCAAATGTGGAAACAATTACATTCGTTGGTCATCACAGATGGATATATAAAACGGATTTCGCAGTCATTTAAAAGATTTTCAACGATAAATTGTTTAAATTTTTCGCATAATAATTTGACTGAAATTAACCCACGTGCCTTTCGCGATCTAACCGCACTACAACTATTAGACTTATCACATAATAATATATCGATTATGCCGAATAAGATAAATTTGCAGCACAATTTAACGGTCGACGTGAGTCGGAATCAGGCTTTACTTTGTAAATCGGTGCTCGATTCGATCGATCATTTTAAATTTATTAATCAAGATTCAACATTTTGCTTGATCAATAAAACATATTCGTGGTTTAATACAACAGAAAATGTGCCGCTAAGCCAACTAAAGCGAATGAAGCATGTGGACGCTGATTGTCCATCTATTCCTGGCTATGGGAATTGTAGTTGTCTCGCTGATACAATGAGTTTTCTACAACAAGACGACGATACCCTATTAATTTTCAAAGTTAAGGTTGATTGTTCGGGATTGGGATTGATTGATCTACCACGAAATTTACCCAAAGATACGTTAAGCTTAAATGTATCGAGAAACAAGGTAAAGTGGCATAAGTTTCTTATATAAATTTTGTAATGATATTTGGAATTTATAATTTTATAGATAAAAAGTTTGGCGGCTTTTACACAAGACCCAACGTATAAATTTATATTACGTTTGGATGCCGATGACAATGAAATTGACTCCATTTTAGAATTAGAGGGCACTCAATTTATTGACAAATTTCAACAGCTGAATCTTAGAAAGAATAAATTAAAATCGGTACTAGTTAATGGATTCCGAAATTGTGTTTACCTATATAAATTAACGCGAACAATTTAATTTTAGATCCCAATTTATATAATATCAAATACATTGGACAAAAATCCAAGAGGAGTTGAAGTACATTTGGGAGGTAATCGCTTGCATTGCGATTGTAATACAGCCAAAGTTTTAAGGGTAATTTATTTTGATAAATCTTTAAGGAACACGTATTATAAGAGAAATTGTTTTAATTTTCAGTTGTGGCTATTGGCTCGACAAACACATATAGTGGATTTTGATAATATTCAATGTGATAATATGCCGTCGAAGGTGGTTGATTTATCCGAAATGAAACTATGCCAATCTCAACATGATTGGACAGATTACATATATTACTTAATCGCCGCTGAAATATTACTATTAATCGCACTAGTATTGAAAGTATCATACGACTATTGGATATTTAAAACGGCTGGGTATTTACCATGGCCAGCAAATAAAATGCCTAAGTTGCCATGTGATTGGTTGTGCGAATCTTAAAGACGTTTTATATCAATGTGCCCACAAATATTTTATGTTATCCTTTGATTTGAAATCTGTGATTATTGTGAAATTAAATAAAATTATTTCATGAAGTAAATATTTTATTTTGTATTCAGACACCTGGGTATATTTCGTTTTTTTCATCAATATTATCGCTAAAATGGACGTTTAATTCGTTTAGGGGCGGAAAAAATGCTACATTTTAGACTGTAGTAATCGATACTAAGGAGTAAATTTGATCGTATTATTTTTCAGCATTGGTTAATTATTCGTTGTTTTTCAACACCAATCGTTCGTGAAAATAATTCTCGATGGAGTTTACTAAAAGAAAATACATTTGATTAATTAATATATTTGATAAATATATAATAGTGTTTATATAGTAAAATGTTAAATAGTAAAGTGTGATATTAACTTAAATTTAATATTATTTTTAAATTCAATTAAAAGTTAAATGACCAAGATAAAACTTAAGATTCAGTTATGGGTTTTTAATGTTATAATAACGAATGATACAATTTATTAACAAATTAAGCTTTTCTCTTATGGCTATGCCTCACAACGAACATAAGTTCCGATTACTTTTACCTATTTGGTCATACCAAACAGAATTATTGAAAAAAATATGTTGTTACAATTTTTTCACTTCCAAGTGAAACTGATCAAAATAAATCATCATTAATTATGATAATATACTTGATTTGATCGTAGCTTATTTTTTAATATGCTCGCCATGCTACGAGCAGACACATTGATATTTTTCGCCAATTGAACTGCGTTTTGTGGTGGATTATGTTAAATTCTGGCCTACATCTTTGGAACCAACACTCTTGCTTTTGAATTTCATTTCGGTAAATTTTTTTAACTGCGATGCAAGACAGTTCTGAAGGCGTTAAAGCCAACTGCTTAAGCACAGTTATAATATTAACCGCTACTGATAAATATGTTCATCAACAATGCGATTATCAACAATTATTTCCATTTTTTATATTTCTGTTAATTTTTATTTAAGAGAGCGAATTAACCACATACTTGAACAGTTTTTCAGCTCAGTACATACTTAGCTTTTATACAGTGAACAATAAACTTTATTAATGTACAACACACAGAGCGTTGTTTTAGTAAAAATAAAAAAATTCCATTAATAAATATTTTCAAAACTAAAAATTGTGATTAAGCGAGTGTTGAACATATAGCTCAAAGGCCAAACGAGTTGAAAAGAGCTTATCATCTATTCAAGTTTACTTAAGTGAAAATATGGTACAACAAAGTCAATTATCTTAATAAAAAGAAATTTTAGTTTTGTTGTTTACAGCGATAAATTGTTTATCGATTTAAAATGGTATTTTATGTTGGCATGAAATTTATTAATGATAAAATGGTTTGTTAATAATGCTACACATATGCATTATAATATACGTGTGTCTACATATGTACCAACAATTGGTGCATTATCTTGAGATTAATAAAAT
This sequence comes from Tipula lateralis, assembly GCA_963932295.1. Classification (NCBI taxonomy): domain Eukaryota; kingdom Metazoa; phylum Arthropoda; class Insecta; order Diptera; family Tipulidae; genus Tipula; species Tipula lateralis. The sequence continues at coordinate 185,142,347 of OZ010738.1, read as the reverse complement.
AATTTCAGATAAACAATATGACTTCTGCGAAAGCCGCTCCACAACCGATCTCTTGACGTATGTTGTAAACAAATGGAATCTCACCCTTGAGCACCACGGAGAAGCCTTTGCAATCGCTTTGGATATATCCAAGGCTTTTGACATGAGAATCTCATTTGTAAATTTGTGGCCTACGGCTTAGATTTGATGACCAAGTGGATAAAAGCTTTCTCAAAAACTGAAAGATCAACGTTGTCCTAAATGGGAGATGATCCACGACACACTCCCCAAATGCCTGAGTCTCTCAGGGATCAGTTTTGTGACCAACTTTGTTTTTGTTATACATTAATGACTTGTTGGCTAGCACTGTCAACGTTATCCACAGTTTTGCTGATGATGCAACATTGCACTCTTCTATTTCATTCGAGGTCAAGCCTATACTCCTTCAGAGTTAAACGGTAAACGGTTTGAAGTTGTCACGTCGCCTAATTCCGATCATATTAAGTACAATATTTGTGTGGAGAGTAAAAAATCAGGTCAAATATCAGAGAGTAAAAAATCAGGTCAATATGCACGTTCTCGCGTAAAAGAAGTCATAACGAATACCCTTTTGTGGTAAAAGGTCACGTTCTCGTAGGTTGTGATTCAATTCGCCTGCTTAGTGTTTAGATTAAAAACAATTTAAAATGGAATGAACACATTATAGCATTTGCCTAATCAGCATCACGTAAACTCGGGTTCCTAAATAGATGAAGACGGTTTTTTAAATCGCATCAGGTTCTCCAGATATATAAAACTTTTATTAGAGCGTGTATAAAATATTGCTGTCAGGTTTAGGGTGGAGCATATAGCATTGCTCCCCAGTTGCTGGATAGAGTTCAACGGTGTGCCATTCGAATAATATGAAACTCCAGACTTACGAAAGATCTAGACAGCCTACAGCACCGCAGAGATGTTGCAGAACTCTATAGAATAAATGGTAAATATTCTGCAGAATTAAAGCAGAAAATACCACCATTTGTTACGCCAGGACGGGTAACACGAAGAACGGTTAATGCTCGAATTGAAGGTGCAAAGCGCGAATTCATTTATAGAACATCTAGGAAGTTGAACTCGTTATCCGGTTTTCAGTTTCCGTTTGAGTATAAAATGCACAAGTTTAAGGCAGCTATCAACCTTTACTTCAAAGATCGCGCGTTGCGTGCAGGAGCAGTTATAAGGAGCTAGGACAGTCTAAAAGTGCGCCCTAATCTGAATCCAATTAAAGCTAAATTAAATATATATATATATATATATATATATATATATATATATATATATATATATATATATATATATATATATATATATATATATATATAATTATATTGATTAATTAATGTACATTGGCTTAGATATATACAATATATCATACATTTTATCTATTCTAATATAGTCGATTTATGCTCCTCATTGTACACCATATAAATAAATAAATTTCTACAATATATTACATTATATTAGTCAGTTATTCATTCCAAACTAGTATTCCAGATTTTCTTTATTTCAACTAACTATACTCGATTAATTAAGAGAGCCATGTATTATGTATTTTATAACTTTCTTTGCTACTCCTGAACATATGTATGGATACATACCATGCATATGTTCAGGAGTAGCAGAGAAAGTTATAAAATTGAAAGCTAGTCTCTAAAGGTTTTCTGCGTCCTTTATCAATATCATCTTGGAGGATATCTTTCGTGGAAGTCAAATAGTCTCCGTCAACTCAATTATGTAACTAGATATAATGATATATGTATGTATGATGATTACAATGTGTGCTAGTGGAATAAATACTATAATCTGACTCCATCTGTTTCAATCACGAGCCAGCTCTTCATACTGTTCTTAACAGTTAGAAGATGCCATGTCGCTATTGACAGGCGGCTCTGATTTAAAAGTTCGCTGTATCATTCGGTTCGGATCAGCACACATAACGTCTCCGAGCTAGCGTACACGTTGTCATTTAATTTCATGCACGATTTCAGTTTATATACATACATATTATGATAATATTAGGTAAATCTAAGATTTCATAAAATAGTTCCATCAGAGTAAAATTTTATTTACTCTGTTGGAACTATTTTATGAGGCTACCGCTACCATAGTAAAATTTTGGTTTGTTCATTTTTATTTAATGATATTTAATTATCTATATAAATTATTAGGTATATCAATATATAATATAATTGTTTTATATTTCTAGATCCCAATTCTATTTAACCTTACGACCATTGTGTTTTTATTCGCAATTATACTGCCAGAAATTCATAGTCGAATCCACGATGTCCACTCATCATTAAAAAATAATTTAGACAATCAACCAAACGATATAAAAGGTTCAAAACATCCAGATCTATGCTTTTATGCTGAACCAACTATATGTCTGGAAGATTATCCTCCACAACCGAATGGGTGTGAATGTTTTCCACATCCAACTGTACCACGTTCACTTGTTTGCTGTAATATAACGAATATTGAAAATGTGAATCTTTGTGCCAATTTACATAACAGAGAGTTTCGCAATTCGAGTGCATGGTTGCATGTACATATCAGGAACGCCACACTCGACGAACTAGACGTCTCCAATCAAATGTGGAAACAATTACATTCGTTGGTCATCACAGATGGATATATAAAACGGATTTCGCAGTCATTTAAAAGATTTTCAACGATAAATTGTTTAAATTTTTCGCATAATAATTTGACTGAAATTAATCCACGTGCCTTTCGCGATCTAACCGCACTACAACTATTAGACTTATCACATAATAATATATCGATTATGCCGTATAAGATAAATTTGCAGCACAATTTAACGGTTGACGTGAGTCGGAATCAAGCTTTACTTTGTAAATCGGTGCTCGATTCGATCGATCATTTTAAATTTATTAATCAAGATTCAACATTTTGCTTGATCAATAAAACATATTCGTGGTTTAATACAACAGAAAATGTGCCACTAACCCAACTTAAGCTGATGAAGCATGTGGACGCTGATTGTCCATCTATTCCTGACTATGGGAATTGTAGTTGTCTCGCAGATACGATGGGTTTTCTACAAGACGACGAATCGCTATTAACTTTTAAAGTTAAGGTTGATTGTTCGGGATTGGGATTGATTGATCTACCACGAAATTTACCCAAAGATACGTTAAGCTTAAATGTATCGAGAAACAAGGTAAGTGACATAAGTTTTTATATAAATTTTGTAATGATATTTGGAATTTATAATTTTATAGATAAAAAGTTTGGCGGCTTTTACACAAGACCCAACGTATAAATTTATATTACGTTTGGATGCCGATGACAATGAAATTGACTCCATTTTAGAATTAGAGGGCACTCAATTTATTGACAAATTTCAACAGCTGAATCTTAGAAAGAATAAATTAAAATCGGTACTGGTTAATGAAATCCGATATTGTGTTTATATAAATTAACGCGAACAATTTAATTTTAGATCCCAATTTATATAATATCAAATACATTGGAGAAAAATCCAAGAGGAGTTGAAGTACATTTGGGAGGTAATCGCTTGCATTGCGATTGTAATACAGCCAAAGTTTTAAGGGTAATTTATTTTGATAAATCTTTAAGGAACACGTATTATAAGAGAAATTGTTTTAATTTTCAGTTGTGGCTATTCGCTCGACAAACATATATAGTGGATTTTGATAATATTCAATGTGATAATATGCCGTCGAAGGTGGTTGATTTATCCGAAATGAAACTATGCCAATCACAAAATGATTGGACAGATTACATATACCACTTAATCGCCGCTAATATATTGCTATTAATCGCACTAGTATTGAAAGTGTCATACGACTATTGGATATTTAAAACGACTGGGTATTTACCATGGCCAGCAAATAAAATGCCTAAGTTGCCATGTGATTGGTTGCGCGAATCTTAAAGACGTTTTATATCAATGTGCCCACAAATATTTTATGTTATCCTTTGATTTGAAATCTGTGATTATTGTGAAATTAAATGAAATTATTTTATAAAATAAATATTTTATTTGGAATGTATTATTTCGTGTTATGATTCATAGCTTAAAATGGACATTTAAATCGTTTAGGGGTGGAATAAAATCAATGTTAAATTTGATCGTATTAATTTTCAGCATTGTCTAATTATTCGTCGTTTTTCAACATCACTCGTTTGTGAAAATGGTTCTCGATGGAGTTAGAGTTATTAAAAGAAATTACATTTGATTAATTAATATATTTGATAAATATATAATAGTGTTTATATAGTAAAATGTTAAATAGTAAAGTCTGATATTAACTAAAATTTAATATTATTTTTAAATTCAATTAAAATTTAAATGACCAAGATAAAACTTAAGATTCAGTTATTAGGGTTTTTAGTGTTATAATAACACGATTGATACAATTTATTAACAGATTAAGCTTTGGCTAAATGATTTCAGATTATATACGTGCTTTTATATCTATATAATATAAACATTGTTAATAAATTAATTTTATATTTTAAATGTTTTCTATTTCTGATCTGATCTAAGTTTTTTCTTTAAATATAATATATTGTCAATTAAATAAAATATATATTAAAATAAATTAAGAAATTTTGGAAAGTGATGGAATTGCTTGTTCATTGGAATTTGGAATATCTTTTACAAATCGTGTACCAAACAATTCATTGCATGCATCGATTGCAACAAATTTTCGTGCATGCTTTTTAGATTTAGCTTCTCCAATATATTTTTTATCATCGATCGTAACACCAACTTTATGTAAAATATTAGGTGGATTACCATCACTTCCAAGATCAATGTATTGAACTCCTGGCCGCATCTATAAAATTAAAATAATAATTTATTAGTTTTAGATAATTCGTTTTTTATAATGCATGATTTGGCATTTCAATAAAAATGTAGTATATGTTTGAAATTAATAATTATTGCATATTTATTAAAACATGTTAACAGATACATTATTTAATTAATTTAGCATAAGTTTTATAGCAAAACTTGTTATTTTGAAAACCAAGCTTACCGATTAATTATGCACGATACAAATAAATATAAATAACCAACTTACATGTGATAATACTGTGCATGGATGCAATGAATCAGCATTCGGTGGTAATTCGATTCGTGGTTTTGGTAATTTTTTAGCAACAACATTTTCTTCTGACATATTACTCGAAATATCTTCCATCGAATGAGATGGGCCTTGGCCCCCAATTCGAAAATCAGGAATTTGATATCCTTGAGATTCCCACTCACTGAATAATTTATGTAGAGCAAACGATGCCAAATGCAACATTGGTACATCATCATCATCGCTGTCCGGATTTTTCATTTCAACGTCATTTTCCTTTCCAAGTTCATTTCCTTCCGCTTGTTTTTGATTAGAAACTTCAATATTCTTTTTAGGAACTTTAGCCATTTTCTGAATAATTAATTCACGTAATGCCTTTTCAGAAGCATTATTCTTAGCGGCAATTTTTGAATTACCAAAACCCTCGTATTTAACGCCATTAACGTCGATCTCGGCGGTGAAATTTGTGCCTTGACCCGTTACACTGTATTGCGATAAGTTACCTTTCAACTCATTGAGCGCCATTAAAGCTGTTTTCGGTGTCAACATTTTACGCAATCTTCGATTCTGGCGAGCTTTCTTCTCTTTACGCCGAACAGCTAAATATTGCAAACAATTTTAAAATAAAAATTAAGCTATATACAATGATAATGATTTTTTAACATACGTCCTTTTCGTTTTTTAGAAAAGAATTTTTTGAATGGAGATATTTTACTATCATCTATTTCCATTTCATTCTGACCGGTCATATTATTCTGCACTCCTTGAATTTGGGGCGGCTCAATTAATTGGGTCGGAAAAGACTGTGAAGCTGCAGGCGTAAACGTTGATTGTAAGCTAGGTATTTTCGGAGCTTCTGGGACCGGTTGTAAAACTCTTTCGGTGGTCTACGAAAATATTTTATAAAATATGAATCCAATTATTTCTCAATCTGAGATTATAACAATAATATTTTATTTGTTATGTAATAAATATTATGAAACAAAAATGAATGATACTATTTATAGAAATTATAAATACAAACCAAACGTTTCCATTATTTTTAGTTTAAAGCCCTTCCCGTTTCGTGTGCAAAGCCGTATTAAGCCTGAATAGATCTCGATTTAATTTAATCATATTGTGTGTGGAGAAATGACTTTTGGTTTTTTTTATTAGGATATGATCATTTCTCTTATGGCTATGCCTCACAACGAACATAAGTTCCGATTACTTTTACCTATTTGGTCATACCAAACAGAATTATTGAAAAAAATATGTTGTTACATTTTTTTCACTTCCAAGTGAAACCGATCAAAATAAATCATCATGTATTATGATAATATACCTGATGGATTACACTTAAGACTCTATTTCAATTATAAAATATTTTTTTATATTCATAAAAAATATTTTTAATTGGTATTTTGTGTACGATTTTTGTGTTTATCAAAAAAAATACAAAAACATATTATTCCCAATTTATCCCTAATCTACTAAACAGGTAAAAAATATTCTAAAAAAAATTATATTTATCGTTTAGAGGTTCGCAAGCAATGAACATAACTAATATAATTAAATATCTGTCAAAAATTATAATATTTTAATTAATTATGAAATGTTCAATATAAATCAAATAAATAAATTAAATTTCAAGACCTGTTTATTCTTAAATCATAAATTAGTAACCCAAAATTGTCAATTTTTAAATAATAATAGTACTTATTTTAATAAAATTATTTATTCCAAGTCAACTCAGATATATAGGAAACATTGGCGCTTCCAACTGTCGTGTACAATAATTATATTGGCTGATGTTCGCAAAAAGTGCTTCCTGTATAAACTAATTTTGGAGATGAGATTTACGTGATACTTAATAGTAAAAGTGATCTGCGTCTAAACACAATCAATTTGTATTCACATGGAGGCAGTTGACTCGAGTTTTAGTTGAATAAACAGATTATATCGTCTTAGCCAGAAAACTTTGTGCGTTGTGCGATGGGGAAATAGTTTTTAAGCAAAGACGTAAGGAACGAAAACAATTTTTGCCGCAACTACACTCGTGTTATCAGTGACAGAAATTTACATATTCGTGTGGAAATTAACAATATCAATTTTCATCAAAAAAAGGGAATCCTAAATCCCCACCACAAAATTAAGTAGGTAAAGGCGAGTGAAATGTGAAAATGCATTGTTAAAATCTCTCCATGTCGATGGGGCCGTAGATTTGACAAATCAGCTTCGTAACATTTATTATTTATATACGACACGAGCAATCTAACGCCATACTTGATTACTGCAGATAGAGATGGCTAAACTAAAATGGCTCCTTTGGCATATTGCTTTACAATAATTTTATGGCGATTCTAGTCTACTCTTGAATTGGGTTTTGTAGCTCGATTTTGACAAGTTTTTAGAAAATACGCAATTAAAATTGCAGGAGCAAAATGAATTACTTGAACAAGAATAAACAGGTCGTAAAATTATAATACAAAAAATCAATTAATTGCCGAAAAACTAACAAGAGAAAATGGCTGCCGATTTGAGGACAATCAATTAATTTCTTTTTGATATTAAATTAACTACCAAAGATTTTATATAATAAATTACTTACATTAAGCGTTTTTAAGCCCAAAGAATTATCATGTTTAAAACTTTGGTTATAGTTTCCTGGCATATTATTTCGATTACTGCGTCGACCAGCCATGTTTGTTTTATTTCACTCTGAAGATTTATTTATTTTGAAAAAGTAAAGTTATCACTCAACTATGAGAGGATTTTAAAATATTATGTTATTTAAAATCTATTTAATAAATCAATATTATGATTTATGTTAATTCAGAATAATACTATCACGTCTTTAATTCCACGGATGTAAATGGAAATGATATTAGAGTTGTCCAACTGAATAATAAATTGACTTATATCGTAGTGTTACCATACATATTTTTTATTGTACGTCTACTACAATTTTTCGAAAGTAAGGCCCTGTCCGATTTCTGTAATAATGAAATAATTTTGACACAAGCGAAATAATTTGCTCTTCCATATTTTGATGTAAGTTCGTTTGCTGTCCGAATTCTGTGATAATATTCACTTGTTAATTTTGAAATTTCAAACTACAAAACGTTTTAAAAAGTGTGTACAAATTAATATTAAAGTGAATATTAAAATAGTTTATAACTCTAATAAGTCATAATTATGATTGAAGTAGAGTTTGACTCTAATATGGTGTTATTTATCTTAATAACATACTATATGCACATACAAATTATTGCATATAAAAATTATTAACATACATGCGAGTATATAATATATATAATTACTTTCAATAATTTAAAATATTCTTATTGCCCGACATTGTTGTTGTGTTAAAATTATTACAGAGATGTCAAAATTATAACACGCAGTTGCTGTAATAATTTGGTTGCATACATATATTATTTCGCTTATGTCAAAATTATTTCATTATTACAGAAATCGGACAGGGCCTAATAAATAAAAGTTACCCTACGAGCCGAATAAAACGTCTAAATAATTAGTTTTTGGAAAGAGTCTAGGACCTTTCGAAAAATTAAACTTTGTTTGTTGGTCAACAAAACTAGATTCCATTTTGATGAAGGCTAACTCTAGACCAATCTTGAAATACAGGGATTTTATATTATAACTGTAGTTATTTCAATTATTTAACACGTGTACAGGTATACAATTAATGTCCTCTTGTCTGTAAATAACAAATACGGTTTGCTCTTATAACCTTTGTAAACAGATCCCAGCTTATATAAACTGCAATAATTCTTGTAGTTGTGGAAATGTCATAATACACGTGTTTAAAGTAAACATTTAAATGTCTAAGAATTATGTTAATTTAGAATGGATTCTCTTGATATTTTTCGGCAATTAACATTTGGTGTGAGTTTTAAATCAAACAAAAATAATTTTAATAAAATTTCAACGCCGCGTAAAATTGATGAAGTCAAACACGAAAATGGTACGTACAACGACGTTGATATTAAAATAGAAGAGACATCGGATAGTGAGCACACTGGCAATGAACCTATGCCCGGAGTTCATGTATCTGATACAGATATAAAAGACGAAATTAAATCAGAAGATGAGAATGAAGACGATCGGAAATTATTTAGTAATATATGGAATACGTCTTCAAGTAAGAAGAAATCTAAAGAACTATCACAAAGTACGATAGAGCAGTTAAAGATAGAAGAAGTAAGTGCTATGCAATGCGGCCATAATTTATCTATATTATTGAAAATTGTTTTATTTCGATTTTTAGATTAATCATTTTCGAAATGTTAACAATATTAATGTTTCTGGCAAAAATGCGCCATCCCCAATCGAATCCTTTGAGCAGCTGCAGCAGAAATATCGATTATCCAATAAATTAGTGGAAAACATTAAAAAATGTGGTTACAACACACCTACTCCAATACAAATGCAATCGATTCCAGCTATGATATTAGGCCGACCAATAACAGCTTGCGCTCCAACTGGATCAGGTAAAACTGCAGCATTTCTTATTCCGATCATTCGAGATCTTAAAAGTCCCGAAAATAAAGGCTTCCGTGCATTAATCGTGTGTCCAACACGCGAATTGGCCAAACAAACCCAGCGCGAATGTATTCGTTTATCCGAAAATTTAGATTTTAGAGTGCATATAATCAGTAAAGTGAATCAGGCTGAGATGAAATATGGTCCAAGCAGCAGTAAAAAATATGATATTCTTATAACAACTCCTAATCGAATATGCTTTTTACTTAATCAAGAGCCACCCCAATTAGATCTATCGAATGTTCAGTGGTTGGTGCTAGACGAAGCCGACAAACTTTTTGAAGCTGGAGTCAATTCTTTTCGTAATCAGTTCAATCAAATTTATAAAGCGTGTTCATCGACTAAAAAGAAAATTGCACTGTTTAGCGCTACACATACTCCACATGTAGCTAAGTGGTGTAAACAAAATTTTAAAAATATTTTGAGTATCACAATTGGACATAAAAATGCAGCCACAGAATTGGTCAGCCAAGAATTATTGTTTGTTGGTTCGGAATCGGGAAAACTACTAGCATTCCGTCAATTAGTCCAGACTGGCTTACAGCCTCCTGTACTGGTGTTTGTTCAGAGTAAGGATCGAGCCCAGCAGTTATTTAATGAAATATTATATGATGGTCTAAACGTAGATGTTATACATGCAGATCGAACTCAACAGCAGCGCGATAGTGTCGTAAAAGCATTTCGTGAGGGAAAGATATGGATTCTTATTTGTACCGAGCTGATGAGTCGTGGTATCGATTTCAAAGGTGTTAATCTAGTAATAAACTATGATTTTCCACCATCAAAAATCTCCTATATACATCGCATCGGACGTTCGGGTCGAGCTGGTCGACAAGGTCGAGCAATTACATTTTTTACACAAAATGATGCACCAAATTTACGTGCGATCGCTAATATAATGAAAGATTCCGGTTGTGAGGTTCCTGAATATATGTTGGCTATGAAAAAATTAACAAAACGAACGAGACGAAGAATGGAGAAAAAAGCACCACTTCGTGATCCAATAGCAACAAAACCGGAATATATTACAAAATTTAGAAAGGAACACAAAATTGATGTGACTAAAGTTCCAAAAAAGAAATTTAACAGAAATAAACGGCCTAAATCAGACGGGGAGGACGAATCGCCCAGAAAAAAAATTAAAAATAAAACTACCGAAATATAAATAAATTTATTAAAATGTCATTTTAATTGTTTTATTTAATTATATAAACTATATGACAACTTTATGTGTTATACTTGCTGCTTTATTATTCTCCTTTTTCATACTAATTGTAAATCGTTCGAGTTTCAAGCTCCTTTTAATGAAACGGCCAATTTACTCAATAAAGAAATTTGGGTTAATTCCTTTTTCGTCTATCCACACCTTTACCGTATCTTTTTATGGTTTCTTTATATTTTTTATTTTCATTCTTCTCATCTAACAATAAACTTGTTTTTTCATTTAATACATATTAAAGTTAAACTTTTTTGTTGTGTCTTGAAAACAGCGAATGAGAATGGAGGAAGCTTATTAACGGTGATGTTTTTAATTTTTAATATGATTTATAGATAACATGATTTATTTTTAAAATTCATAATTATAAACGAAGATGATGTATACGGAGTATATGAATACGGAGATTAAAATATTTTATAATGTGATGCTTCCTTGGATAATAGCAGTTGTCGACTTCTCGCTCATTTTAAAATACCAAAATCTTGTATTAAACAATGAGGTCACCTCACCGGTTATATTTTGTTGATGATCAATATTTTCTAAAAACTAATAGACCAGTAATTTTGTATTTTTCTCTTAGAACCAAATAATGTAAATGAAATGAATTTCCACAATCCAAAGAATCTGCCTGTCGATAAAGTATTACTGGGGACTAATCACAAAGAGTTATTAACATTCATATTTGAGGTTTCATTGTTTGTTTGGTCTTTAAGATCGTAACTACTCCCATTCCATTTGTCATTCTCTTTTATATCGTTGCTAGTCAAATTGTGGTCGTCCTATTCTGATTTACGGTAAAAACTTAACCACTTGTGTAAATGGTTTCAAACGGATTATAGATTTGATTCAGTATAAATAAAGATTTACCCAGCAAATCCAAAACATTTCGTTTTCTATATCGCTGTAGTATCTGGGTTTTGATCCAAAGTTGGGTTTTGATTAAGGACATCTGTGTTTTGATTAAGGTCAATTTTAACATTAGTCAACTATAACTCGTGTTAACAGCCACAATGATCTCGTTTAAACAATAACAAGTTATGTCATTTCGATAAGGCGGATTTGAATGAATGAATTATACTCCTATTAATTAATAAATTAACAATAATTTATTTTATATTATTAATTTGAATATCTTTATTTAAAATCTAATTTTTAATATTTTTTTAAATATTATGTATTTCTTTTAAATATAAATATGTTGGTGCTTTTTCTTAAATATTAATTTTAACATATATTTTTGTATCATATATATATACTATATATATACTATATATACATATATTACATATATATATATATATATATATATATATATATATATATATATATATATATATATATATATATATATATATATATATAATATATATATATATATATATATATATATATATATATATATATATATATATATATATATATATATATATATATATATATATATATATATATATATATATATATAATGTACATAGGTAGAATATTATGTATATATTTCGATAAGAAAAATCATATTAAAAACACTATATAAGAGTATATATATCGTTGCTTTATTTATTTTACTTAAGAAATAATATAATATTTTAGTCTATTGTTTTGTTTATTGTGTATAGTAATATATAAATTGATAAGACGTTTTGAAATAGTAAGTATATGGAACGGATATCTGATATGATGTTGATTTTGGAAACAAAAAATATTCTGTTATATTTGTTTTTATTTTTTAAAATATGTTTTTATTTTATTACTTTTAATTGAATTTATTTCTTATAAATCATAAAAATAATTTTGTTTATTATATTATAAAAAAACATTTTTCCCACCCATCATTTTCTTCTCGACTACCCTCTTTTTCCTTTAGTTTTATTTTTATCTAACGAATTTGAATTTCTCAAAATTATTATCTGCACAATTTTACATTTTATTATTATTTTTTGCTTGCTTATTATTTTGCTTGAAGTGGGATGCGATTTTATATTTATATTTATCGATAAAACAATTAAAGATTACTATCTTTTTGAATCAGTTTATGACCTTGAAATTATGTAGTCATATTGTTCCAAGAAATTTTGTGATAAAATTTCAAACTTATTTCTAACTCACGATCTAACTATTCATTTTTATAATTTCTATCACAGACACATCTGTTATTAAATGTTAATCAAAAGTCGGCCGGAAGCTCATAGAAATTTAGTGTAAACCCACTTAAAAAGAAATTTTATCAGGATTACACTAACTAATACATTTTACTTTATTTTTATAAAAGATGTCTTGTTCGAAATTTAGTACAGACATGCTATAACAATTAAGAATAAGCTCCATGCAACCAGTTTCATAATTTATATTCATTTGGCGGTTTAATTAAGCTTTTTTGGTTGGCGTTTTGTCTCATACTTTAACTGCTAGGATATCAATAAATATGCTATTCCAATTGAGGTGTAATGAAGAATCTAAACTTTTTTTGCGAAGCCACTGATAAAGTATGTATTATCTGTAACGAATATTAGATTATATTTGGATGAGCTTTTTTTCTTTTTAATTCTTAATTTTCTATTAATGATTTTGAATATCTCATAATACTGCTGGGAGTCTTGTTGAACATTACAGAAAATCACAATGATCCTATCATCTTCATTTGATCAAACATCTACTGTACTATTTTTTATACTGTGTGCAATGAAATCCATAGCAAGGCCAAAGATATTTGGCTTTTGTAAGTATAAGCGGTGTGATTTAAAACTTTATATTAAATTTAGCGTTTACCTTCTTGTCGTTAAAATTTAATGCAGTCTTTCACGTTATTGTATGCTCAGCACAAATCAGTTTATATGTTTTGTAGCTCTATTTAAATTAGTAAAATGCTCTAATCAAATAACATCAATAAATAAAATACTAAAATGTTTCTGGTAAAGCTACAAATGTATCATTATATTTTATAATACCAAACCATTTTTAGAAATTACAAATTCTAGAAAATACTGTTTCATTGGTCAAGTTTACATTCATTTTTTTAAATGCTACATTAGTACATAATTTATTTGATAATTTACTTATTAAAAATTGATTATGTATTATAGTTATGAGAGTATAAAATATGTGATTTCCCTAAATTTTTTTAATTATTTAATATTGGTTTATTTATTATAAGTATATTTGATATTTATTTTTAATAAAAAAATAAAATATATATATATTTTAAAATAATATTAAATTACAATAAAAGAAGTTTAGATTGAGTACATTATATATAAATAAATATATATATATATATATATATATATATATATATATATATATATATATATATATATATATATATATATATATATATATATATATATATATTTATATATATTCATATATGTATATGAATATAAATATAAATATATATATATATATATATATATATATATATATATATATATATATATATATATATATATATATATATATATATATATATATATATATATATATATATATATATATATATATATATATAAATGTATCAGTTACTTATTTAATGAAACAATTATACAAGATTAAATCTGCGTAATCATCTCATAAAATGTTGGATTTGGTTTTAGGCTCATTTTACAAATAATTTTTGCATTTACGTTATACACTATTCAATCTGAAATTCTTTTATATTTATATTCAAAAATGAAAAATTGAAATAAGGCATAATATATACCTATGAAAAGACGAGTAAGGTCTACCTATAGGTGATATAGGCTTAGCGTTTCACGTCTTTAATAAATTATATAATTTCCTTACTTTCAATTTTTGTCAACTACTAGCTTTTAAAACTAATGTGTCGAGGAAGAGCTATATAAATGAATGAGCTACTTATATATGAATTATACATTGGTATTGTGCAAGCCCACCGTATTATATACCTTATTTAGCAAATAATTTAAATTGAGAATATTTTTAAGGAGTATATTCTAGCCAACGCTTGTAATTGAGCAATCATCACATCTCGGAGGTTTTACGATTAATTAGTTTATATTATAATATTATATATAATAATACAAAGGTATACACAAATGTGTTTAGGTCCAATAAGTTTGAGTTGATTTTTATAGAGAACTCGAGTTTCCATATGATCCAAATCTTCAAGGTACTATAAATAACATTTTACAGGATCATATACACTTAAACCTCTTTTATAATTTAATTTATATAAATTCACATATAGTAATATATAATGTAATAAATAGTACAAAAACAGGGTGATCTAAGGTAATAGTTTTTTATGGGTGACAAACACCAAGATAAGTCTTATAGGTATTCCAGTAACTGATTGACAATTCAAAAAATATAAAATATATAGAGATTCAAACAGTCAGAAGGTGTGTATAAGGTATGACATATGCGTGTTTCGGTTGTTTAAATAGGATCAGGTACCATAACTTAAGATAGTTAAAAAAAAAATCAGTTGAATTAAAAAATTTTGGAATTAGAATTTATTTATTTATGGTACACGTATATCCCGGGCATGCATTGGTGTTGTATCCTCAGGGCTGGGTGAATCATCGCCTCGTGGACGAATTCTAACCACAGCACGTCGCACTTCTTCATCCCCCTGTGGTATATATAAACCTGAAGGTCCCGAATACATACGTGATCCAGCCGCTGATAATCGCAATTTTTCATTCTCTCCGGTGCCATTCTCCGTAAATAGTTGTCCCAAATTTAATTGTGGAATCGAGCAAAATATTGTAACAACCAGCATAAGGGAAATAATTCCAAATATTAAATACACAGTGATAAGTACTTTGTATACAGTGCGATTGTATTCATCCATTTCACCATCGGGTATAAAATCACCAAATCCGATTGTCGTCAACGATACAAAAACATAATAAAATGAATCGATTGTACTCCATTTGGGCTCCAACAATTTCAGCACAAATGCCGGTATTACAAAAAATAATAAACCAACGAGCGTTACAATTATCGATAGATGTAACAATCGTATGTTGAACGGTTGATATAGATGTCCCAATTTTGAATTCAACATACCCAACAACCAATTTGATGGTACAAGTAATCGTTCAACTGCGGCCGAGATGAGCACTAATGTAAATGGTATCCCAAATATTGAATAGATTATGCAGAATATTTTCCCAAGATCGGATATGGGTGGTGTATGTCCGTAACCTGTAAATAAAATATTATTTGTTAGTAATTTATAATATTGTTTCAATATAGACATAAAGCTTTATAAGTATAAAATATATTGATAATTTTATTGATATTCTATAATAGAATTATGAGAACCTTATGAAAGCTTGGACTTTTTTATCATCGTGTCTAGACGGAAGCACACAGTGTTTTACATTTAGCGTGATGGAACAAACAGTATCGTCTGTCCATTGCAAATTTTAGTCCCGCGTTACTACAGCCTCAACAATTGAGACTTTTCGTACTATACGTATATCAGTGCACAATATATATAGGTGATCACCCAACATCCAAATTTATAGTCAACGGCGAGAAAAACACATGAGAGTGAGACTCAATAAACAAAGTTTCCTTCACCACTAAGCTACAACCGCGGCATAATTTGTATAAATTATACCCAAAAATATACATGTACAATACATAATTAGTTTGTTTTGATAATTTAATAATGTCCTGAATGAACTTGATTACGTATAATTATATTTTTGTATGAAATATGTTTATATATACATAATTATATACAACAAATAAAAATTCAATTTATGAAAATTTATTTATATTTAGGCAATTTTCAAGTTGTGAATCATAAATAAAGTGAGGTAAAGAAGCGGAAATTACATGTTGTCGATGATATTTTGGCGCTTTTTGTACCTGTTGCCTTGTAATAAGCTTATTATTGAAACATGTACAAATTAATTAAGGCGATCGAACCGTCAACCAATATTCTCTATCGGACGAAGCTTTTGAACTTCGTTGATAACATATATGTACAACGTGCTTTAATACAAATTTATAAAATTCAATTACTTAGTATTTTTTATAGTTAATTTTGCTGTTCATTGCAAACACAAAAATTAAAACAAAGTATTTTGTAAGATTAATTTTATGGTAAAGTTCCTCATAGTCTATATACTCGTAGATATGATTACAAGAAAATGAGAAGTTAAATTAGCATTTTGGTTCGAAAAAAATGAAGGCAGGTAAAATCTAATTAAATTCTAATTTAGTAAACGTATATATATATATATATATATATATATATATATATATATATATATATATATATATATATATATATATATATATATGTATATATATATATATATATATATATATATATATATATATATATATATATATATATATATATATATATATACGCAATACAAAAAATTACTTGTTCGTGTACTTGATAAATTATGTATATGTTTATGGGAGCTTTTTCGACTTCTAAGTTCCCATCGTCTTGTCTCGCTATATTTGGTCTTTATATAAATTTTTTGTTTTGCATTTTGATTAAATATTTTGTTATACTTATTAATTTTTGATATTGTTTGTCTCGAGCAGTAATCCTTGTTGCGAAGATGATTGATTAAAACCATGGCAATTGATGTAATGATGCTAGAATGCAAAATCAACAAATATATCCAAAATATTGTCGTAGATACGTTGTAGACTTTAACAATTACTCACATATTTCGACGAAATATCTAACTAAAATATCAAATCAACGAAATTTAAAATTTTAGCTGATCAAAACACTATAATACATAAAGTTTTATGAACCAATGTGTACTATACTAATGGTGGTAGCAACGATATCACAACGGGGTTAGAATCGGCTATATCTGTATTGATTCAGTATTATCCTTTGAGATATTTTAGGATTATGAATGGTTTAAGTGCTTTAAGAAAATAATTCGGCTCGTGACTATTAGATAAACTTGTATTAAGCCTAATGGACCAGAGTGAACAGAAAAGCAGAAACAATATAGATTAAATTCGCTATAAGAGTGACAAAGCAGTTAAGAAAATTTTGTTTGTAATCAGTTGGATGGAAAAATTCTTGATCACACTTTAATGACGAAACTTTCGGATCACACTTTAATGACGAACCGAACGGACTTAATCGTTTACTCTATCAATATAATAGTATTAATTTTCATCAGACTTCTGGATTGCTAGAATACACAACAATGTTTTAACAATTTAAATATATCAAAACCAAATGCAAATAATATAATAAAATTATATATAGTACAATAGAATCGGTAAAATCAATCCGCATTTTCAAGATAAAATCAAATTTAAAATTAAAACTTTATACATATAAATTCAATAGTTAGACAGTAAAACGTGTATAAATTCAATCTCATGTCTTGCGGTTGAAGCTTTGCTAAATTAAGCTTAAAAAAATATAAAACGAACTACCTTACTTGATATTTCAATTATTATACTCGTTTTATTGTATTTATACATCAGATAAATATACTTTAAATTAAAGAACAAATCCACAAAATATCAAAATACTTTTGGTTCTGAGAGTTATACAAAGCTTGAATTTTCATTAGACAGAAATTGGGGAGAAATCGAGTAAAATCAAACAAAACAAAATAATTTTCCTCAACTTTTGAATTACCTTCGTTTCGTTCATTGTGTTCTATTCGTCTAATTTTCTATATATATATAGTCGTATGTGTATGAATACAACGAAATAATGTGATGTGGTATGGTATAGCTTCCTTATAAACACACAAAGTAAATTGGAAAATTTCGTATAAGAAAAACATTTTCTAATTGTTAATGAACAATGAACATAATATTATATTATGTCGGATACAGTGTGTGAGGTAAATATAAAATTTGAAAAAATAAATAAATAAATTATTCAAGAGCACGTAGCATGTACCTACAGTCGCAGGCCTGAAGATATATAACAAGTACATCGCAATTGGATAGATTTAAATTTAATTATAATGTTAGTGGATTAGTGATCAACCAAATTAGATCTTATCATTAGGATATATAATGTTGATTTTTCGTGATCTTGATTTATGTATACACTAGTGCGTCGAGTTGCGTCGCTAATGCGTTCCAGGAAAATGCGACGCAACTCAAAACAACGCAACTCGAAACCTAAATAAAATATTTCTTTACTTAGATTCTGAAAAACCACGTTTACAAGGCAATTTGACGTTTATCAATCAAGTCGTTGATGTTTAACAATCCAAAAATACATCATTAAATGTTATTATAATTTATTAACTATATAGGCATACACTTATAATATTTTTGAAATTCAAATATTTTGTTTTATTGTTTTTTTTATTCACACCTACCAACGTACATCTAAAAGTTTTCATATTTAATCGAATTTTTGTTACTGGTTACATACACGAAAATAATGTATAGCAGTTTTGGTTGCATTCAGTTTTATTTATTAATAAAATTGACTAGTATATCGAATTTTAGCTAAAATGTGTACATAATTGCTATGCCAGATACACAGATTTTTAACCGTATACACAAATACCACACATACTTAAATCATTTGTTAAAAGAACTGAGCCCGCGATCAAATAAGACACGATGCGCACCAAAGGAAGGAAATGAATGATAAAGTTCCCATGATTTATTTCGAACAAAATATTACATTTCTACGTGCAATTTTATGTTGCGTGGGGTTAAATTGTCCATTTTACCGACATTTTGAACAATTGAAATATTCTATTTAAACAGAAATCCCTAGTTGCTTTTCAATTTTACTGCATATTTTTCGTTTTGTGTTCTGTTTTGTTAGGTTTGTCCAAAACCTGCATAGCGATTATGTACAAATTTTAGCAAAAAAAAATTCGATAAACTAGTCAATTCTTTTACTAGAAATACATGTGTAGTTGATTAAACTATATATTTTATACTGTAGTAACGTAAGTTGGTTCTTACTTCGCTATATCTTGTTTACAAATTACAAGGTAATTTGACGTTTATCAATTAAGTCGTAGACGTTTATCAATCAAAAAATAATTCATAAATGTTATTATAATTTATTAACTATATAGGCATACACATATAATAAAAACAATATATTTGAAATTCAAATATTTTATTTTAATGTTTTTTTTTATCCACACCTACCAACGTACATCTAAGAGTTTTCATATTTAATCGAATTTTTTGATTATCGGTTACAAACATGAAAATAATGTATAGCAGTTTTGGTTGCATTCAGTTTTCTATAAAAATAAAATTGACTATTATATCGAATTTTTACAAAAAAATTTAGCTAAAATTTGTACATAATCGCTATGCAGATCCGTCTTCGAAATGGCTGTGAAAAGCATAATTTTTACTAAAAATAAATTCGAGTTGCGTCCAAAACGCGACGCAAATGGAAATTATGGTATTATTTTTTTCGAAACGCAAGTCGAATCGACGCAACTCGAGGCCCTAGTGTATATTAGACATTTATATGACGGAGTGTTGTGTCGCTGTCGATCTTCACACCGAGTGGACGTGTTTTTCCCACTCGGTGTTTGCTAAAAGTAAATTAATAAAATAAAATAAATGCGTTTGCTGTGTGAGTGTTTTAAAATTTGATGACAGATGAGTATCGTTATTATATTATATTTTATTATTATATTACATTATCTTATATTATATATTATACATATTATATTATAATTTATTATATTATATTCAGTTTATTCTTGTTTCTCTTTTATAATATTATAATATATAACTTATTTTGTGTTTGTGTTTTATATACAACTAAATAAACGTTATATATTTGCCTTTCCTTTAGATGGTTTTCATATTTTGTTTAATGTATGTATCAAGGCATACAGTAGATGGGATTTTGAAGATTTTTTTAATTTTAACGCGATCACTGCCATTGTACGATCGTTGTATTTGCGTTGTATATATGTTTGTATTCTGTATTGTGTGTGTGTGTTGTATATACATACATAATTATTTGCTGTTGAAAACGCATATACACACACTACAGTCTACATTTCAATGTATACAGGGTGTCCCCGATTGGGATGCTGATCCGTTACGGGCTGATTCCTTGGTTCATTTCATGAAAAAAATCGTATGGCAGGGGGGATCAATTTTTGATATTCTTTGAGATACAGCGCGTTTAAAAAATTTGGTTTGGAAAAAAAGTACAAGCGGATATTAAGCTGTAACTTACAAAATTTTACATATTTAAGATCTGATTGGCTATCTCGCATCTGTATCCATTTAAGAGCTATGGCGTTTTAAAGTTAAAAAAATAAAAAAAAAATGATTTTTTTTTTCATAAATTTGAGTTTTTCTCAAAAAAATGCCCTAATAAATTTTTTTTTTTACTTAATTTTAATCCGCTATGGTCTCCTCTACAATCCCTCAATACATTATTTGTACCCACGTGTTATAGTTTTTTACTTATGAGACGAAGAATGAAAACACGACACACGAAACACGAATGAGTTGCTAATCGTCGCCTCTTATTTTACTAACGAAAAAAAATTGTTACAATTTTTACACTACCATTATCTTTTAACAGAAAATATTTGTGGGTAGTGTTTTCATTCTTCGTCTCATAAGTAAAAAACTATAACACATGGGTACAAATAATGTATTGAGGGATTGTAGAGGAGATCATAGCGGATTAAAATTAAGTAAAAAAAAGCATTTTTTTGAGAAAAACTCAAATTTATGAAAAAAAAAATCATTTTTTTTTTTATTTTTTTAACTTTAAAACGCCATAGCTCTTAAATGGATACAGATGCGAGATAACCAATGAGATCTTAAATATAGCCTATTTAGTTGTCCGTCAAATGAGACTTTGTTAGTTGCTGTCCGATAAAAATTTTGTAAGTTACAGATTAATATCCGCTTGTACTTTTTTTCCGAACCAAATTTTTTAAACGCGCTGTATCTCAAAGAATATCAAAAATTGACCCCCCCCCCCCTGCCATACGATTTTTTTCATGAAATGAACCAAGGAATCAGCCCGTAACGGATCAGCATCCCAATCGGGGACACCCTGTATAACATATTTTTGTTTCGCCCATCAAAATTCACTTTCCTTTGTTAATTAGAGAATGTTTTGTTTATTTTTATTTTATATTTTGTTCAGGTGTTATATACATATGATATATCGGTACCATATAGTAAAACCTTCCATATTGATGGTTTTGCTATTCAATAGTTTTGCAAATGATGCTTTCATATTTGAATCTTATATGAAATTTGTATTAAAATTATATCTGTAAGACTATTGAGGTTTTAATGTAGTGCCATGTATATTAATGGTAGAAGGGATTGAAGATCACTACCAGTATACGATCATTATATTGACAATAATATACATGATCAGTAAAAATTATCTATTGATTGGTGAGTTTTTAATTGGCTAAAATGTTGATTTAGCATATGCTTATTCAAATTTTAGGAAAGTTGTGCTTTCTTTTATATTCCTATTGATTTTATTTTGTCAATAAAGTCCACTATTTTGCTTTTGTGTAGTATATACACAGTGTAGTATATATATACTTGATATGTACCATGGTACGTTGTACTATTAAATAACTTGTGCCTTTTTTCCATCGAAAATAATATTTTATTGAAATAATTTCGTTTTATTTACTTATATAAGTGTAAATGAATAGGATTTTTTTAGTGACATGCTTAAAATTGGATGGGAATTACTTGGCCGGAGGTCTTGATCAGAAAGTTTATTTTACTTTAATAAGCGGCTTCTTTGCTGTGTAAATAATTGTATTAGAAACTTTTAAATTTTCTGAAACGGATGGCCAAACTTTGGTGATTTCTTTCATTGTAGTGTTTTATACAAGAAAACTACTTTTGTGTAAACGATGGGATGCACAATGGAATGAAATGAATGATCAGGTTAGTTAACTATGACTAGACAATTATTTATTTATTTAAATAGTTTCCTTCACAAACATCGTGAAATTTATATTCTCCCACGCGTTAGATGGTGATGGATTGGGAATTATAAGGACACATCTTTAGATACAGCATATGATGAGATGACCCAAAGACGTTTTTTACAATACTCCAGTTTTAACTGTTGAGGCGATACGAATACATATGATGAATTTAGAATGGTCCTAACCTATCCAACTAATAATGAAAACAAAACTAATAAACTCAAATCCAAATGTGAAAATGATTATACTAATAATATATAATAATTAACTAATAATGTAGTTAGCACTTAGCAATGACTCTGCTGTGGATTATCACCTTAGTCATTTCTGTGATTAACATTCCTTTTCCTAAACCTTATATTTTGAGATGCAAGCAGGGCCTGGGCCCACATAATTTTGGAATAAGAATTCTCAGATATCTATTTGAAACTCTGCTGAATATACACCAGGATTATGGTAACATACCTAGGATACTGTAACTGGTTGGCTTGTACTTATATCATATTAGCCCTTTATATGACGAGTATTAATATGGAACATCTAATTGTCTTCATAAGCAGCTGCGTATTTACCCATATTGTAAATTAAAATGATTCACTCAAAATATCCTTGTAAATATTATGCATGTAAAAGTGTCAAAGTAAATTAATATTTTCGTATTTATTTACATATTGGTATAAGTTTATTGCGGAATTAATTTAAATTGTTATCAGATTAAAGTTCCGCATGCAATTCGTGTTAAAACCATGCAATTGGCTTATGATATATGTACGCCAGCTATGTATATATTAATATTAAAGTATTCCTTAAGCTAAAATTCTAACAATAAAACCGACCGAATGGCACTATAGTAAAAGCTTTGGCAATTGGAGCGTGAGGTACCGGGTTGGATTTCCGATAGAGGCAGGATGCAAAAAGAATTTTTCGCCATCTGATTACGATCGGTGGTTGAGTGCAGAATTCATGAACCAATCCACCTCCCATGTCAGTACTTTATGGTGACATAGTGCTATATGCAATGTGCAAATGGGTCTACGTAAAATAAACGTAAATAAACGAATGAAAAAGGTTGCGAAAGCCTTTTGAGCCCCAAAACAGATAGACGGAAAATTCTAGCAAACGTGTTCGTTGTATATACTTTCCTAACGTATTATAAGTTTATATTCGCGCACAATACACACCCAATAAAACAGAAGCATATAGACCTTTATGAATAATTTATCCACAAACAAAACTTCATTTAACAAATTTTGATAATGAGATTAAATATTAATCCGCTGGGATTATCAGAATTAAATTTTATATGTACGAGTACAAAAGAAAATTATATTAAGGTTGATTATGTACGCATACATCCATTCGAACAATATTGTTTCGTTTTGAATATATGAAATAATAAAAAAATCTTTTTAATTATCAAAACATATACATAAGATATACATAGTATATACTCGTGATTAATTTCTAAGCAACTGTATAATCATTTAATTACTTATATATACACTTGAAAAGCTTCTCCAGCTGTTTGCTTTAGATACAAATTGTAAAATAAAATCTGATTACATGACTCGTTTTCACCTTAGTAAACTTTTGTATGTCACACCTCGTGCGCCTGTATTTCTATGTGGAAATCGTCCTCAGCTTTCAGTTTTAAAACTGTTGTAAATTATAATCCTGTTGTAAATTATATATGTTGTGGTACAACCGATTGGAATATAACAGACACACAGAAATCTTTGTACTCCGCGACATTAAAAAGTATGTAAACGATAGCCTTAAGTCCTGTGGATAGGATCACCAATGTTTCGTTAATATATCGAACGCAATATTACTCATAGATTATCATCACTGTTGCTCTAGAGCTTGTGGTCGGAGGCGACTAAATCTGGTTGGATCGCTGTGACTGCCAAGGAGGATTCCGTCTAAATCGGTCAGTCACTGATCAAGTTTTTTCGCTACGGATGATTCTTTCCAAGTAGTATGAAACATCTTGCGAAGTACACCAGGTATTCCTAAATTATAAGCAACAAATACGTCAATCTGTGAAGAATGACAGTAAACCAGTTATTGTTAATAAATGTCGTATAAATTTCAAACTTGGACCAAGATTTTACATTTCCGCCATAAGGATGTGGTCTAAGATACAGATCAATAGGACTTCTAGTTAAGATTTTAGTATTTCGATTTCAGTGATTGAGTGAGACAAGTTCGAGCTGTCCCAAACCTTTATAAACTTTGATAAGAACAGTATGAAGAGCTTGCCCGTAACAATGACTGTAAAAGTCGTTAAAGACATAAATTTATAACTTATGAAAAAATGTCGGTTTGCATCAGTCTCGTTAATTTCCAGTTCTTTATAATGAACTCCAGTAGGGTGTGGGTTAAAAAAAATTAAGGTTCCAATTTCTTTTGTGCAATTAGATTGATTAAATTTAGATTTTTCCACAACCTTTCATTATGGTATACATACTTATGTCTAAGTAGCATGTAACAGGACGTAATTCATAAATTGAACAGCATATAACAGGAAATAATATAAAAGCGACATAACATTTCCTCTCAAATCCATATGTGATGTGTGTCTTAAAAACAAATTTCCTTGCTAATAAAATAGCGAACAGATGAAAAACAAAAATCTAATTTTAATTTGCTATCGGATTTAACAAAACCGAAGATATTCAAGATAAATAAAACATACACGAGTATACAAATCCGTTATATTAAAAGCATTGGATATGAAAATCTTCAACTACCTTTTAAGATAAGCAAAAGTATGATAATTTACCATATCGTTGGGACTTAACTCTCGGATACACATATCTGCAATGTACGTATACATAGCGCGATGAACGAGTATATATCGAAATATATTTAAATTAATTCCACCAGTAAATCGTAATACCGAAAATCTGACATGATGAAATGTATCAAGATCAAAAAATCAAGCAAAAACTCGTATATAGCAAATAACCTTAATAAACGGAGATGTAATATTGAGACGGAAAAAATTCACAAGAAGATAAAAATTATATCTAAAATAGAATTAAATATCTTTAATGGTTCGAAATCGTTTGTTATTTTATTTTTATGAATGAAAATGAAATGCTTTTAAAGGATTATTAAGCAGAATGATAACAACAACGAGTGACAACAACAGCCACAAAACTGAAGAAGCTTATGCGCTTTATTATTTTGGTTTTATTGAAAAAAGCTTTTCTCCCGTCGAAATATACCACACATATGTACATGCATACAGATGTATGTATACACAAGTTTGTACTCTGTTCGAATATTAATTGAATTTTTTTTGTTTTACAAATTTAAAGTTTTTGTTTGGCAAAAAGCTTTTTTATTATAAGCGAAGTTTATGCTTTATAGTTTTATATTATCGTTTGAAATTGCGGTAGCTAAGCGGGACGATGAGAAAAATTGTATCGTATACGTAAAGCTTATATAATGAAATGTATGGTCCAAAAAATATAATCATTCAGCTTGAGAATTTTATTTCTGCAACAATTATACTGTACCAAAGCGAAAAAATAAATCGTTTAATACCAAATAACCTTCAAAAAATTAAATTTTCATCTTACCTACATTTAGTTTCTTCTATTGAATATAAAATTTAATTATGTCGATTGGTTTTGCGTTTGGGGACAAATTTTATCTTAATATTTTTTATGGGAATTAATTCAATTTAAATTTGCGTCACCTGTTATATTTAGATTAGAGAAATATAAAAGTTGTATAAATGCTTCTATTTATAGAACACTTATAACCATTCACAATATATTGGGCTATTTTGAATAGCTTATGATGCCTATGTTCAAATCAAAAGAAAGTCTTTTATAGAAGGACGATAGAACTTTTATAAGAATGATCTTTTACTTACGTTATTATGAAGTAGTTACTGCTCGTGAAAATGAAATCTTTCAATGAGGTATTTTAAAAACACTGAACATAAATTCCATATACGAGGGCGGAGTGAGAATCCTGGTAAAATTGAAACAGGGTGCCACAGTCGCAAACCTCAGATGTCCAAATCCCAGATACCATCAGTCACAAGCCCAATTTAAATTTTTAGACAGATTAGACAGCAATTAAAAACTGACAACCAACATTGGTGTTATGCAAACATGGAAAAAAATGAATTTCATGTGTTAATTAAACCCAATTTTTTGGGTAGAAAAACCTTAACGCAAGCCAAAACGAGCAATGAAGAGTCCTCATAATATTTATCAAGCTTTGTTTTGGCTACCATCGACTAAAATGATTCACAAGTGGTTTACTGATTTTAGTTGTGGTCGTACAGCACAAGTGATGATGAATGTTCCGGATGCCTAAATGAATTCACCACACTAAAAATGGTTGACTAAATCCATGATTTAGTGACAGTGTGCGAGATATAGCTGAGATAGTATAAATCTCAAATGAAGGTATGCACAATATATTACAAGAACGTTTGGTTACAATCACCCAAAACTGAAAAAGGAAATTTGACTCTAATGAGGAGATCATCGACGTAACAAATCCCTATTTTGAAGGGTTGTGAAAATTGGAATACGTATTATTCGCCCTCGTATCACAATTCATTGCAACATTGTCTAGTGGAGGTCAAAATACCTCATGGTAGCATTTTGTCATTAACAAACCAATGATCATGTATTTAGAACCCACATTATTAAGAGAGTGGTTCTTTGAATATAGTTTCTATAAGTAAATTGATTAAATTTAGTAAAGAAACTCGCAGAATCTTGTATCATATAGTAATGGTACTTTTAAGAGCTACCACCCAACAGTATCTATTTAAGGAAAGCTACGAAAGTTGGGCCTTAATTATTGGTAGAACCAATAATTAAGTCCCATTCAACTAGAGAAATTGTATAAGCTTTTATTAACAATTTTTAACTAAACCATCAATTAAGCATATATGTCCGTTCATAGTTTAAACAACATACATATTTGTACATACATACATCCAGTATATATTTCCATTGAATACTATTTAAATTTTTATGTATAAGCAAGCATATAAAAAATATGAGAAAACCTATGTTTTCCCAAATGGATATTTTTTTACAAAATGTAACAATTGTATATACATTTCCAGTGCCAGTACATAGTTTTTTAGTCTACCTGTGTGTTCTATAATATACTTATATGCAGTATTATGCGATTGTAAATACGTACTCGTGTGCATATGAATTGTGTTAACTAGTTAACAGTAGATGTATGTTGGATGTCGAGCTTCGAACATGTGAATGTTTGAATTAAATTGTATTCAGTTATAGGAAAACATACTCGTAATACGTTTATATATGAAGCCATTTGATTATTAATGAAAATGAGTGAAGGAATATTTCGAAATTAATTTCTTACCATAAGACCATCATCATCATCATAACCACATCATAATAAATATAATGTATAGTGAATGAACTAAATTTAATTTATCAATATTCGAAGGATTACAGTGCCGAAGAGTGAAGGGATTTCGATGTTGTTCGTGCAGGAGTAACCCGTATATATTGTTATGCTTAATTCTCATAAAACATACATCAAAATGTTGTGTATTAAATGTAATATGATACATAAAACAAACAAGAATTAAAATAATTTCTGTTGTATGAATATGTATACTCGTATCTAAATGACTCTGTGTGGATGTATATACAAATTTTCATCCTACACGCGATTATCATACCCATTCTATATGAATGCAATAACGATATAGATTTACAGCCTCTTATTGATTTGTACTGCCTATTCGTCAATTTTAAAAAGTATACATATAATTATTTAGATACAAATTTTTGATCGTACAAAATTTCAAGTTGTGTGTCTGAAAGATGTCAGAAATTATGTTGTTCATGCTGCTAAACCTATAGAGATATGAGTTTGAGTTTGCATTCATAAATAATTTACCATAACATAATTATATATTATCTAAGACAGATATTATATATTCAATAACATGTTCAAAATGAATGATGTATGGTAAAACCACGCCGGTTGAAGTTTAATGGTTAACACAGTTTCTTCTCATTACGTCGTAGTCTTGACATAAAAAGCGATTGTGTTTGAAAAAGCGTTCGGCTGCTACCACCGGTGCGAATATACTGTCACTTAGTTTTCAGATTTTCATTGAATGGAGAAATTATAATTTTTTTATATTATATTTCCTAGACGGAAGCAAATATTTTTATAAGCAACAGTTGGTTGACTAAAATGTTTTCATTTTTTTATCGTCAACACAGTTAATCATAGGTTACAGATTATTCTATATTAAAGCTTAATTTATTTTGTAATAAAAATATTTGTCCGATTAACTTTTTTGACCTTAACATCATATCGTTACTTACTTATCTCAATTAATGCTGAAAGCTCGAGAGTAAATAATTTTGTTTAGAGCGAAACTATAAACTCCTGCTGAATATCCGAACAGATTTGGCGATAATAATAATTTTTTTTTATTAATTATACGATAAATAATGAATACAATCAGTTGCAAAGTTAACCATAAAATTTCAGATTGGAAGCTTTATATAAGCGATATATATCCCAATTGAAATACTAATTTTTTAAATCGATTGTCATTTCTTAATGGAAATCGAAAGATCAATTAAAGTAAAATAAAAGAGCTATAATTTTGGAGATAAAATATCAAACGTCATTTGATTCCCATTTTTATATTCAATTTTCTTTTATTCTTTAAATAATTTCTTATCTCTCTTGAAACTTTCGAAATATTTATTTTTTTCCATTTCTATACTTTATTACAATTGGTGCTGAGCTTTCAAGTTCAAATTGATTTATTTTTATTCATCTTTTATTTTATCGTTTGTTTGTGAATCCAGATAGGAATGTATTTTAGAAGATTCATAAGACATTTATTACATCAAATTGGTATGTAAGAAAAATATTTTTCCATATGTAGTGTACTCGTGTGTCTGTTTTATATGTATGTACATAGCATATTATGTATATGGTAATGATATTGAAAATAAAAACGTTATATGTATATGCTCTCTAATATATATATATATATATATATATATATATATATATATATATATATATATATATATATATATATATATATATATATATATATATATATATATATATATATATATATATATATATATATATATATATATATATATATATATATATATATATATATATATATATATATATATATATATATATATATATATATATATATATATATATATATATATATATATATATATATATATATATGAAGTAACGATTCATGAATTAATTCTTCATATATATATATATATATATATATATATATATATATATATATATATATATATATATATATATATATATATGTATATATATATATATATATATATATATATATATATATATATATATATATATATATATATATATATATATATTTATTCTCTACAGGGTGGTGAAATTACCTGGTTTGTGGATATGCTAAATTCGATATCCTCTCCCACACTATTATTGTGAGTGAAAGATACTTCAATCTCATCACTCCTTGAAACGTGTAGTTACCACTACTGAAATCAATTGTAAATCGGTCTTTAAAACTGGAGTTTAGATATTTGGTTTAAGATCAACGGATTCTCAACACTATCCTAGTGTAGCCAATTCTTAACTTTGACAAAGCATTGTGAGATACTGTCATTCTATACACAGATGTACGTATTTGTTTGGTATTCCTTAATATTCAAGCGCATACCATAGCCTCTCGATTGATCTATAGTAATGGGCTTGCTTGAAATCTAAGAATGCTTGGTCTACATCTCGAGATGCTACATAGTACTTGGAAAGAATCATCCGTAGCGAAAAAACTGATCAGTGACTGACCGATTTAGACGGTATCCTCCTTGGTAGTCACCGATAATTTTCTCCGCCAGAGGAGTAGTTCTTTCCAAGATAATGTACGACAGGAATTTGTATGCTGGGCAAAGGAGAATTATACCGCTCACTTATTTTTTATTTAGAGATGATGGATAATCGACCAAAATTTTAAATTATTATATTGATCATGTGATAAAACAACAAAACATAATTAGGCAAGCATAGTATTCTATATAATGCCGATTTACTGTAGTATTTAAAAGAATATATCCATGAATCGTTACTTCAGAAAAAATGATCTAGTTGTGAGGGCTTCTCAAACCGTCCTCGAATATTGCTAACTAATTATATTCAAATTCGTATACAAACATTACATATATGATTCAATGATGTTTACGCAATAAATACTCAATTTTGTTTTATATTTATTATGACAGTAAAATCTCCTGTAGAGCTTTACATTAATGAGAAGCAGTTTAATTTGTCTTCATTACCATCAACCTTTTAACTATGTAAAATAATGAAATCATACAGAATAATCCCAAATTATTTTATATATTAGTTTATAGAGACACAGATTGAAGTATATGATGTTTAACCACAAATATGTCGTGATCCCCTCTTACTATAAAATTGTATTCATCATTTTAATTACAAAACAAAGAAAATATGGTTTGGAACTTGAGAAACGTTTATTATTTTTAATTAATTTATAAATAAGTAAAAATGTTATTTTTTTAATTAAAAGTTTAGAAAACAATTTTTTAATTGAATCTCTAATCTATTTTTAGATGTTTAGTTTTAATATAATATAGCAAATAGATAACCAGATTTTATCAGAGAAAGGTGATGTAACGTATCTATGTACTCGTATCAGTAAATATCAAAGGTTGAAATAACAAAGATTACCTATGTTTCTCGAACCGAATCTGATAATATAACGGGGTAGGTTGTGTTCGATTAATTACTTTAACTGTGTATAAAGATTAACCGGATTTCGTTGGACGATAATTAGATTTATGTAAAACGTACAATTATTTGTTTAAATATAATTATTTGAACAAATAAGCTAATAAGAAGCATATATATAAAATACTCGTTCACGATTAAACACGAGAAGGAAATAGGATATACATATTTTGTTCGTTTACGTTCTAATGATTGTTCCTTTACAAGCATATATTGGTCTTTCAAGCGTCTACCGAGATTAGGTTCGTTTTGTCATTTATACCTTTTACGAGCGTGAAATTAAGAAACAAGAATGTTAAAAGGAAGATAATTATATGACAATATTAGTCTTTTATTATCGGCTGGAACTCGTAGCGCTCCAAGATACTCGATGGCCTAAAAGTGGAGTCCATGTGTCCCAAGGCTATACGTTGCTACACAGTGGAGATGACCTTGGAAATCTTGGAGTTGGCTTTCTCACTGGGCCGAAGGTAAAAAAGGCTGTCTTGGACTTCCAGGCAGTCGATAATCGAATGTGTAAGCTTCGCTTGCACATGAAATCAGCCAACCTGTCAATTGTTTGTGTACATGCGCCCACTGATGTAAGCCAACCCCAAGATAAAGACTCATTTTACAATAATTTGGATAATCTGATGGGCTCTATACCTGAGCACGATATCAGATTGGTGATTGGTGACTTTAATGCTAGAGCTGGCAGAAATCAGACCGACTTATGTAATAATATAGGTCCGTACTCCCGACACGAAACTGCGACCGAAAATGGGGAAAGAATGATGTACTTTGCGATCGCTCATGATCTCAAAGTGGCAAGTACATTCTTTCCCCATAAAAACATCCATTTGGAAACATGGACACATCCACGTAAAACATCCCGAAGCCAAATTGACCATGTGTTGATTTCAAAAGACCGGGCTCGGGTTGTTCAAGACGTGAGATCGTATCGGTCGTCAACAAAATTCGTAGGCAGTGACCATTTTATGGTTGCTGCAAAGCTGCGATGGAAATTTTCGTACAAGTCAAGGAGGACAGGAGAATATAAAACGCGATTCTCCTGTGAAGGTCTGATAAATGAAGAAACGCAACGAAAATACCAAGATCTTGTCAGCAATAGCATTTTACGATCCAATTACCAATCTGATGATGTGAACAGTGTCTGGGAAGTATTGAAAACCTCGGTTGTCGATGCCGCCCAGCACACTCTCGGTATAGTGAAAACTAAGCCCAAAAATGATTGGTTTGATGAGGAGTGTCGTCTTGCTGTTGAGCAACGCAATATAGCCCACAATGATACCAATGATAGCCCACAATGGTTTACAATTGCAAGGAAAAACAAGGCAGTTCTTGCTAGGAGGACAGCTAAACGCATTTGTAGACAGAAGAAGCGCGAATGGTGGAAGGCCAAGGTCTTAAGAGTACAACAACTCAGCAATGAGCACAATTTGCGTGGTTTCTTTAAAGGAATCACCGAATTGCACCACACCTTAAGATCTCGGTCAACTGCCATTCAGGACCAGGATGGAAAACTCTGTGTTAACGTCGATGCGGTACTCGATACATGGCGTGAACATTTTTCTGATCTACTTAATGTTCCACATGTATCACAAGCTGAATTTGAATACCCTCAAATACAGACCGCGGAGATGTTCATTGAGGATCCATCCTATGAGGAATTCACAATGGCCATGCAGAGATTAAAGAAAAATCGTTCACCAGGGGTTGATTGCATTAATTCAGAGCTCTTGATATTCGGAGGGCTAACTTTGTGGAACTGTCTTTTCGACCTTATTCGATTGGTATGGTGAAATGAAGTTATGCCCGAAGAATGGAAAGTGGCCGCGTTATGCCCAATATTCAAAAAGGGTGATCGCATGAAATGCGAGAATTATCGCGGTATAGCTCTCCTTTGCACAGCATATAAGTTACTGTCTTACATAATCTTGGGAAGAATTACTCTTCTAGCGGAGGAAATTGTCGGTGACTACCAAGGATGATTCCGTCCAAATCGGTCAGTCACTGATCAAGTTTTTTCGCTGCGGATGATTCTTTCCAAGTACTACGAAACATCTCGCAATGTACACCAGGTATTCCTAGATTTCAAGCAAGCCTATGACTCGATCAATCGAGAGAGGCTATGGTATGCGCTTGAATATTTAGGAATACCACAAAAATATGTACATCTGTGTAAAATGACAGTAACGCAGTCACAATGCTGTGTCAAAGTTGAGAACAGGCTATCGAGAATTTTTGCAATTACTTCTGGTGTTCGACAAGGAGATGCGCTGTCCCCGATACTTTTTAATCTCATGTTGGAATACATCCTTCGTAAAAGTGCAACACCTCAGGACAACATCTTATTCCGACAATCCAATCAACTTCTTGCGTATGCAGATGATATCTGTGTGATTGGATTAAATGGCAACGGAGTGAAAGAGATACTTGATCCACTGGAACAGTTTTCAGCTTCCGTTGGTCTCAAAATCAATGAGTCCAAAACCAAATATCTGATCTCTGGTTTTCGAGACCAAGACGCAAGTGATTTCAGTAGTGGAAACCACACGTTTGAAGGAGTGATGAGATTCAAGTATCTTGGATCTCTCATTACTCACGATAATAGTGTGGGAGAGGATATCAAGGTTCACCTTGCCGCTGGCAATCGGGCTTTGTATCCTCTACTTTCACTGCTGAAATCAAAATATCTTGCAAATACGGATAAGCTGAAGCTGTACAGAGTGTTGATCAGACCCGTTGTCATGTATGGATGTGAGAGTTGGACTTTGACGGATGAGTACGAAAGATGAGTACGAATCATGCGTGTGATATATGGCCCAAAAAGCGACGTCGATGGCACATACCGAGTTCTATTCAATCACGAGATCAGGAATTTAATGCAAATTCCGGATATCGTGCATGAAATCAAAGGACAGCGAATACGCTGGCTCAGTCACGTTCTGCGTGCTGATCCTAAACGAATGATACAGCGATCTTTGAAGGGAGAACCGCCTTTCGGTAGGCGAAGAGGTCACTGTCGGCGACGATGGCTCCACGGCGTAGAGAGCGATCTGGCATCTTCCAACTGCTTACAACAGTATGAAGAGCTGACTCGTGATCGAAACTGTTGAAGCCAGATTGTTGACACGGTACGGGCCAACAATGGCCTGTAAAAACCGAAAAAAAAAAAAATCTTTTATGCACCATCTAGTTAGCAACACATTCTGTACCAACACATTGTACCAATAAATGCTAGTATATTTAAATTTTACATCAAATGGCCAGACGCACACTTACACCTATTGTAAATATTTGATGATTCGTAGATATTGGAGTTTTGTTTGCACACTGATCATTCGTAGCGATAAATTATAAGTACCACGACCCGTATTTCTTTTAAAATTCCATATCATTATTTTTGTACATGATCTTCCTAATAAGCTTCTTAAAATTTTATTTAATAATAAAAGAACTGGTATACGGTCTTCCAAAGCTATATATGTATATGTTTTCTTTGTTTCTATTAAATTTATTTTAATATATCACGTATACTGAACTACAGGTATATGTGGACTTCTTAAGATTAATTAAATATGCAAAAGAAGATTGCAACGGACACAAAACATACGTATAATAATGTACATACCAATAGTTGTTACTGTTGTTCCTGCAAAAAAAAATGCTTCTCCAAATGACCATCCAATTTCATTCGTTAAATTTGAATATGTTGGTGGTACACCGATTTCAGTTGATTTTCGTATTTCATTTATTAAATTTTCCAATTCATGTGCTGAGGAATAAATAAAACACAAAAAATGTTAAATTAATTAAGACAATTTATGTGAATATTCTTAATTTTCTCAATATATGTATGTAGTATAATAATAAGTATGTGAATGGTATGCTCTAAATACTGTGTACATATAGGTGATATCTTTCGGAAAACCTTAATTAATAGAATTTACTAAGCATATTACAGTATGTATATGTATTATACACATGTATTTACAAATTTAAGTCTAAATGCTCTTTCATGATAACACTATATAATTTAGTACTTTCTTGAGCTTTAGCATAAACAAGAATGTTGGATTAATTAAAAATTAGTTACTATAGATACAAGTATATTTAATGAACGATAACGATTGAAATGTTCTCTATGGTACTAATATGTTTATTTTTTTTTTTTTTTTTTTTTTTTTTACGTTTTGTTTTAGTTGGGTGCAGGGCGGACTTTTAGACTGACCTAGCTCCTTGTAACTGTCAGAGCTCCTGCACCCAACGCGCGATCCTTCAAGTAAAGGTTGATAGCTGCCTTAAACTTGTGCATTTTATACTTCAACGGAAATTGGAAACCAGTCAACGAATTCCACTTCTTAGATGTTCGATAAATAAATTCGCGCTTTGCATCTTCAGTTCGAGGTTTCGGCAGCTTCACCGTAAACCTATGCGCATTAACCGTTCCTCGTGTTACCCGTCCTGGCGTAACAAATGGTGGTATTTTCTCCTTTAATTCTGCAGAACATTTACCATTTATTAATCTACAGAACACGCAGAGTTCTGCAACATCTCTGCGGTGCTGTAGGCTGTCTAGATCTTTCGTAAGTCTGGGGTTTCGTATTATTCGGATGGCAAGCCGCTGAACTATATCCAGCAACTGGAGAGCAGTGCCATATGCTCCACCCCAAACTTGACAGCAATATTCTATGCACGGTCTAATAAAGGTTTTATATATTTGGAGAACCTGATGCGATTTAAAAAACCGTCTGCATCTATTGAGGAACCCGAGTTTACGTGAAGCTGATTTGGCTAATGCGATAATGTGTTCATTCCATTTTAGATTGTTGGTAATCTGAACACCAAGCAGACGAATTGAGTCACAACTCACGAGAACGTGTCCTTTTACCACAAAAGGGTATTCGTTGTGACTTCTTTTACGCGAGAATGTGCATATTTGTGTTT
The DNA here is from genome assembly GCA_963932295.1 of Tipula lateralis. NCBI lineage: Eukaryota > Metazoa > Arthropoda > Insecta > Diptera > Tipulidae > Tipula > Tipula lateralis. The sequence goes on along the minus strand of OZ010738.1, from coordinate 185,105,793 downwards.
TTTTCTCGTTAAATTTGACCTGATTTTTAACTCCCCACTCAAATATTGTACTTAAATCGGAATTAAGCGAAGTGACAACTTCCAGCCTTTTACCGTTTAACTCTGAAGGAGTAGGCTCGACCTCGAACGAAATAGAAGAGTGCAATGTTGCATCATCGGCAAAACTGTGGATAGGGTTCACAGTGCTATCCAACAAGTCATTAATATATAACAAAAACAAAGTTGGTGACAAAACTGATCCCTGAGGGACTCCGGCATTTGGGGAGTGTATTATGAATATAATAATCGATATCAACCATAAATCGAAAATATTGTTTTTGATTATTTTTGAAAAAAAAGTCCATCTGTTTTTTTTTGTCATAAAATTGTATGGCTCCGATTTGAATGAAATTCAGTACAGACATGCGTTACCTCTTAAAAATAAGCGCTGTGCCATAAGTTTTGTAATTAATTTTTTTTGGCCTGTTTTTGGCGCTTTTTTTTTGCCAGTTTCTATCATACTCTATGGTACTAATATGTTTAATATGGATATATTAATCGATATCAACCATAAAATCTCAGTTGGGTGTATAAATTACACTATGTAATATGTACGGTTTTTGCCATGTAAAAATCGTTTATTTACATATATTTTTGCATGTAATCTACCTTTTATGTAATTATGATATTGTTTATATAATTTACATAAGAAATGTATATGGTATAACGTTTTTTACATGTAAAATCCCAACTGTGCATTTTAGACAATGTCGTTCAGTATTTGAATTAAGAATTTGACTTAAGTTCAAATGTACGCGTAAATAAATTCACACGGATTGTTTAGCAGTAAACTTCAGATCGAAATTAAATATTACATTTTAGTTAGAAAAATGTGATTTGATAGCCCTAATAACTTTTGATGACCCTTCATGAAAAGCACAAATTTATTTTAATCACGCTCATAAAACATTTAACTTACCATCAACATTTGAATATTTTTCTAAAAATAACATTTTTATCTCATCAAATTTTATGCCATTTTTTGGCCTTGTTGGAACTGTTGCACCGTAGACAGGTGATTCGATCATTAAAAATATGTAACCACCGGTTATTAAATATGATATATAAAATATTATGTACAAAAAAAACCAAAATTGTTTATTTCTTTTTCGACTTTTTTGTCGTCTTAAACAATTTGTTACATCATAATTATCATTACCAACATCATTATAATCATTATCTTCGTCGTCGCTACTATTTAATGTTAATAATTTTAATTTTTCACTATCCGAACCACTTTTACTATCATCAACATAAGATTTTAATTTATTTCGATGTTGTTTGAGTTTTATTTTATAAAAATTATTTCGAAAACTGTTGTCAATTGATAAGATATCGTCCATGGATAAGGCGGATGATGTTGATGATTTGGTGGAAGAAGTTGGGTACGTCGATGAAATTGTTCGCGATTTTGGCGTCGATGTAAGCATTTTTTTAATTTGCGTATTATCATTGTATAATAAATTAATAATTATATCGTCGTCGTTGCTGGTTGTGCTGCTATTGATAAATGATTTTTGCGATGATGTCGGTAATGACGATGATAAACAATTTTTAGTAATTAATTTATTTTTTCGTTTTTCTTTTTTCATTTTGGTGTTGTTTTGTGGTTTTATTATTTTGCCGGTTAGATTAATGTCTCTTCGCTAATGCTTTTGTATTATTATATAAAATATAAACAAGAATTAATTTAAATTAAAACAAACGTTCAGAAGCCTTATGGCATATTACACAATATAAAGAGAGCGATATGTGTACTTCTATAGTGAATAATGATTTGGTGTTTGATACGATTTTAGATGGAATCGTGCGTCGATTAGAACATTTTTATTTTATTATATTATCAGATCAATTAACCTAATTGCACCTAAATATATATTACAATTAAAGGTTGTGGCAAAACCTTATCTGATTATTATATTTTATATAGGTGATGAATTTTAAACAAAAGAAGCTTTGGGGATATGGAATTGTTAAGGCCAAGAGTCCAAGAACCATTAAACAGCTTGATAAACATAAGATCTATTTCGGACTGACGTGTAACGCTACTGAAATCTGAGGAAGGCGAATTTGCGATAATGGCTGATGTTAATAAGCAAGTGTAATAATTAAATTAAACGCAACTACCATAATCGAAGTTTTTAAATTTTAATATAAATCAAAAATCGGGTCTTCATACTGAAAGAAACATATCGACAAGTAAACGAAACAATTAACCGCATTGGAACACTAAGAATATAAACCAAATCAAAAAGGCACAAATCTTTGACAAATGATATACATATATAGAGATGTTGCGTTTGGAACCAGATATTCAAATTCAGACAAGATCATGATTTCAAACACTTTAACCGCTTTAAAAGAATGTAGCCTTATGGATTCGGTCTAGCTTTTGCACACCTTCAAATAACAAACGATAATATTATCTAAATATAGCCGAGATATACTTTAAAGAAATTTAATCATGTCATGTTTGCGAATTTTTAGAACAAATATAAAATTATTTTTGAGTAAAATTGCGAGGACTCAGTGAAAAGCTTCTTCTCTTAAATATTTAAAATGTATACATTAATGAGTCATGTTTATTTCAAAATTCTATTTTTAGAACATTCTTATAATATATTTTTCCAAAGAAAATCCAAAAGCACAAATATTAAAATAAAACTTTTATTATTTCTTATCTCGACTTTGATGTTTTTCAAAGTGGTTTTTTCCTCTTTTTTCAGTCTTTCAGTTTTCTTTTTGTGTATACTATACATATTTGTTGTGTTCTTCTTCTGCGTGAGGTCGTTATCACGATAATATTTATAGATATAAAATTTATAAAAAATACAAATTCTTTGTTAATTTTTAAATTTCATTTTAATTCCGTTTCTGAAATGCCCAAAGTCAAAAGAAGTAGCAAAAAAAATTAAAAATCTCAAAATTTTTATTACGAATTTTAATTACCTAAAATATTTATATGCTGATCCTTTTGGTTTTTAAAAACGAATATTTTATTTTCAGGACGATATATAAACTGGGATTGTAGAAAAAGGCAGAGTAATCTCGGATATATATGTCTATGATATATGGTCCTACCCGATAAAATATTATATATGTATATGTATGTATTTGGAAGTGCAAAAAAAAAAAATTAAAAAACTTTTTTATTCTGTTTAGCATTTGCTTATGTTTGTTCGTCTTGGCTTTCGAGTTTAAAAATATATTTTTGATGAGATGGAATCTTGTCAGGAATATACATTTCTAAAAAAGGAATTTAATCCTTTTCTCTACATTCTGTTATATTTATTCAGTTATATCGTAAACGCTCGTAATATCCAAAAATAAATAATAATCTTATTACGAACAAATAAAATTTATTTAAAATTTGAAATCTCCGTAATCTTATTTAGCTTTGTTTGGGTTTGTTTCACTTGCGGATTTTTCCCTGTTTTGTTTTGGATCATCATAAATCCATCAAAGTTCTATTTTTATGTTTTTATAATAGTTATATCCTTTTTTTGTCGATTATATGGATTTATAGTTCGTTAGATATACATATCAACATACATATTATAGACAAGTATATAAAATTTTGGATGGTGTGGATTTGTTACATTTTAATTTGATTTGCAATTCTAACTATAGAAAACTGTATGATTTATTTGTGTCGTATTCACAGTTGGAAAAACGTAGATTTTAAATTGAATTTTAAAACTTTTGATTTTGCTACATACTCTCGAATAGTAATCAATTTTAGTTGTCATAGACTGAAATGATATTCTATTTTTATAGATTTCAATTTATCGCAAAGTCACAGCTATATCCCACTATACACTCAATGAAGAAATAATATTAGGTGAAAAAAACTGGTCACCACTTATATAGTAGTAAAAGTTTTGTCTATACTTAAGCACAGTCATAGTATATACTTCAGCAAGTTCAATCGCAATCAAATGTTTACGAAATATCATTGAAATAGAACCAGAATGGAAGAGGAGTCATAAATCACTAAAATATAGAATCGGTATTATCATATGAATATATTCATCTGGAGTGAATTTAATTTTAATATGCACATATATTTATATATTATTCCGAATAAGCACAATGTTAATCACGAAGGAATGTAACAATGTAATATGCATACAATGTAATTCAAGTTAACCCACAACCTGAAACTAGACAGATCCAAGTAATGACATATATATAGCCGAAATCTGGGTGAAGATTAACGCAACCAACTATGAAAATTCTGATATACAAGAATTCTTGATGTATGAAGTAATCCATGTTTTACAATTGACAACGTCATTGACTCAAAATCTGTGTACCGTAATTTAACGCAATGTGTCGAATTACGCTGTGATTTTAGATGTGCTAGTGTCTGAAGACATCAAAGTAATGTATGTTCTTTATAAGTACGATGACTACATATATTGCATAATGATTCGAGTAACAAAAGTTCGCCTAGTACAGGCAACTAATAAATATTGTTTTAAAAAAGCCAAGCCCTCTTTCAACAACTCAGAATGATCGGTTTAAATGGAGACGAGAAAACGAAAAAATTGGTGTGGTGCATCAGACGAAATTCCACCACCAACGCACACAGAAGTTCACTATGTGATTCTCTACGGTTTTCGGCGTAAACTAAAGCTATATGTCAAATTGGAACGATTACATGTGCACTTGAATAGCAAACGGTGAAATATTAGCACTTTAAGCTTCTTAGTATGTTCTTTAATTATATTATCTACGAGCTTTAGCTCTAACTGGAAACACTTAACGTATGTACAAGTATGTTCAAACTAACTTCATTGACATGGATATCAATAGAAAAAGGTATACATATGCTGACAGAACAGTGACTTTCTCCGCAACAGCAATTTGTTTTACGGTTTTTACAGGGTATTATTGGCCTGTAGTTTGGCAACAATCTGACTCCATCGTTTTCGATTACGAGCCAATTCTTCATATTGTTATAAGCAATAGGAAGATGCCATATCGCTCTCTATGCCTTAGAGCCATCTTCACCGACAGCGACCTCTTCGCCTATCGAAATGCAGCTGTATAATTCGGTTTGGGTAAGCACACAGAACGTGACCGAGTCAGCGTTCAACTCCAAGTTTTCCGTCGTGACGGAGTTCGACTCCAAGATTTCCGTCGTTATCTCTACTGTGTAGCAATATATAGCCTTGGGACACATGGTCTCCACTTTGAAGCCATCGAGATTCTTGAAAAGCTAGGCGCTATAGATGCTACTTTTTGATACATGTGGCGATTCTTTTGTCGTGTTCGGGTACTTTAGGCGCGCGTTCGTTATTATTTTGGCGGTATACGTTTTTTTTTGTTTGTTGACAGTTTCAATATTTTTTTTATCGGATGCGGGTCGCATCATTAACCCAATTTATCATAATATTTGGTTCATTTTACATCCATCTTGTTTTATTTACCTGTAAATCATTCGTATTATTAAATTTCTTTCTTATACAAGTTTAATCGAATGATTGATTATACTGTGTAAGCTTTTTATACGAATCTACTGTCTAACAAAAAATATATTCAATTTTATTGATTTATACAAAATAATCTTATTAAATTATTTACATTCATTATGCATATTTGAAGTTGAACATAGAGAGGAAAATAAAAAGCTTTTGAATGTTAGATATTTATAAAAGTTGGTTTTTTATTTAGAAAAAATTGTATTTTACGGCATCTTTAAAGGTAGCACTATACAGATTAAACGCATGTACGATAATTTATAGTTAACGATTTTTGGTGTAGTCCATCGATGTGATGGTTTACGTTGAAATATTGTCATTTCATATAGCTTGACTTTGAACCGAAAGATTTTTATAATCTTTTTCATATTTTAAAATCAGATCATACACAGCTATTAAAGCTTTCTTATATAATCGTATATCTGTTGTCTTAATATGTTGCAAAAATCCGATCGATTTGTATATACGTACGGGTATATGTAGCAAATATACCATAATAATAAAAAATCAAATCAATTTCATTATTAATATAACTATTATTATCATTGTCATTACTATTATTGAAATATATTTTTCCATTATCTACATCGACATAGAACTCATAGTCATGACTAGTTTGCCTTCTATATACTGAATAAACTACATATATCGTTTTATTCGATTCTTTGGGTAAATGATATGGTTGGTCATATTGTGATTGCTATTGTGTACGCGCCAGCTTTCAGTAACTTTGGTCTGCATTTTCTGCATGTATATATAACACTTTTAAATGATCTATCTTTCGAAGAAAGATTTCGTATAAATGAAAGCTTTTTGGATACACCGCCTTGTACAATCGAATTCCCTCTTGTTTGATTTATGATTCCCAATATACACACCATCATCTTCATCATCATATATATAGAGAAAAGAAAACATTTTTTTTGTACATTTCTAAATAAATCTAGATTCTAGATCAAAAAATGAAAACGAAATCATAAAATATGAAAAATATTAAAAAACAATTTTCGCAACATGTGACATCATCTCGCATATAAGATTTATGATGAAAATTTAATTTTCTAGATTTTTTTATTTCAATATATCCATCTTTCAATTATTATTATTTACACATTTTGTGGAGGCGACGTATTGGATATCGGTAAAGGAGGGAGCTTTTTGATATGGATTTTTCTAATAACTTGTTGTGTTTGTGCTTAGTTTCTAAAAATTATTTTTCATATCGATTTACTTGTTGGTATAGTGTATTTGAATAGTATACTCAGATTAATATATTTGAAACAATCTTAGCCCTATAAGTCAATGGCTTCCACTGTTTCCATTGGATCTTGATATACTGTCGTAAACAATCGAAAGCCTTAAAAACGAGACAACGTAACGATTGGTTTTCGATTTCTTGCTCAAACAGTTAACCACTAGTTGTTAAAATTTTAAGTAAATCCAGAATATCGAACTTCTATCGTTTGATTATTTACTTATATAATTCTCGTACGTATATTCTCATCTAAAACAATTCCAAATTATTGTTAGCCGAATACTGTGTATGAACTGAAAATATTTACAAACACAAACGTCTTTAAAAGTATTATAAATAAATATAAGTATAAGGAAAACACAGATATCCTATTACCAGTGCGAAGACAGTTTTGATATCACTGTCATTTCCTATTTTAAAAGAACGAAACAAACCAAAACGTTGTTTTTGTCGCATATAAGAGTGCAAATATAGTTGTGGAAAATTGATTTTCTGAAAGTGGGTGATGATGAGCACAAATCGTGTAAAGGTCGTCTCGAATGAGATCATTGCTTATCTTTTTAAATATGACGCATTCGACAATATAACGATTTGTACAGTGTTTAATTCTCATACCTATGTAAATAAATCAATTATTATTTATGAGAGAATCGAGCATAACTGTGCCACAGTATACGATATACATATATTCGGATGTTCATTAAAATATCGTAAAGCAAAATGAACAACATTACTTATTTTATAGCCATCAGTTCAATAAATTAATATAAAAGCTTTTGATTAGCTATTTGTGTATATAAAAAAATATAACAACAATCAGAAAGTCTAACCGTTACCAGACAATTTACTTATATATTGAGGTATTGCTATCGAGGGATAATTTTTTATTTTGTCCTTAACATCTCTTAAACAGGATCTTGATAAAGAACAAAATTTTATTTTTTATACAAATTGAGAGGCATATAAATTATCTTGTCTTTAACATTGTTGTTGTTGAGTATAAATACGAAAGACATTAAACCAAATCTTATATACGAGAGTACCTATATACATATATACCAATTTACCAAACGAACACATACACAATAATTTATTATGTCCTCTAAATATAAAAATAATTTTCTACGTGTCTAACTACCTTCGTAACATCAAATCAAACGACACACTGTATACAAACTTTTTCAAGAGAGCTTTTCTCGTTATTTTATATATAATTTTCGTCAATTTTACTGTACGAGTGTACACTGTGTGTTAGGTTTTTCTTTTGTTCTTCTGTCGACATTTTTTATTATTGATTAGTGTAAAATAACTCTGGAAATGAAAATATTTATAAGTTTTAATCTCGAAATAGGAAAACGATTGAGGGTTCCAGAAGAAAACGGAAAAAAGTTTATCCGTTGATTTTGTGTGTGTGTGCAGAACTAAAATGTTGTTTTTCCTCCGTTTTTTAAGATTCATGTCACGTAATGAATTGTCTGTGTGTATACTAATGATTGGTAGATTTTTTACTGATGCTTTAATTATTGGGTTAAAGATGAATGGAAAAGATATAAGTTAGTGGTTGAGAATATTTAAGATAGGTTTTGTTTGAGCATAATGTGAAACTTCAAATGTCTCAATGTACTTTGAAATGAGAATTACATAAAGCTTTTGTGTATATTTTGTATTTTTCTCAACATTCTATCTAGAGAAAAGATGTCGCGATCGCAGATCATCATTTAACTATGCCAAAGTTTCACCAGCGCATCACTTTTTAAATTCAATGTTTTTGGTTGAAACAGACTAGTTATGGATGTGGCAAGGACAGTTAATGTGGATCATGTCGAAGAAATTGTTAAGTACAAGCAGGCTATGCAAAAAGGTGTGTAGCATTGTGGTTAATGTCCTCGATTTGGCTGGTACAATTTGTGATTTAGAGCTAGGAAGCATCGAATCCATAACCGAAAGTAGAGAGAGAGAGAAATAACCATTAAAAACTATTATACAATAATTCTAGACAATTTGTTAAATATTGAAGAATTTCTGAATCTAAATCATTAACGCATTACAATAAGTTAAAACTTAATTTATATAGTTTGAATCATTTCACATATGTATATATCTACATCAGATTTCGAATGGAAAATATTTTAATTCAAAATCGTGTCGAACAAATTTCAAATATTTCCAGAGAATTATAATATGTCAGAGTCAGTTTCGTTTGCTTTTTTGTGCTTTTTAATCAATACATTAAACAGTACAATAATTTTTATGATATCAGACACGTTTCCATGCTGCTAGTTTTGTGTAGGTGCGCATCATGTAAAATAATTGTTTTTAAACTCTATCGGAAATATATGGAATATACTGAAAAACTGATCTAAATAATTCAACGTATAAACAGATGATTCAATTTGGTACGTGTTTGCAATACACATATATACATAATACATACATATATAGGTTGGTTTGGATATGTCGCACATACAAAACTTTTTTGAAGCTTTTTCCTTCACCCATTCTATTGCGAGTGTACATTTGTACAAGAAAGTCGTTCGTTGTGAACACAAAACAATTTTTTGGGAAATTATTCTCAGTTCTAAGGATTTTTATACACTATACACTGTGCAATGGTTTAGTGGTGGTAAATAGTTGTGTTGAGGGTTAGTATATAATACATGGCTAAATATATAAGAATAAAATGTTTTTGGTATTTGTTAGTGTCTAAATTAAATTGGAGTATTTTCAGCAAAAAGTATGCACAAAAAAGTTAGTAAAAGTTAAATGAGGTTCGGAATCAGATTTGGTTAAAGAGTGGTATGATCCAAAAGATTGGTCGAATTCAGATGAAATAGGCCTCTTATTCAAATAAATATCAATAAAAAACAATGCTGCTGTTCGTTGTGATCCACTAAATGAACGTACCTCAATAAAGTATCAGATTTAAATTTATGTTTTAAATTCTTTGAACTAAACTAACATGAAACATAATTAACTTGCATCATTCATTTTTAAGGATGAAAACGACATTAAAGATTTCTAAGAAGGTTTAACAAAACAATAAACGACTTGAGGCTGATTATAATATGGTTTGTATATACAACATTGAATTAGCATAAAAAATGTTTTTCCAGAATAACTAACGAAGATGATTAAATTAAAATAAAATTTATGGAAATAATTTAAAATTTTTCTATTTTGAAAGCTTGTAAACTATTTCGTTAGTTAAAAAGCTAAAAAAAATAATGTTATAACCCGGTTTGAAAAAGGGCAGTATACTTAACTTAAAACAAAACTGTACGCTTTTAACCCTCCAATACATTTGATTTTAATAGATGACTAAGGATCTTATCAGAACCGACTAAATGGTTCTGATCTTATCCAGGCTAATGAAATAACCGCAGTTCATACTGGAAGATTTTGAGCAAGGCTCGAAATTATGTGGTCTAGATGACATGATATTTAACACTATCACATGTTTCATTCAAATGTCTTATTTGCTCTACTATTCTCCGACAACAAATAATAATTACAGACAACAAATAATATTGTCAACAAATAATAATTACAGAAAGCATCTTAACCGTTCTGTATACAAGCCTTTATTTGTATGTTCTATAAAGGTGAAATTTAATTTAATATTGGTGGAGAAAATTAGGGTTTGAAATATTTCTTTATGCTTTTCTTATTTAGATTCAACAATTTATGTAAAGATCGTCAAATTAATGACAATGACGCAGATTGTATACATATATAATATAAAATTAAAATCATATTTTTTAATAAAAATTTTCCATCCCAACACAATTCGCGTGTCAATTGTTCGGTACACAATGCAATCAAACACCAAATTAATTTTTCACAATTTGATATACCGCGCGAGCACTTCAACTTGTTTTGCTACACAACATTTCACAACTTTTTCATGGCTTAGCACATATATATAATATACCCGACAGTTAATTAATTAAAATTTATAATTTTAAAAACTAAATATGTGAATGTTAATGAGAGAATTTCGAGATAATAATAAAATTTCGTGTGAAATCTTTCTATACGAAGACTCTATATAAACTAACATATCATTACATCGTATGTGATTAAAATTCACAACGTTGATTTACACAAAGTGGAAATATTGTTATTTTTTTAATCAGACACAACGAATGGTGATAAGAAATGTGATGTTCGTTATTTAGTTTATAAAGATGAAATTACAGTTTAAGATCAGAAACACATTGTCTGTATATATGTAATGGAACAGGCTAATATTAATATATAGTTTTGAAACTTTGGATGTACTATATCCTACTTTATATATATATATATATATATATATATATATATATATATATATATATATATATATATATATATATATATATATATATTCTCGATTGTGTATAATATAAATATTCGAAGACGAAGAAAAAGAAGCAAAAACTTGAACAAGACACAATAAATTAGAAAGTTTCTACTAAAGCATTACATAAAACTTGTTTATCCGATTTAGTAGTATAAAAAAATCACTGAAATTAATAAAAATCGCAAACACTGGCGTTCATAAGAAATATTTATATTCATCGTCGTCAGTAAACCAAATGTTTTTCTTTATCTTTCAAAAATGCAACATTACTTGTAACTAAATAGAGTTAGATTATATAACTAATCAGGCGAATGTCAAGGCTAGTCTATTGTACCAGGTTGACGTAGTAGAGCTTAAAAGTTCTATTAAAAACGATGCAACGTCGTTTTAATAAATAAATAAAAAATCTATATGGCTTAGAGGCCGTAAACGGCCCTTACCGCGTCTCAACTGAGACCTTACGAACCATTTTAACGATTAGTGCACATTGTAGGTAGTCAGCCCAACGAATGTTTTTACACAAAACCGCATTTTATTTCAACCGGTGGCATGAAAATTTTTGGTCAGCGGCGAGAAACGAACTTGAGACCGCGGCGTGATGAGAACTCTCTTTTAACCATTAAGCTACGACCGGCGACATAATAAATTAATAGGTCATATAAAAAGTCTCCGAGTCACCAAAGGTGTGTGTAGCCGCGCATATAGTCATGATAGAACATAACTCCCTTTCTGTTGACTAATTCTGGTCTCTTTTTGTGGATTCCTTCGTTCAAATGGTCCTTGTTATAACCTTGGTTGGCGTCTATCCAAACTTTAAAACTTTCATGTGGTTGATGCCTACGCTATTTCCTGGCAGCTTGCGTGCCGGTCTTGCTACACCAAAGAGAATCGAGTATACCACTACTCGGTTATTCGTCAACACACAACATTCTAACCGCATAGACTTTTTATATGACCCAATATTTAGTTAATTGTTGCAAATGTTCAATACAATTAGAGATAGAAATAGATCGCTTTGACGTTGACTGAACAATTAAGTTCCTTAAATATCGCATTGCACATAGTACAGTTAATAATCTATCCTTAAAACATATTAAATTAGTTTTAATTAATGAGGTGCGATTTAAGAGATTGACCTTGATAATATTGCAAATGTGTTCAAACACAGTAGATTTAATTTTCTAATTAATAATTTTTAATCAAAGTAAATCTTCTTAGAACTTCATCTATTGTTTAAATAAACTTAATGTGCTGTCAAATTGCGAGTTAAGCACAACTGAAATCATAAAGTAATTTTATTAATAAATTTAGTATATTTTTATTAAAATTATTGATATTTAATTATTTATAATCTTTATATTAAATGATAATATAAATATAATATTTAATATTATTCTTATAAATAAATTTAGGACAAATTCGTTTCGGAAATCTGAATAACATTTTCTGAACATTCTAGAAAATAGACATTTTTTATATAAAGTCAATTGGTCAAACGTTTGTCGAAGCAGTACCCATAAATCAACCATAAATAAATCACCAACGACAAAATGCAAGTAATAAATTATTATCAAACCATTTTTATATATATATATATATATATATATATATATATATACATATATATATATATATATATATATATATATATATATATATATATATATATATATATATATATATATATATATGTATATATATATATATATATATATATATATATATATATATATATATATATATATATATATATATATATATATTTATATATATATACATCGTTTCGAAATCAATTTTAATGAAATTTATGCTTCGCAGCTACTATCATTGCTTTGTTCGACAGCACTCGTCGGTGCCACATCATTGCCATGCTACATAATTTTAAGTAAGGAAAAAATAATAATTAAGTATACAAATTAATAATTTATAATTTCAATTTAGGATTATATCCAACATTTCTTGATTTCAACTATGCAACCAATAGAACAACATTTATCAGTTTATTTTTGATTATGATTTTTATTGGCTCAACGATCGCTTTCCTGTTCAACGATATTCTAATTGGATCATGTTTTACAATTATTGGCGCATTAGTCATTGAATGTCTTGGATTAGTCATTATTATGTTAAAAGTCAATTCATCAGAAATTATACTTTATTATTCACTTATCTTTGTAGGGATACCTATTGGAATTTTACAAACTTGCGTTGCCGCATTTTTCGGTGATCAAACGATCGAGTATAAATTTTGTTTTAGCTATTTCAACAATTTTCATTTCTATTTATTGGGCCACTTCGGTGCATATATTATTTCGATATATTTATCTCCAACATGTTACATACCAGAAAATTATAGCATTTGTTGTTCAAAAGTTTGTGAAGGTAGACTACCTATTTTGATTGCTATAGTTTGTATACTAGCGACAATTCGTAAGTAAAAAATATATTAAACCAAAAATCAGAACCATAATATTAATATTAAATATTTAAATAACAGCTATATTATTTTTCTATTGGAGATCATTAACCAGATATTTTAGTTTGAGCAGAATGCATTTAGTACCTGCGACTTTAAATCGAATGAAGATAGCATTACTTATTTGGCTTCCATTTCTATGTTTTTGGATCTTATTAAATTCAATCGAACATCTTTGGATAAATCAAAGTCAGAATATGAATACAAAACATTTACAGGAGTATCACTTACAAATGATACGTGCTATCGTGATAATTTTGTGTATACCAATTCTCTCTTTCGTTCGCCTAAGAGGAGATGAATTTTTCCGCATAACAATAGGAGGAATACTAATAATTGTGGCTGTTATTATTTCCAGTATATTGGGAGGATTTCAAAGTGAAATCCTTTATGGCAAAATAGAACCAAACTATACTACTTTTTATCTATGCAATATTGCCTATAAGGAAACTCATAACTGGAATAATATTATAGATGGTCCAAAAATTGATCTGTATTTACCTAAACATCAAGTTTTTGGACCATTTAGGGCTAAAACAGAAACGATCCAACAAAAATTTAAAGTGCCAATAACTAATTCAATATTATTTTTATTTCAATCCTATTCCAAAATCAAATTACATGTGGAACGTAATCAGCGATCATTGTCATCCCTTTGTTTTATACGATTGATGTCGGATGGATACACAAATTTAACCGATATTTACAGTTTAGATCCTCCAATACACATAAAGACGCGATTAAATGAATCCAATGTAATGGAAATACCTGAAGGTGAATATAATATCACAGTTGGTACACGATCAAATAAACACTATTTTCGATCTGGAGGATACTATTCGATTTTTTTTGAGGCTGCCTATTATCATAATTACTCGAGGGTAAGTTTTTAAGACAGTTAACCAAGACTTTTATTCCTTGTAATGTACAAACCTTTAATGTTTACAGGTGTCTTCAGCGATAGTACGAATAGGTGGTTATAAACTAAACGTATTTTATCAAAGCTGTCAATATATTCTATTATCACTTGGTAAAGTATTAATATTATCAGCTGGATTACAAATTTCATATGTGTTAGCTGAAAAGGATATGAAATGTTCAATTATTGGAATATTTTGGGGTTTCTATTATTTAGGACAATTTTTTTACCATGCAACATACAATCGTTTCCACTTTCATATTTTAACCAATGCAACGGCCATCTACCAGTTTATGATAGCAACAATTTTATTGTTCTATGTACTTTATTATTTTTTGGCATATATATTGACCGATATACAAGCAACGCTATCGCCAGTTGATGAAGAGAGTGGTGACAAATCCGAAGATATTCCAGTTACTACAACAAAAAAGTCCAAAAAAAGCTGAACCAACAATAGACGAAAAATTTGGGCAGTAAAATTGGAAGAATACGTAAGAAACGTAAAATTTTATAAGCAAACGAGATATGTTTGATTGCTGCTTCATCTTTATTCAGCCATTAGTTTTTAATTAAAATGAATTATTAAATAATTAAATAACAGTTATAATTATGAACACAAAGCTTTTACGTAACACTGAAATTATTGGTAACAATTGAAACAACATTATGCAGCTTATATGGTGCCGAAGTAGGGATAAGAGTTGTGCTTAACATTAAAATTGATTGTTTCATGACTCAAACCATTCGTATGTTAAATATTGCAATTTTCAACTATACGATTGCATCCATGGCCGTTATTATTAACAAATGAATCTTTTTTCGTATGAGATCGGTGATCCAACACACCCAATTCTGTTCTACTATAGAATAAATAGATTTAAATTTTATTCATTTGCTAAGAAGCAATCATTTGTAAAACCACCTTCACTTATTGTTACACTTCAAATGTGTTGGCTTCCTATCAGTAATCTGTTTGAGTTCGTATAATATTGAAATACAATTCAATTTTAAAATTGAATTATATACTTGCTATTCGTTATACCTATATTCATCTAATCAGTGATACTAAGGTAAACAACGAGTTTTTAGTTTATTATATATTGTATTTCTACACATCATCGTAGAAGAAAAATATTTTTTTTTAAATTTTATAATTTTATAAAGTAAATAGACTTTCGTCTTACTTCACCTGATCACACAGTATTAGTATATAAACATCATCTAGTTATAAAATACATAAATATGTACATTTTCTTACCTTTAACACATCCATTGTCATGTAGAAATTTATTTTTAGAGGTGGTCAATTTTCGTGTTCTCTCATCAACTTTTGGTGCTTCAATTGCTGAAAATATGGCAGCACCAATGATAAGAAATAAAAAATAACTTCCGAATAAAAATAATAAACGCATTGTACAATTTTTTGAATGGGTTGTGGATTTACCACCAATACTTGGCAGTGCTCCAAATAACATATTGGTTTATTTTGTGGTTTATCTGAAATTAAATTAAAAACATGATTGCAATTAATTAGTTTAACATACAAATTTAGCATGAACAAATAAAAGGATGAACTCTATGATCTGCTGCTGTTCCAAATGTTAATTGAACTTTTTTATCTAAGACTATCAACACTTTTAAAGCAAACTTGAAAAAAATACATCTCAGCTCATTCTTCCGATTATAACTGTATATGTTATTTGAAATTAGGTTCAGTTACACATTTGAAACAGAGATGGAATTTTACAAGAGATATATACCAACTCAAACATAGTCTCATATGTGAGACCTTTCGTGCAAGCCCAAAACACGCATTGTACACAGTTAAAAATCATCTGATTGAATCCACAAAGGATCTAAAACAATCAACAATTCAATCAAAGTTGCAAAATTGGAGGTCTTGATCAAGACCGAAGTCAAACGCAAAAACTAACAAAAGTTTTAAGGCAATTAGATACCGTACGAACTGCAAGTGATGTCGAAAGGAACAAAATAATCTTTAAATTATTCGTTCAAAGACACACTGCAAGAATAATTTCTAATAACGTGTTGTCGAAATAAGGCTTCGCTACAATAATCCTAAGCTCAAAACATTATGGTGCAGTACAGGTCATCGATCGCAAAAGCCAAATATTAATAAGGTCAAGCTTTCTATAGCAATCGAGAGAAACTGCCATGATAGTCAAGTTGTATAAAGCACATAAATATAAATTAGTGTATGGCCTTTACAGGCAGCTATTATTTCTGATAAATATATATGTGCAAATAAATTTCTATTATTAAGGGTGATAAATCGAAGTTGAATGAAATTATTGAATAAATTAAATTTTGTTAAATCTAGTTTAAAATCATATTATGTATATATTAAGTTCATCGCCAAAATATAATATTTTACACTCGAGAACATTCATCTTGAGAGTTTTAACAAATTAATCAATGTTCAATTGGGAGGAAAATAAATAAAAATTTAGTACCTAGGCGACAGACTAACTCTAAAATAAAATAATTAATTATTTTTGTTTAAATAATGAATTTAAAATAACTCATATTGAAAATAAAAATCTAATTCTATGAATTTATGTAATTAAATTCATAAATATAGTGTATAAACTAAATCCTACGCTTATCCTTGATACATGCTAACCTCTATTACGTGTCTGATTTATTTTTGTAATTAATTTTTAGTATTTTCGATGCACAGTATATAGTGAACTAATATAATGCGATCACTCTACAATTTTAATTACATTTGTTGCAAAGTCGCAACCTTTAATTTCATAATTTTCTTATACATTCCTTATTTTCAGTAAGTTTTAAATACATAAAAAATAAATATTAATTTAATCAACGATCTTTTTCAGTTTCTTATTTTTTGCGTCTAATTCGTTTTTCTCTGTAATATAAAAAATTGTAGACAAGATGAAACTGAATAGAAGAAAATATTTATTCTCATACTACATCTTTTATCTAAACAGCCTCTATATATACCTTTCGTTAGATATGTGTACATATAAGTACATAATGTATTATAAAGTTCAATGAAGAATGGCAAAATTAAATTTATATGTGGTCACTACACGACTTTCTTTAAGCCAATAAGTCTAAATACTACTCATCAAAAAAGGACACTATCTTCATCTCTGTTTTGTCACGTTTAATGTTCTCTTGCACGGTAAAAACTTAAGCTTGGTTCAATTGGCCAGCAATAACTTCGGGCTATCTGTAGTCTACCTGGCGTGGTTATCGATTAGTCACATTCGGTTCCACCATTCGTTTATTTAAACCCTTCGTTGATATTGACTTGTCATATTGTCTTGAACTGCGATACTCTTTAACTAAGAAAATCAGATGTCTTGTATTTCGGATTAATATGATTGAAAGCTAACTGTTCGATTGTCTTACTTTGAAAATTGACTCAAAACCTGGACCGAGTCCAGCATATATTGAAAATTGAATCCCTATAGAAGATATTAAAGGGTTATGATTTAATACAGGTCAGCGATCAAAAGTTTTTGATAGTTAGGACGACTGATATAGCAAAATTTGGCTCTTCACATGGCGTTCAGAAGAGCCCAATAAGTATACTATCATCAAGCAAAATAAGTTCAATGATAAAATCAACTCGATGGCTCGCGAACTCATTTCATAAACCTCGTTAACATAACAATTTCAGCAACATCACGTTCCACAGTTTATTTCAGTTACTTAAATATCTTGATCACATTCGTATCATAACCAACAAGTTCATTGGGAGTTGGGAGATTTGATGCATGGAATAAAAAAATTTGTATTAACCAAAAATATAGTTTTCTTAATTGTTATTATTTCGAATTTTGGATTTTGCACAACATTTCTTTCATTATAGTTGGGTCAAACTGACCTCAGTAGTTTTGAAAAAGTCATGATTCTTATAGCATGATAAATTCAACTTATATCTTACGTTTTGTTTGAATAACCGGCCAGATGAATTTAATCGTCTCGAAAATCGTTCATGATACTATAACGAGATAGAGTCAAGAGGGAATAAAATTGGACCGACTAACCGAGATTGTTGTTAAGGAGAATTAAATCAATGCCGGCTAGCCTGAATCCATAAATATTTTCATCATCACTATACTCTATTTTATTTCGGAACAGAATAAGTCCGATCAGGTTAAACGAAAATCAATAAAAATTTAAATAATCCGGTACTAAATTTGCGGTTCAGTTTACATCAAACTACACAATTTCCATATATGTATGCATATATTATGTAGGTATATAAATTTTATCAACATTTTTTTGCCTCTTTGTGTATTTATAAAAAGGAAATTGGAACATTCCCAAATCAGAAATCAAATCTTGAAAACAAAAAAAAATAAGTTTTTACAAATACAATTCTTTCTATTAAATAGCTGTAAGTCATAAAAAATTAACTTTTCATATTAAAAAGCTCCATTCAAACGATTATTTTTAATGTTTCTTATATTATATAGATTTTAATATTTGTTGTTTAAGGGAACTTTATTTTAGGAGAGTGGGTCTATATATTTTTATAAAATTAGAAAAAGTATTTATGTCATAAGTTTAGTCCAAAGAGCAGCATCACATATATCCACAACAAAATCAACCCTAAACATTTAATTGTTGTTTAGGGTTAATATTTTTTATGGCAGCGAATACTACCCAATTATACGAGTATTTTTACATGAAAAACAATTTATTTAAATATTTATTAATTCTTCGACGGAATTTTTTACGGGTTAGTAGATAATTTTGGAAAATACATTTTCGGTTTTCATCCATGTAGTAAAACGAAAGCAAAAACATATATCCGTAACGCTCTTTGATTATTTAGATCGTTGCTTTGGGTCATTTATCATTTTGCGTATATAGGATAATAAGCGTTAAATTAACATCAACCTTAACCTTTGTTAATCTATACACAAATTGAGCAAATATATAAATATGACACTGGTCTAAGTTGCAATTAATTAGTCTCGTAAATGTTTTTATGTACCATAATAATAAAATTCATTATATTGTTGTGTTTATTTTTTAATCCAATGTGGGCGATAATACATGTTTAATGCAAAAATTGTTGTCACATTCCACACTTGATACACATATCAGTGGTATGTGATTAAAGGCCACAGATAAAATCGGCAATACTATTTGTATAATTATGTGTACGGTTATCTGCACTTAGTTTAATCGTTATTTAAATCTGATTTCTTTTTGATAGTGTAAAAAGAATACTCATTTGAAATGTATAAAGAATGAGACTGGAAAAAATATTGGTAGTCCAGGAACGGAGAATGCGAATAAAATAAATGTTTAAATTGCGCCTTAAAAGACCATCACAAATGTAAATATAATCTATATGTTGAGGATAACACCATGAAATTGACTATTGAAGTGTGAAGAACAAAATCCAGTCATTTTATTTCGTCAACCATTGGAAACATGAAATTGAAAACTCTTATTTGGGCGCTGGTACGATTGTTATCCTAATCCTCAATTTCAAAAATATAAACTAAACCCGACGTGAATTGCGTCGCTGTTCAAAAATTAAAAATAACTTTTCAATGCTACAAAATTAAAGAACACAATGTTTCGCGGCCTAAATCATAGAAAATATCACAAAGAAAAAAATTACTTATAAATTTGTACCTCGTATTCAGGTCGAATATCTTAATATATATTTTTTTTTTGCTATCATAAGGCCTTAATTGATCTTATTTTCTTGAAAATTTGGTTGGTAAAATAAACTAACTCACAAATATATTCTAGTCATACTTTAATACCCATTGACTAACGTACAATTTTAAGCTCGAGCAGACAACATCACAACGTGAAATTAAGACTAAATTTGAAGATGTTTTAGAAATAAAAATGTAATTTGTTTCCTTTTGTTTAAATTAATATTTTTTAAACTTTTGAATGATTTCCTGGAAAATGTTGAATTCTCGTTATTCGATTTTTTTTATATATTTTCAACGAAAAACCTAGGTCGTACATAATATGTACGGGTATATCACCAAAGAATACACTTCAATTTAATAAAAATGAATATATATATCTATATATATCCATTTATTTAAAACTCAATAGACCACTCCTATTATAAAGAGAAGACATTTATCTATGTACGCCGAAAAGGATACAATTCTAAATGGAATTGAGTAAGCTACCATATGCCGCATATATATATATATATATATATATATATATATATATATATATATATATATATATATATATATATATATATATATATATATATATATATATATATATATATATATATATATATATATATATATATATATATATATATATATATATATATATATATATATATATATATATATATAAATATATATATATATATATATATATATATATATATATATATATATATATATATATATTATATATATATATATATATATATATATATATATATATATATATATATTTATATATATATATATATATATATATATATATATATATATATATATATATATATATATATATATATATATATATATATAAATATTGTTTACCTATAGAAAGCACTTTATATAAACCTCCTGACCTAATAAGGACAAAAGGATATTATATATTACACACAACTGCTTTGTTTTTATTTTGAAGCACAAAAGTCTGTTAACGACACGATACGAGATATAGAAATGTGTATTTGATAGTGTAGATGACTACAAAAGGCTGATTCTATAATCAATGAGAATAATTTTACCATTAAATCTGCATAAATTCTATTGTAATCCGGGAACAAAATTTACAGTCCATTTTCAAAATGCAAAACGAACAAAAATTTTCATATTTTTACATACAAAATATAACAAACTTACCAATGTTAATGTTTCCAGAATCGTATTCCACTTATGAAATTCTATATGAAGAAATAAATTTGATTCACTGCACACACCTTGCACAAACGGAAATATATGTTCAAAAATTTATTATTTTAAGTTTTATATACGCAAACCGTGAATTATTTATTTGTTTTATATAAATAATTACTTTTATTTGTTTAAATTTTAAATACGATAAAACTTCCACTTTTATGAGAAATCGAATTTTATGTTACTACTGGCATAACGAACATCGCGTTACTAAAAATTCTGAATTGGAAAAATATTGTATTAAATGAAAATTTTTTTTCATTGTTTGTGTTTTACACATATTGTTGTTGTCTTTTATGCATACACATACACACCTATCTATATATGTATATGTGTAAGTAGCATAACTATACATATATAAAACACAAGACTAGGGTAATGTGAAAAAGATAGATGTATATATTAGTCGAAAGAATTTTCATTTTTCCTCTCGTATATATGAGTTTGTATACGTGAAGCTTTATTTGTTTTTGTTGTTGTAAAGTTTTTCCTTTTCCCATTGATGGAAATGTTATGTATTGTACACAGAGTAAATACAAACAGTGAATGAGTTTCGTTTTAGATGATTATATCGATATATTCCTACAAATTTGTTTTATTTTATCCAGTCGAATCTACTAGAAATAAAAAAACTTTTAAAAGCTCAAAAATTTGATTTTTGTTGGTTGTTTAAGAATGAATGCCACAAACTTGTGGCATCGTCCTGTGACCAAAGGTATACATGTCGGATAAGGGACGATTAAATATGATTTAGAAAATCGTGATGATTAATACTGTACAAGTATGGTGATCATAATCAAAGATCGAATTTCTTTTATCCAAAATCGGTATTAACAAAGTCTTTTCTGTTTTCCGTGACAACTAAACGTGGAAGGTTGAAGTCTTGGGAATTGTTCATCTGGAGTTGATGGCATTTAATTCTGAGAAATAATTTTTAGAACTGATCTTTTATACATCAAAATGTAGCCCCACTAAATGTAGCCCCATAATTATGTCTTGTAAATTTAATAAATACGTCGGTTTAATAAAGTAGAACACCTTTAACCGGTGTGGACTACTCGTATCGGTATTGTTGGCGATATAAAGGATAACGTTTACTTGGAATATTGTTCTGTGTTTCTGTATACTACCAAATCTACACAACGTTCGACCTATTTCGATTTGTATAAATTATATGCAGTTTTCTTGATTTCTTGTAAAAGCTCATCCACTATAAAACTAGCTATACACACTTTTAACATATACATGTATATGTATATTTAGTTTTTGTGTTTATATCTTACAACAACAAGTTCAAACTCTTGAAAAGAAAATAATAATATAAGAAGAAGGAATATACAATAAAGAACAGCGTAAAAAATATCATTGGGATGACGTCAATGCGCTAAGTTGAACGAAAATTGGGATAGAATAGCAAGAAGCTTTTTATTTGTGTGCTTTATTTAATGTATATAAATCAAAAAGAGAAGCGGTTTCGGCAAATTAAAGGTAAGGGTAGTTAATCCGGCAATCTATTATGTATACATATACACATATATATTTAGGACATAGTGTTTATATATATATATATTCATTTATTACACATCAGAAGCATTACCGGTTAAATTTTTCATGAATCGAAGTCCCAGTTGGTTTCTAATTATATTTATGGTGTAGTTTTCTGGAAGCTTTTTAGTACTTGAGAATGAGATAAATCTTACCAATGTGTAAATCTTTTTTGTGAATGAAATATAAATCTTATGTAAAAGCTGTATTCGATTGCCGGATTCAATTTAAATATAGCTTTTGTATTTATACGGTATTCGATTAGCTGAATCAAACTGGATCAATTGATTAGCCATAAAACTAATAATTAATTCATATCTCTATATAATGATCGGTATTGGTTGAATACTCCAACAAATTTCACATTTTCTCTTCCCAATAATCGTATATATATTATATGTATAGTATCAATAACCCAAACATTCTCAAACAACCGTCCCGTCAAAATAAATGCGGAATTTGTGGCACAAAAGGTATAAAATCGATAACAAAACATAAGGAAGAGCAGTCTTTTTTCTCACAAGGAATATCCTTCATTTTCTCCATATAATATTTTGAAAATTCGAACGCATGCGTTAAAATTTCCACCCCTCTATATTATATGTACGAATAGATTACAATCATTTCAAATAAAATTATTGCATTATAAATTTCGAATCTATATTCGAAGCATTGTCACTAAAGTTCGTAAACCAAATTTAAACTCAAACAAAAGAAAAAATAAATTTTGCCACAAAAGGTATAGTTATTAGTTCATGGACTTGTGACTATATTATAAGAGTGTGTACTGTGTATAATAGTGATACAACAATAGTTTTTTTTGGATATAAATAGCTAAATAGGTAATAGTGTTAACCCTTTATATAAAATAAAATAAATCAATAATTTTAAGAAATTATTTATAAAGTAAATTCCTTAAGTTTAATACACACAAATATGGAAGCCATTTTATAAGCCAATAAACTGAACAATCTATTTGGGTTACCCCACATCATAGATCTAATCAAAAATGTAGATTAACTCATTAATCAAAAGGGAAGCATTTTTTTTAATTAAAATTAAAATTACAACAATTGATTTAGTTTGTGTGTTTTTCATCCTTTTGTATTCTTAACATAAAGAACTTTAGACGAGAGTGTCGTTTGCTTTGAAGTACCATCTTGTTGCATATACATTATTTATACAAAAATAATGTATGTGGATTATTTATTTTACCTCTTTATAGGTGATTGTATAAAGTGCTTCGTATGCGATAAATTTTTCTTTTTCATTGAGGGCGTAACCCCATAGTAAAAGGGAATAATTTTATCTCTTAATTATACTATATAATATTATAATAAGGAAAATTAAAGAGTGGTGAGCGAAAATTGGATTTAATTTTTTGGTCCTCGGAAACGGATTTAATTTATATTTAAATAATGGCGCCAGCGAATTTATTTCCAAACATATTGTCTACACCATATCCATACAAAACTATAATTTATATATCGACGTTTTAAACGAGTCATAAAACTAATAAAATATGCTTCTCCCCCACCCCGGTATAAAATGAAAATTATAGTGACGAGTAACATATTCGATTTGTTCATGGTATAGATATATCCTGTATGATGGGAGTCCTTTGTATAGTTCCCCATATAAATATAATATCATATTAAATGTTAGGGAGCATTTATAGATTTATTAGAGCAGTTCTAAAAAAACCTAAAATACACGGATCGTTCTACAATCACCTATAGTAGTTGTTAAGAAAATCGTAATATAACAGCTTTGACTGCTGCGCAACGCCCGATTATTCCGCCCTTTTCTAAAGTAGTTGTTAAGTAAGTGGACAAAAAGTTCAGTTTATATAAAGATTAAAGCTAACTAACTCAAAATTAATCATTCTAATTTCCATAATTTATCTAAACGAAATCTATTTTACGTATTATATATATATATATATATATATATATATATATATATATATATATATATATATATATATATATAGGTATATATATATATATATATATATATATATATATATATATATATATATATATATATATATATATATATATATATATATATATATATATTCTGTAACGATTAACATAATTAATGATATCGTTATCAGATAATATAATACATCCATAAGACCTTTATGACAAAACTACACGCAACATATGTGAATCATATACATATAACTTATTTTATTTGATTACATATATAAAAGTTAGAAAACGATGGCTTGTTTTGGAGATTGTTTTGATTTGGGACCACCACCTGACATGATAATGTCTATGCCACCACCTCCATTGCCGTCGTTTTTATTGCCACGCAGTGCAATAGTTGCGCTCTCGGGAAATGATTCTCAACCATGTTTTGCACCCTACATGTGTGAACCATCACCTGGGCCACGAGAACAATCAGGAATTGAATTTATTGAGCTGTCTCGCAAAGGGCAACTGGGTACCGAAGATACATGGTTGCTTGTACTAGTTTCATCGTGCGTTGGTGTATTATTACTTGGAGCACTATTAGCGATGATTTTATTGAAATGTCGAGAGTAATTATTAAATTGTATTAAATGTCTAATATTACTACTAATTTATGTTTCTCTGATTAATATAGATCATACAACTATTCATATCAAGAGGCACCGATAAAACAACCACCAATGCCAAATTTAGCTGAAGCTCATCACCTAGGCTCATCAAAAAATCATTCGTTTATGGCTGGCACAATGCTCTATCCATGCATTCCACCAAACAACAATAATAATATTCAACAACAATTGGCTAACGATAATCGTGTATTATGGGCGCAATTAACCCCACATGGTACACAACATTTTGTTTCTGAATCGTATCCAAATCAAGAAGATCATTACGAAGTCGTCGATTACGGTGTAAAAGCTGAACAAAAATATACTGCCACGAATTATAAAGCTACTCCAATAAAATCCTCATTCGAAAATAATGGATTTGTTGATTATGATTACGAGGATCCAACACCTTTAATCGAATCATATCATTTGGATGACATGGATTCGGGATATCAGGAGCCACAAGAAGTTATTGGCACATTAACTCGGCCTCGTTCACCACGCCCAGTTGTTTCGTCCCCAACTCGCATTGAACATCCAAATATTCCACCATTGAATTTATATCCACATCGAAATGGTAACAATGCAAATTGTAGTAACACAAGCACACTACTTAATAATAATTTAACTGGTACGCTAAATAAAAAATCAACGTTAAATCGGCGAATAAGTGATACGTCTTCGTATAGCGGGCAGAATATGTGAAAAATGAAAATTAACTATGTTAGAGTGTATGATTATGCTGATGATAATCAATTACTCATATCAATAATTCCTAATGAGAATTGAAATATTTTTTTAAAACTATTTAAGTATATTAAGTTATATAAACGCTCACTAATTTACCAATATACATATATTATAAGTCGGTAAATAATACATCAAAAGCATTATAGCCCACATATGATAAACTGTGAAATTAATTTAATAAGTAATACAAATGTATAACCCGACATAAAGTAAAGTATAACCCGACATAAAGTTAGATACACTTCTAACTTTATGTCGGGTTATATTTACTTTATGTCGGGTTATAATTTGTATACTTATTAAATTAATTTCCAGTTTATCATATGTGGGCTATAAATGTTTTGATGTCATTATTTAAATTTCCGGTTTCGGTCCTTATAGAAATGGTGGATGAGTTTGTTGTTTTGATTTGTATTTCGGCTCTAAACGATTTAGTATATAATACAAAAGCTTCAATTGAATTATATGTAGGAAACGCGCGTATAGTAGCACTATGCTGTTAATTAAGATTTTATTAGTAAGATTATAAATATATGGATTGCCTATCTCATAAGTGGATTGTGTACATCTTAACATAAATTAAACTTATTTGTTGTCAGTAAGATGTGATTTATTGTTCCTAAAACGAAACCATATTTGTAGATGTTTAAACTATAAGAATAAAATATACATAAGTACATTATAATATATTAAAAAATAAACGTATGAATGTGTAACTTGCATATGCCATATAAATTTACACCAAAGATGCTAGACAACTAATTATTATGGCTTAAATAAATCACGTGTGCCTAATTTATACTGTTGTCAAATTAAACTAGTAAAATCACTTCAAACCTGGTGTGTCAGATGGGCTCAGGTTAAGTATATATTATTTGCACTATAAATAATAAACTATCGAATAGACCACGTCTTTATCCTGACTATAGCATAAATCAATCTTATACGTTCCTCTTTAACAACAGTACAAATTAGGTAATTTAAATCACTGATAAAGCTCTAATTGTATTACCCTAAAGTATTATTTAATATTAATATATTGTATTTGTAAATATATATGTCTGGCGTAATAATCTTCAACAAGATTTGAGCAAACATATTAATTCTATATAGGTAACAAAAAACATAGCCATAAAACATTGTTGTGCAATAAACTAAAATTGTAAATACAAATAAAATAAAATAACTAGTATATTATGTTTTAGGTTTTCGAGTTGATGGCTTATCATGCTTAACAGTTTTCTCGGGCTTTTTATCAGATCCAGATTCGCCAGAAACTTGAAAAGCTTCAAGTGTTCGTTTATCTGCCTCAATTTTTTCACGTAGTTGTTTTTGCATTTGCTGTTGTTTTAATTTTCGGGCTATTCTTTTTGCCTCCTGGTCTTTCTTCTTTCGATTTATATCATCTTCGTGTTTTCGTGCCAATACCGCTTGATAATCTTTACGCATTTTCTCAAGTTGTTTAATACTTTTCTCTTCGTCAAATGGTTTCAACTCCCTTCCATTATCCAAGGATTGTATACATTTTGTATACTCTATGCGTTCTTGTTTAGCCTTTCGGCTTTCATCGATTAGGTTTTGTAAAAAGGAACCATGTCTACCTATAGAGTCATGTTTCATCAATTTCTGTATTGATTGATATAATTTAAAAGTTTGTTCTACACTAAACTTTTCGAATTTATTTAAATGACATGGAAATTCTGGAGTGTAATCTGATTGACATTTTAATGATGCGAAATAATTTCCGTAGGAATTTTGCCGATTTTCAATATAACATTTAACATACGCAATTATTTTTTTGTATAACCAGCGATCTGGATCTCGCTGTATTGGAGTGGTGAAGTGTCGAATTTCGGACCGCATCAAAAAGTTCATAGTTTTTATATTTTATTTATGTTTAATAAGTTTCAATAGAAAAGTTTAGACTCAAAATTTACAACCGATTTGATAACTGACAAATACTGAGTTTGGCTAAGGTAACCATGATACAAAATAGTCAAATTACAAATAAAATTAAACGCATTTAATTTAAAACTTTAAGTACTGCACAAACAATTGTTGACATTTAACGACAACGTCATAACATTTAGCGATGTACGTGAATGTAAAATGAAGTTTTATTTTCCAAAGCTATAAAATTGAAAAACAAGGATAAATTTTTTATAAATTTTTATAAACATATTAAAATTTAACCGACAAATATCAGTAAAATTAAAATTAAGTCCTGGTGTTAAGCACTAAAGTCAAACCTAGGTTTTGTGGTTTCAAATCATTTATAACTTCACGTTAAAATTATTTTTAAACTGCATTATCAATTGTCAAAACTTGACAATCGTAAGCATAACAAAACGATTGATAGTATAAATAAATAAATAAATTCAGTTTTCAATAAATTTTAATTAATAAGATGGTTGACGAAGTGCAACGACATTCTGTACACACTTTAGTGTTCCGCTCACTAAAACGTACTCATGATATGTTTGTTTCGAATCAAGCATTATTACCCGATATAGATGAAACTCTGTAAGCACAATAACATAACCTTACTTTATATGATTTATTACTAAATTTGAACTATTTTAGTGATTTAAAACGAAAAGCGATGAAAGCTAAAGATACTTATGGTGTGATTGTCGATAAAGTTAAAGCTATAAATGCGAATAAAATGAAGCAAGCTCAAGCCATGGAGGATCATAATATACCACAGATAACTGGTACATCTAATCAAGAAATTGTTAAAGAGTTAATTCCATATCAAGCTAGTACATCACAAGCGGTTGTACCATTATCTCAAGCCACACCAACGAGTCAGACAAGTGGATCAACATCCAATCTACAAATTATACCACGCAAAACAACAATACCGAAACCGAAGTGGCATGCCCCCTGGAAATTATACCGTGTTATTTCTGGTCATTTGGGATGGGTTCGATGTGTCGCGATCGAACCAGGAAATGAATGGTTTGCAACAGGAGCAGCAGATCGTGTTATCAAAATATGGGATCTTGCATCGGGAAAATTAAAACTTTCACTTACTGGACACGTAAGTACCGTACGTGGACTTGCAGTTAGTGAAAATCATCCCTATTTATTTAGTTGCGGAGAAGATCGGCAAGTAAAGTGTTGGGATTTAGAATATAATAAAGTTGTGAGACACTACCATGGTCATTTATCTGCTGTTTATTCAATCGCTTTACATCCATCGATTGATGTCATAATTACGGCTGGTCGAGACTCAACAGCGCGAGTTTGGGATATGCGAACAAAAGCCAATATACATACATTATCCGGACATACAAATACCGTGGCTAGTGTTGTCGCACAGCAAGCTAATCCCCAAATTATTACTGGAAGTCATGATTCAACGGTTCGATTGTGGGATTTAGCTGCAGGAAAAAGTGTATGTTCTCTAACTAATCATAAAAAGAGTGTTCGGAGTGTAGTCCTACATCCAACATTATATATGTTTGCGTCGGCCTCACCGGACAATATCAAACAATGGCGATGTCCAGAAGGAAATTTTATACAAAATTTGTCCGGTCATAGTTCGATTGTAAATTGTATGGCGGTGAATCCAGATGGAGTTTTAGTTTCAGGCGGTGATAACGGAACGTTACATTTTTGGGATTGGCGTACTGGTTATAATTTCCAGCGATTCCAAGCACCTGTACAGCCAGGTTCAATGGACTCTGAAGCTGGAATATTTTCAATGGCGTTCGATAAATCGGGATCGCGTTTGATAACAACGGAGGCGGATAAAACAATAAAAATTTATAAAGAAGATGAAGAATCATCAGAAGAGACACATCCAATAAATTGGCGGCCGGAGATTATAAAGCGAAGGAAATTTTAAATGTACAAATAATTAATATTTACTGCCATCTATTAATAACCACAATAAACTTGAATTGTCAAAAGTGCATGCAAAATGTTTAAATCTTCACAAGAAAATACATAGAAATCATTCTATTTAATACGTTTTGTGCACTGATTTATAAACTGAGGAAATAAACAATTGTACGCAATTTAATGTTTTTGTTGTTGTTGAAAATAGTGTTGAATAAAAAAATTATGTAAGGTATTCGTGTCAAATAAACAATTGAAAATGAATTTGATGGTAAAAAACTTGTCGCGATTCAAATTAATAACTTTTGATGTAACCGACACTATATTACGATTTACATTGCCTCCAGCCATCCAGTATGCTAAAACTGCTTCCAGTTTTGGGTACCCAAATATCGACCAACATAAGGTTATAGCAGGGTTTAGAACCCAATTTAAAAAAATGCACGAAAAATATCCGAATTTTGGTCAGGGGAGTAATATCAATTGGCAAATGTGGTGGCATCTTCTAGTCAAAAATATATTTCGATCCACCGGACAAATAACGAGCGATAGTGATCTGGATCAAATCGCTAATCGACTGATCGAACAATATAAGACCGCAGAATGTTGGACTCCACTTCCGGGTTCTATCGATTTACTCACTAAAATACGAGCATGTAATAAAATAGTTGGTGTTATCTCGAATATGGATCCACGAATTGAACTTGTGTTACAAAATTTAAATTTACCCAAATTTGATTTTGTCATAAATTCGTATGATGCAGGAGTCTCGAAACCTGATACTAAAATATTCAATATTGCTCTTGCACAGTGTGGGAATTTTAATATTCAATGTAATAGTAACGAAGCTCTTCATATCGGAAATACGCCGCATCTTGATTACATCGGTGCACGTCGAGCTGGTTTTTCAAGTGTTATAATTGTTAGTGGACAAACTGATTTAGAAAAATATCGTGATGTACCTAAACATCATATATTCAATTCTCTTCTTGATTTAACACGTGCTCTAGAGTTAACTACTGTAAAATTTTAATAAAACAAATGTATTTTGAAAAAAATATCGTTAGTTTCCTTATTTGCGATTTTTTTTATCTCTATTCAGCAGTTCGACAATTTAATAATCAGACAACACCAACTAATCAAATTGCGAATAACTTCACTTGATTTTTTTTATCACAACATAAAATTCTTTTTCATTAGTGATGGTAAATTAGTAAAAAATGGCTGCTGTTGGTGATTGTTTTTCGATTGGGAGCACGGTAGCCTGTACTACATGTTTTCATCAAATAATTGAAGGCGAAGTCTTAGCATTTGATCATCAAACTAAGATGTTAATATTAAGTATCCTTTTTAAAAGTTAAACGCGTACAATAAAAACTAATTTGCTATAATATTTTGAGCACCAACATGACCTAAAAAAAACTCCGATTAGCCATCCTCGCGTAGTTTTGTTTACAAAATAATTTTGTGATATGTATTTATACTAAACTAATTTATTAACCGTTCACAATTAATTTTTATATTATTCAATAAGTTTAATATTTTGAAACAAATTACTCAATTATTATTTTTTGTTTGGTTGACGTTTCTGATTAGTGTATGTGTTATGTGCACAGTGGCCCCCTCGGACGTTCATTTTCCTCTTAGGACTTAGTGAGGTTATAATTTCGAGTTTTCATCCATTGATCTATCATTTTATTATTATTTTATATTTATTTAGCTATATTCAAACTATCATTTTATATGCATTCATTTGGACGAAAGTCTCTTGTGTTAGGCAAGAATTTTTCAAATGATGTAACAATACAATGTGTCCACGAAATTTGATAAAAAATGTATAGTTGGAAACAAAATACTGTTAATATTGTATTTTAAATTAAATGTTGTGAATTTCCTTAATTTTTGCACAAAATATATAGAATGCCCATCAACAACTGGATCATTAAAGTTAAACGATGTTTACATTGTAAATTTATCACTATGTAGTGATGTTCAAGTTAAAAAAGAAGTTAGTACATTACCAGAGTCTCTGCAACTGCAGTCATTGAATTTACATCGAGTAAGTTGTATTAGTAGTCAAGAGTGGAGGGGGAGGCCTCCTAATCTAAATTCTTAAGAATCCTATATTTCAGTTGAATACACGAATCAGAAATACAGTCGAACAAAAACGTCGGTTAGTTTCGGCATTAGCGGCTGGAGTTAGTCCTGAGGGTCAAAAGTTATTTATGACTATTGCGAAAACAATTTCTGAGGTAAGACAATCATTAACAAATGTCTCGATAAATGAAGATTCGATTAACCATTTATCTATTGTTTTGTTTTTTTTTTTAGATAACTTGGTCTGGTCCAAATATAGTAGTATTTAATGATGTTATTATAACACCTCCGTATAAATTAGAAAACGTTACTGGAAATCCTGATTCCAGGCAGTTAACCTATGTTAAAAAGATTGTAAGATCGTATAGAAATACGATTATAAACGAAAGAGCTTTCATTATTTTTAATTTCAGGTTGAAAAATACATAACTGATCAAGCTGCAGGTGAGTCATCATCGGGTGGCTCTCCGACAACATCAACATCGTCAAATACAACAGTATCAGCAAATTAATTTATTTAAACAAAAAAAAATATAAAAAATATACAAAAAAATTAAAAAAAGCAAAATTTTCCGAAAAATCAGACAATTTTCCATACTAAGAATATTGATTTTTTTTATTTTAAACAGCAAAAATCTAATCTGGAATTTTAAAATTACAATAAACAGAAAAACATTTAAAATTATATTTGATTTTTGTTTTAAACTGAACAAAGTTAGACCAATTGATAGAATATAATTTGGGTATCAAGGAACACGTTGCCTATAGGTTCGTATTTGAAAAATCATCTATTGGCAGTGTTATAGGTAAAAGGAAAAGAAATTGATGCAAAACGACACCATTGACCGCCCAAGTGGCGCAGTGGTTAAAGCTGAGGCAGTTAGAGCGGGAGGTACCGGATTCGAATCCCGATCCGGGGCAAAATGGATCGATCGTTTGGGCGGTGCGATCGGTGGTGTAAAATGAACACATCTGGATCCCCTGTCGTGTTAGAATCCTATAGACTGATATGGAGCTATTATTCAATGCGCAGATGGTTCTACGAAAATCGGACCTATAGCCGTATATAAAGTGGTATCACAATGGACCATACGCCGGTCTAAGTGTGCGATAGCACCACATCAACATAACAATAATATCATTGAGCTACTTTGCCAATGTAAGGATAATATGTCCTTAATTTTTAAAATTTAGTCTAGACGATGACTATTCTGACATTTGCCATTCGATTCGTGTGACTGTAACTTTAGCCACAATCGGCATTAAAGCGATCGCTTCTCGGATATTTTCGTAAATCTAAACTCTCATCTACACAGAATACAGATAGCCGCCACAATTTAAAGTAAGAAGCTTACAAAATACAAAACTATTGTAACATCGACCGTCAAAGAGTTAACGCTTGTATTTTATTTATGTTGTAAAATATGCTCGTCATCTGTCATTTGCTATTTCGGACAAAAACACGTGAATAATAAATATTATTTAAGATTCCACTGGAAATTAAAATGAGTGATACCTGTATAAAAATAGAAATTAAAACTGAAAAAGAGCCTTACAGCTCAAACAATATCACGATCAACAATCCAGAAAAGAGCGATAGTAAAGATATTACGATTATAAGTTCAGAAAATGGTGATAGTGTGCCACTGTCTAAACGAAAAATAAAGAAGCTGAAGAAATTACAGGAATGGGAGTCTATAAAAAAATTTAAACGTTTTAAGGAGCGTGAAAAATACCGTAAAAAACGTTTAGAATCCATTGCTCGGGGTGAACCGGCTCGGACTGGGCCCAGCCGCAAAGAATTGAAAAGAAAACGTATCGATCCAACACAATGTAAATATACAATTGCCGTGGACCTCAGTTTCGACGAATTTATGATCGATAAAGACATAGCCAAATGTGTGAAACAGCTGCTTAGGGTGTATACTATAAATCGGCGGGCTACTAGCCCATTAAATTTATATTTTACAGGCTTGCAGGAGGGTACACGTTTACATAAAACACTCGAACGAAATGATGGCTACAAAAATTGGGATGTCCGAATGACAAACGAATCATTTAGACAGGTTTTT
This sequence comes from Tipula lateralis, assembly GCA_963932295.1. NCBI lineage: Eukaryota > Metazoa > Arthropoda > Insecta > Diptera > Tipulidae > Tipula > Tipula lateralis. The sequence continues at coordinate 185,071,456 of OZ010738.1, read as the reverse complement.
GATCTCAATAAACTCATTTACCTAACAAGCGATAGTGATAATGTACTCGAAGACTTAGAGGATGATAAAATTTATGTAATTGGTGGCCTAGTCGATCATAATCACAATAAAGGATTGTGTCATAAAATCGCTGTAGATGATGGAATTCGTCATGCTAGACTACCGCTGAATGAAAATGTCCTGATGAAAACCAGGACCGTGCTCAGCATTTTTCATGTATTTGAAATTTTACTGAAAAAATCTGAGGGCGAAAGCTGGCAGGATGCTATTCTGCATGTTATACCACAGCGAAAGGGGGCCAAACCGAAAACTTCTACTCCGGAAGCTGAATCTGATGAAAGTGCTTTAAAACGTTTTAAGTCTGAGATCGATAACGACGTTAGACCGGATGTTAAAACTGAATGTTCGGAAGTCGTATCATGCGACGATGTAAACGATATAAAATGCGAGGGTAATATAAAAGAGAAATAAAATGATAAATTAAGAAATTCGAATAACATAATTTATTGTATTTTCATTTTTAAAGTTACTGCCCAAAATCAATAAATGGATAAAGTATAAAAAATCTATTATACTATTATTTCATTTATTATTACATTACATCTCAGAACAGCTATCCTTGTTGGTGTGCAATATCTGAATAGAGTTTTTAAAAGTTTCATGTACTCGAAGTTTTTGTTACCGGCCTAAAGCTGGGCGAGGTACCTAAAAATTACCGAACTGAAATTTTACCTTATAGTTATTATTTAGCTGTAAACCTAAATTATATCGGTGTATAATGGTTTGAGTTCCTAAAAAATTGATTTTAAATCTAACTCGCCCACACAAGTAAATTCGGAACAACATAATAATTATTGATTAATTACAAAACCAAGATGATCAGAAATAGATCTCAACGAAAGACCAAATCAAAAACTACCAAAAATAATAAATATTTAATTTAACATCGCCTAAATGCAGGCCGAACGATGTACATACATTTTAATTTTGTTGTTAGTGTAATTGGTGCAATAAAAAAACTTTTTGTCGATTTTAAAAAAAATTTGTCCAAAACTTTTTCCTACGTCATACAATCGAAGATTGCAATACACGACTGTTAGGTAGTTAAAAAAAAAAAATCCGCGCCTAAATGTAGACTTTGCGTTACAAATTTCACATTTTGTTGTTAGTGTAATAAGGTGCAATAAAAAAACTTTTCAATAGATTTTAAAAAATTTTGTTCAAAAACTTTTTCTTACGTCACAAAATCAAGTATTGTTGAACGGCAACATTTAGGTACATTACATTCATTGTACAGTACTACAGTATAATCTTTGGTACGAAATACGAGATCGCCGTACTATTGGATTGGTAAACCTTAAAAGGTTATTGGGACATATTTTAGAATTGGTTATTATGATGGATGTGGTGAGTTGTTTCTTTGAAATAAAAAGTAACTGCTAGCTCCTGAATCCCTATCAAATCCAGTAGCATAAATATATATGCCTGAATTCAAAGAGATGTTGATCTCTTCGATCACACAATTTATATGACCGTTCATTATTTTTAAAATCAAATCGAAAATTTTTTCCCCCCTCCCCCCTTCCTCGGCTAGACCCGAATTGTGTAGCATCACTCACTTTAAAATTGGGCGAATGCGAGCACGAATATCAAGTTTCAGATTCATTACATGCCGCAGTGATAAGGCTCACTAAGCCGGGTGAAATTACGGCATAAAATAAGAATAATCAAAAATTGACGGGGAAGGTTCACTTGCGGGAGTAATGTTTATGTTCAGAAGCACATCATGTCCACTCTTCTACACCTCTCAATCAAATCAATAATAATTGAAATTTCAAATTCAGTTTTTGTAATTCGCTAGTACTGAGTCGTCATGACTGAAGTATATATATACAAATAATAATCAGATACCAACAAAACAAACAATATTTTTCTCGATATAAATGAAAATTAAACAAATTTTCAGATGTATGTAGTTGAAAAGATTTACTTCTCTGTATCTCAATCTATTTACACTTTTCTCATCTTCGAGATAATCTAGTCTTTATTTTGAATGTATCCGTTACTAAGCCGTGTGTTATCCTTTTAGATACGTATATTCCTTCGAAGTATATTTTTCTTCCTTTAAGGTCTGGCTTTGTGGCTACTAAACTGATTCCTATTGAAAAAAAAATTAAGTACCAAACACTTCCAGCGACTATGTAATGAGCTATGCAACTTACCTGCGTCGTAAACTTTATTCCACGTAACGAGCAATTTCACGGTAACGTTAACAATTAAAACAGCAAAAAAGTAAAATAAATAATTTTTCATTTTTATTCAAAAAATTTTCAATTTTTGTTTTCTCATTTTCACAATATAATTATAATGTATAAGTATATATAATAATTAATATTAATTAAATTACTATTTTAAATTATTTAAGTAGAAAAATATTGTTTTTTTTTTAATTATATTCTCAAAAATATATTTTCATACACCTTTGTGCAACCAACACACATTTTTTGAGTTTTCCATCGGACATTTAAATTGTTGTTAATTGTAATTAAATCCATAATTTGAAAATAAAAAATAATATGTATGTAATAGAAAAATGTTACTAAATAACTAAAGATATAAATGTTATAATATACAGCGAGGGAAATAGTGATACTAAATGTGTGTTAATTAAATTAAGAAATATGCATACATATTCCCTGCACCGTACACATACTATATGCTTACTTATATACATATAAAAGATACAACCACATACATATATATTTAATTTACAGACTAGATTAATATTTCCTGTGTGTGTGTGTTTTTTTTACGACAATACACGTCTCCGTAAAAATTCCAGAATTGCTGAAAGGTACGGCAACTAATTCTAATAAAGTTCTAACGGTAAAAAAAAAATCTATATTTAGGAACAAAACTAAAATTTCTCACTATAACAATCGACCTATCACTAAGAATTTAAATCTTCCGGATTTATTATCTCATACTCATCGTACTCCTCGTCCGATGGATCTGTGTCTTCGTCCACAACTAAATCTACTTTCTTATCACTATTGCTAAAAGTTCCGGCAAGCGTTTGCTGGATTTGCTGTTGAACAGCTGACTTAATTATATTATTTACACCCCACTGTACCAAATTCGATAAATTTGGTATACCATCGCTGCTAGTTTCACTCCCGCTTTTCGTTTTTAATGCTACACTCGAACTTGGCGCTATACTTATAGTACCATCGACATATGTAACATGCGGATCATGAAAACTTAATCCCTTTGTTATACTATCATCGTCTGACGATGATGTATCACCGCCATTAAAATGTTTCGAACTAAATTTGATTTCGTCTAATTTTGTCACCTTTTTATTATTATTACCATTTTCATTACTGCCACCAATCATAATGTCTTCATCACTGTCCGAACTGATTGAATGCTCATCGACTTCGGGCAGAGTTTCTGGTATTAAGTCAGCGGGTACTTCGGGTTCACTTATATTATCGTCGTTGTCATCGTCACCGTTTAATTGCATCGATGATGGTACGATTGCCTCTTCGCCGGCACGATTCAATACGAATAGGGCATTTTCATTGACAATGGGTAAAAATTCGTCGACCTCGTTGTCATTGTCGTTCGATCCCCAACGATTTGTATTGCTGTCAACTGAAATTAGTTTTAAAAACATGAAATATTTAGAATCAATGGACTTAATTCGAAAATAAGAAGGCTCGCCAATATATTATATTTTACATTGTTGTCCCACATTTCTATATTTAATCGTGCACACAACAAACAACACATTATTTTTATAATATTTTGACGTCGTCGTCAATATGTATATAATTTGTTGTAATTCGCGAATTTTATTTATAATCAAACTAAACAAACCGAACGATCTTACGCGTACATCAAAAATTAAATAGGAAATCAAACTCAAAATAAAATTTTTTTCTGCTATGACCTCAATAAAACAAACACATAGTGCGATAAAATTAAATCATGCGATTTGTTTACAAACATCATCCAATACAATGTTTGTAGGCGATGCCAATCTACACAAACAAACATACATAAAATAAATAAATAATCACTTACTTGTATCATCTTTGACTAATTTGAATTTATGTCGTGTTGATATTAGCCCCGCTAACATTAGTCCGAACAGCACGATCCATTCGCCCGAAACAATATGGCCGAAAATAGCGAAGATAATTAATATTAAACTGGTTATTGTGCAGAATGTACCCGGTTTCTCGATGCGCAACTTAACAAAACTGTTGTAGATCGATTGGCATTTAAGTGTCACATTATCGGGCACGACTAGCTTCATACTTGGACACCGAGTTTTGTATATCCAAAATAGTAGTGCAAGGATACAGAGTATACCATATGTACGTATTTGGAACCTGAAAAGAAATGATTATTCAAATCATGTTAGTGTTGGTTTGTTTAGGTTATAAACGACAAAGCCTCATAAATTGTGTTTTCACTACTTTTGTCAAAGTACAAATGACGCAAGTGATTTAACCGAAAAACATTTTGGTTAAACAAAGAAATACATATTTTAATAAAATTTTGAAAATATCTCAGATATATATTTCAAGACATTGAACTTTGTACATGGCCTAAAAATAACCCATACATGAAATGACAGAACCAAATCACATATTCCAAAAGACAATAAGCTTGCTTTAAACGAACACTTATAACTGGATCTTTAGACGAAACGGATATATCCAGCTGATGTTAGTGACTTTCACTCAATAGTTGAACAAAGATAAAACTTTCTACATGGCGACATTTTTAACCAATATCTGGCGACACAAGGAAAATATGATAAATCTTGCCCGATCTCTGTGTTGTAGCAATGTAACGTGAACTCAACCGGTAAGTATGTTTTGACGCTCTATCCATACAACGTTTAAGAATAGAGAAGTGAATAGCTGATCTACTGGCAACCCAAACACTTACTTCCATATCCTCTTTAGCATGTGCATCATAATTTGCAACTTGGTTTTCGATGCGCGTGTGTCCCCAAAATTTATGTTACATTTATATTAATGCATAAATTTAATCCGCGAATGACATTAAATAAATTGCATACAATAATTCCGCGACTATTGTTTATAATAAATATTATCAACAATTAAAACGTTTACGATTTATTTTTATAATAACCTAAATAATTTGCGATGCCGGTATGCACAATACTGCCCAAATTTGTGTTCCTTTATATTAATTATTTTGTGACCGCACCTGACCGATATCCAACTGTGGAATTCAAATGATCCATTTTCTCTCTCACTCTTTAAAAGAATGTTACTATGTATATCCAATAACTCATATCGTTTTAGTAGGAGACTATGGGGCCGAGGACATCGAAACTAGACAAATGGAATAGTTTTAAAGCGCGACACACAAATCTTAAATGCTATAACTAGATCGCGAATAACATGTAAACAAATAAACAAATTTGTAAAATTATTTATTTATCTAGAACGTAAATTGCTTGTATTTTATTTATAATTTTTTTTATCTACATATGTACATGCATATATGTATGTACATACGACAAACGTCGTCAGATCGCGCGATATTTTTATACTTGTGTACATTAACAAAGAAATGTTTCTTTAATTGCGTATGACTAGATCGTTTGCTTCGTATTTCATTCAAAATTTAGTCGCACCTTCTTAATACAAAATAACATGTGTTTGCATATGTGAGGACGAAATTTGTATCTCATATGAATATAAGATTCAATGTGACGATTGTTATCAATTGGGTCAGTCGGAAATAAGTGACCGAGGCTTTGTATTAGATAACACCTATAGAGCGCAATGAACGGGAAGATCAGCTGAAAACACTGGTGCTGTACTAGAATGTCTTCAAAACAGTTTATCAACCTCAAAACGACACATTACGCCATATAGCTTGCTCAGGATAAATGATTATAAATGGATACGTTAATAAATCATCGATTCTTAGCAAGACAAAATACTTAAATTATTTATCAGTTACCTCTGCATCATTAAAAAATGGAGCCACTATGTGATATGGAGGGATAATTAGTGTAACTTAAAACTCTGCAAAATATTAGTTTTCACAACAAATTATCTCAAGAAATGTCGATTGGGCTCCAAGATTACAAAATATACCAAAGCCGGAAAATCTAGAAGATTTATACCAACTAACCAGAATGACTTGAACAACTTATCATTCGTAACAAAATTAATGAAATGCTGTTTTCAAGTTATAACAAGTTCGCAGTTGTGTGGCTATACTAGTAGCTGATATTTTTCCGATTTCGCTTAAAATCTGCTACGAACGACATTATTTTAACTAGTACGAATATAAATAGTGTATGGAGGTTGTTGAGTAGATTATTGTCCAGACATAAATAAAATTTACGGTGGCTAATATAGAGTTGAATTTTTGGCATAATCAGTGTACATAGAGTTAACCTGCTTATGATTTACAACGACTAAGGTGCGGCGAAATGTACTCAAGATGTTTAAACGTAGATGTTAAGAATAGCTTGGTAGAGTCCTGTGTCAAGTTATTTCTTATTGTTACTTCCCTATGGCATGAGTCTAGAAAGCACAGGGTTTTGATAAAAACGATTTTAACTGTAAACGTGACATGTGATATGAAAGACAGAGTCTTAGCAGTGATCTTCCTGACTGAATGTGAGATACAAATATTTCTAAAAGTCGTCTTTGTGCTAACACAAAGTGTTTGTAATGCAATCTAAATTTAAGATGCGTTTGAATCAGAAACTGATTTTTCCCAAACAAATTTTGGCCTCAATATGCCAATACGAAAACCTAAGACTTTGAGGTTAAGAGCCAAAAAGTAATTGCCTGACGAAACTGGAACAATTTTTTTTCTATTTTCGGAAATTGCCGAGTTGAAAAACGGATTCTCGTTAATTCTAAATTTGAATAATTATTGTCAAAAACCCATATATATTGTTAACCCTGTCGTTTTGTTAAAGGTTCGCGCGTTACACGTTTTCTTTTGTATACAAATTAACTTGTACATTTTCTATTTTTGTATATAATGCATTTTTATGGTTTTTCCTATTCACATTCAAAATCTATTTTTGTGAAAATTTTGACGAAAATCTACATTTCACTATATTATATAATCATAATGTGTATATACTTTAGAAAAGAAAATCTAGAATAGAAAATATTTAGAATAGAATCGTTCACCTGTGTCCTAGAATTGTATATAGATAAATGAGTTCTTATCAGCGGCAATAAATCATCAAGATATTGTCTTTATGTATCTCAAGTTCAAACACGAGTATATAAAATCTGAATCACATGCACAGTATATGGGGTAGCGACACACCATGATGTGGTTTAATAAACTTTATATTTTATATACTTAGAGTTAAGGTTGGGGTTTACCATAGTAAATATACAAATCAGTTGCTTTCTATATAGTTAACACGCGTCGAATACAAAATCAACACCATATAGCTCTCTATTCGTTTCAATTCTATTAAGTCTTTTGTATGAGCGACAACCTGACTTAAATAAATCACGTGAAGTCTATTAGTAAGTCAAAAATATTTATATTCATTCACAACAACATGTAAGTCAGTCTTCTATTTATCCAATTAACATGAAAATGTACACATTAAAAAATTGTGAAAATTTTAATTTTCTATTTTTAAATAAAATAATATAATTTTGCTGGTTTGTACAGTTTGGTTGCGCTGCTAGCTAACTTAATGAATGTTTGTTTTTGTGTTAAATAAATAAAATTCTTGCTGTGTCGTCCTACGTCATATTTCGAATTATTCGAGATATACGATTGGTGATATAGCTGAAAGACAAACATAGGATTCTAAACGCTTAGTCTAACGTTTTTCTACGTTTTGACATGCTGATGTTTGACCATAACCTACGTGTGACTGATAATAATTTGACCTTGCTTCTATAAAGTCCGCTCAGTACCGAAGTTTTCATCCATTTTCTCAATTATTTCGGACATGGTGACCTTATTTGCTGTCGGGATGGTCAAAATGTTAAAATTCAAAGACCTACAGACGTATGTATGCTCTGAAAATTTGACTGAAAGTATTCCTCACACCGCGGACTCCAGTTAAATTCCCACCGTTAACGAAAGACTTGATATGATCCTGATAACATAAAAATCGATTGGATGTAAAAGTATTGGTTTGACCGGCCACCAACAATGTGCACCAATACACTTAAATGGTTCGTAAGGTTTCAATTGAGATACGCTTAGAGTGGTTTACATAATATATATTTGAAAACAAGATAAAATGATTAACAAGGCCATTTCAAATTTCACAATGTCTTGTTTGAAAAGTGTCTAATGATGTTGAGATTCGTATCCAACTTCTCATTTTCTGCTTTAGAACAAGTGTATCATCAAACACTTATTTTAAACCATATGTGAAGGACATAGATACAAGAGAACACGATGAAGAATTTATAACTCGGTTAGAGCAACAGCAATGTGATGAAGAACATTATATTATGTAAGTGTATGAAATAGTTTTAGACAAGCGATTGTGTACAGAATATGATCGACTAGAGCCAACAAGATGTAAAAGAGTTGTATACCTAACACAATAGTGCCTTAAATGTTGCTACAGAAGTCTCATAAAACTGTCTACATACTTGACAAGCTATCAAAACAGTGAGTCAGCTGCACAATAAGCTATTTTGTGGTTGGAAAAGTGAGAATGGTTCCTATTTCATAGTCAATGAACCCAAATTATTACTAAACAAATACAATCATGACCTTTACATATATGATATTCGTATTCTCAAGCATTTCGAAAAAATCTGAAAATAAATCTGCCCTTGACAAAATTATTTAGTTTCTATAAAAACTATTTTTTTTACTTCATTGATTTGATTTAATTAAATAATTTATTTTAGTTATTAGATCGTTTTATAGTTTCTCTTTTTCGTTATGCCAAAAATAGATTTATTACTATTACACGGCTGATAGTTTATTATGAGTTAAGTACTTATAGTTAGTTGTATGTACTTACTGTTATAAATTGGGGTTTGAAATGTTGAATACGACAATAATTTGCTTATAACTTGTTGGCATGACTGTATTACCGTCTTAGAAGAAATATATGTATACATCCTTGAACTATTATTAATAATCTGTATAGGTAAACAAATATTTACAATCCAGTACTTAGGTTTATTGGATTATTTAGAGAAAAATGAAAGACAATGTTGTTTATGTAGCAAGGTAATACAGTTTAAATAAATTTAATTAAAAATTTAGGAACTATCTCATTGAAAAACTCTTTAAGACTTTCTTAAAACTTGTATTCTACATTATCATAAAAATGTGAGTTGCAGATTTAAAAAATCAAAAAACTTTCACGAATCGATCCCCTTTCGTTCCTTAACACTGTTCATTCTCATAAGATAAGGTCATACATAGAACCATTTTAAATATTTAAAACCAAAGAAGAAAAAGCAGAAAGTTTTGCGAATCATCTCGATACTTTACCGATAAGATTTATTGATTGAAACCCATACTATCTTGAGACAGGAAATCCCATTAACTAGAAGAAAAACAAAAAATAATGAACTATATAGTACATGCCTAGAAAATCATCAGGATATGACTTGATAGCTGGAGAGATACTAAAACAACTTCCTAATAAAGCTTTATAATAATATCGATAAAATATCGGTCATAATTAATGCCTCCTTCAGACTCTGTTCTTTCCATTTTCTTGGAAAAAAAATTTGCGGAAGTAATAATGATACCTAAACCAGGTAAGCCACCAAGTGAATTAACCTCATACAGGCCAATATCGCTTCTTCCAATTATGTCAAAACTGTTTGAGAGACTATACACATTCTCTTCACTCAAATGCAGACATTCATTCCAATTATGTACCATGATTCAATCTACTTGCTCCATTATTCGAATCATTTATGCACATATTCCCCTGAAACATACAAATTACATCTCAACCATTCATAAAATCATCTCATCATTTTGTACTAATATTGGCTTGATTTGCAGCTATAATCGTCCCACAAGATCGAAGGTATTGAAACTAAACCAGTCAGAAAGTCTGACGTGTTCCCATAACTCAAGCCATCCACCAGATTTGCAGGAGAAACAGATTTCCAAATCGTGAGAAACAAACGCGTTATCAAATGTAAAATGGCTTAAATTAATCGCCCCAATACCACTCTTGATCATGCAATCTCAACTTTCATTAACGCGGTAAACCCAACCTTAAAACCATATGAGCGTTATTCAACACGCAATTTTGGAAGCATTACATATATTCTATTAGTCGTTAAAAATAGTTATATAAAAAGCGAAAATATTCGTGCAAGTCTAATTATTTTGCTTATTACGTGTACGCTATACGTAAACAATAATCATATGTTTGTCTAAAGTTACTTAAATTCATTATCACTAATAAACGGCTTTATACTAGTTGGAAATATGCTGCTGTTAAGTCGATTGATCGGTATATTAGTAATTATATAGTTAGATTAGTGCAACTATGTATACAGAACTTGGCACTGAACATTCGAATCGAATCAAAAAAAAAACTATTTTAATTCATTGAATAAAATTTTGACGAATGTGGGAGTATCCCATACTATTTACATACTCGTACAATTAATTTTAACATGAGATTATCGTAACTTTATAGCGTTGAATAATGGCGTATTTATAACTAGAATTTATTGTGAAATCAATCCAAAATAAAATTATATTTAAGCCTTCATCTTACTTAGTTGTAGTACTAAGTCATTTTCTTTTGTTATCTTAAGCGAACATATTTTATGTAGCTCAACTACTTCGTTAATCTTTAATATATAACCGCGTGCTCAATCAGCAGATTATTTCTCAAAATTCGTATCGTATAAATATATAAACAAACATACAAAGAGTGAATAGTGTGTGCTTGCCAAGATTATTTTGTTGATGTTTACTGAACATTTCCTCAATCGCTGAAGTCACATGCTAATAAAATTTATCTAATTATTGACTAGATAAAACGATCCGATCGAAACGAACCAAGAAACTCGTGAATATTTGTGATTCATACTGTGTTCGAAACAAACAATTAAACGTTAGTCATGCTTTTAATTCAGCATTTTTGTAATTTATATAAAAACAAAACTATCAGGTGATATTAACCCATTGTTTGGAGGTGTGTAATACCAAAAATAAGAACATGATTTAAGTACACTATGGTACTGATACTGAAGTTAAATAAGAATTTCAGGATCAAGACGCGTACTCGAGCGAACCATTGGACAACTTTTTAAAGCGATTTGATAGTTGAAGTTTAAACTATTTGCCTGTTCGTTTATACTTACTGTGTCAATGTATTGTTAATCGTAGACGACGAACAACTTTATAGAATTCTTAATGAAGTATATAATAAATTAACACATGGACGGCTAATTCGATTACTTAAGATGATCAAAGTGTAAAAATTTACTCACCCAAATGGACCGTAAAAGTGGGTGGGTATTTCTGATATAGTTTTATCGACTAAAAAACTGGGTCGTCGGAATCCAATAACATTTAGTACTCTCATACATGGACACAGTTAAAATCGTTTTCGAGTTATAATCGATACGAATACATCTATCTAATGGTTTTCGATTTTCCAGACCAAAACCGAAAGCAATCGACTTTCAACCTAACACGATTTAAAATTATGAAGCCTTAATAATTATAAGACAGGTGATGACATACTTATATTCACGAGCTAATAAATAGTGCGCGAGTTATATATAGAGGCCATACACCTATTCGAAACTCAAACAATTCATAAAGAAATACAAAACTGTGTTGAGCCTGGAAGGTTATCATCGCGATAACTAAGAGATCGATGTTTCAATTACAGAATTGTCAGCTGTTTTATACTTCCGCCAATCCAGTATATTAATCGAGTGGCGTGATTAATATAATTTTGCATAATCTAATTTATAACAAAAATCATCAGTTCAGTAACAAGTATTTATTGTCTTGTATAATAAGTGACCTATACGATATACACAAAAATTGTGTGGTGAAAAGGCTACAGTTTTGAGATTAAAGACTCTGGAATCCAGATTAGTTCAAATGAGTGATTGCTGTACTCATATATAATATCGTTTTGTCTTTTAAATACGGTTCGTAGAGCAGGGGGTAAGGTAAATAAACAAAAAATAATAATTAGGAAGTCTAGACCAACCCTAATCCATATAATAAATTAACACTTGAACTCTATGTCGTTGACCTTAATATCAACTCAGTAAAGGGAAGAACAATAAAACAGAACAGGTGATAGAAACAAAACCAGCAATAATTTATGTACACAATAAATGTCTCACTTACCAGGCCATTAGTACGGTCGCCCCAAATGCACCCACCGAGTGCAAAATCAACTGTTTCGATATCATTTCGGCGTATCCACAATAAATCAAAAAAAAAAAAGATCAATAAATTTTTGCACGTAACACAATAATATAATGTAACAGTTAGGGAAATGTTAAATTTCCACAATAATTTAGATAATAATCACTTTTATTTATTTCACACCGTTAGACAATTTTGCAGTCTAGCATTTTTTGGCCATACTCTTCAATGAGTGCAACCTTTTTAAATAAAATGAATCACTTAAAGGTACACTAATAAAAAATATTTGGAATTACTTAATGCGCACAAATTATTTTTGAATATTTTTTAGTTTTTAAAACACAGAAAATAAAAATGTGATTTTGACGCAGTTTTGTTTTATTAAAAATTTGATCGCCTCTTTTGCTGTTTGACGAAGTGTCAAATGACTTGCCTCTCTATTCAGCTGAGTTGAATTGATTTGATGATATGATGGTGTTTATTGTTTTTCTTTCAGAAACATAATGATGAATATTCTCCTCTACCTCCGCATATAATTTTCATTGTTTGTTTTTTTTTGCTTTTATTATGACAATATGTGTGTGTGTGTGATTTTCATTAAAATAAAATTGTACTAGAGCTAGATGAAAAAGTAAATATATTTGGTTGCATACTGAATGGCCATTATATGAATGACATCTATTATTGAGAATTTTAACTGTAGCAGCGGTTTGATTCTTAAAATCACGCAAACCCTTGTTAACTTATACATTGGAACTTAATTTAGTTTTTAACCTTAGCATCTTGATTTACCAATACCAGTTACTATTCCAAACGGACCATCTGTGCCCTGTAAGATCTTTTGTTCTATGTTTCCTTAAAAAAGCTTACCGTGGACGTCTATATTCAAGCTGTTAATGAAACCGACTACACATATCAGCAGTATTGATCCAAAATAATGAAGTCATAAGTGGGCAAAGACTGCGCCATGGCATATTACATGTTTCACAGTATTAAGGTGGTATTTTCAGCTAATGCAATCCGTGGCATGATTATACCGTCAAAATACTCCCACCACTAATATAAGATGATGTGCGGGACGTGATATCACGAATGAATAAGTACAAGACACCAGGTGGCGATGGTATCTGCAATGTAATGTTAAAATACGGCGGCGATCTTATATTCTACCACACTTTTAAGCTTGTTGCGACAACTGCACAAAATAAAATATCCCAGAAGAGTTGAACATGAGTCTTATCTGTCCACTACATAAAAGAGGTGATTCGGTTAACTTTTAACAAACAGATTCGTCCAAACAGATCAAGCTTTCACTCTGAGGATGGTCCTAGAGAAGTGCTACGAAAAGGATATCTCTGTACATAGTTTATTTATAGACTTCTAGCAGGCGTACGAGTAATAAAATTGGTTTCTATGTGCAAACTTCTAATGAGTGAGTCAAAGTGTAAGTTTCTAATGGAAGGATGGCTTCGAAATACCATCTGGAGTGCGGAAAAGAGACCTAATAGCTGGAAAAGTTCTCTGTTTGCAAAATCGAATCACCAAACGGCGTTAGAGGTCAGCACCAACGAAAGTATGATCTCGAAGCACACCTTATACACTCGGTCACCGTGTCTGGTGATCTCTTTTCGTGGATCGGACTATATGCTGGAGCATCGTTGAGTCCTAATCTCTACAGATGGTTCAATCTAATGGGCGCTCTAAACTCCTAAATTTGATAGAAAAGAAACAAACAACTTCTTGAATTATTTTTAATAGATAAGATTTTATTTAATGCTGTTTTAAAAAGTATTTCTTACAAATATGATATAATAAATTCTGTCACCCAAAAAAAAAGTAAATTAATTAGTAGTAAATTGAAACATCTGCATAATAAAGCGGATTAAATCCTTAGAATATTGTTGGAATGCGCACAATAGGTATGTAAAGTAATTATATGTGTATATACATAAAGTAGTAAATAGTTGCCATCTTTAGGTCCCTCCAAGGCACACACGATAATTGTCATATATATGTATAAATATTTCTAAACTATAATTTCGTCGTCTATTTTGAAGCCGTTGTCGTTTTACGATACAGCTTACCACCATTCTTCTCCCATTCACGATTAAATTCATGTTCTAATATTTCAGCACCACGTTTTCGAGTGAGACCCGTCTCTTCTAAGCTTAATTCGCACATTTGCATATCATCGGTGCCGGCGACTAATAGGATCGGTGGTTTTTCTGCATGTAGCTCCATTTGACGGGCAACATATTGGCCATCGAAATGGGCATACCACCAACCACGTTTCCCAGTATCAGTTGAATTGGGGGTAGGACGGACAAACGGAATTCTAAAGTAACGATGAAGTGATGATGTTATTTCCTGTTTCGGTTGTACTCGTGGCGGTGCCTTAGCAGCTATAGATTAAATACACACAACGTATAAAGAATCGAACTATATATGTATTAAAGAATCTAAATAAAAGTATCTACCTGCTTCCATAACACTTTTTGGTGCACGTTCATTTTCATCCATTGTAGTACGTTTACGATTCTTTGCCTTCCATGCGTGATAAACCTTTAAACGACGATGGAATTCATGACGGCATGCCTCGAGTAGCTCAATATCACACGATGTATTTATCGTGTCACGCAACTCTGAATATTTCCACTTCGACAAATCGTGTTTTTGTTTGCCAGCCAATTGTTGTTGAGCCCGAATGTTTTCAGATCTTGAAATTTATTATCGAACAACAACATTAGATTTAGGGCCAAATTATGAATGAAATCAGTCTAATTTTTACATAACTATGCATGCAAGGATTAATTTTATGATACAATGAAGCATTAAATTAAGGAATAGTGTACTAGCCACCACCCCAATACTACTACTATATCTAATTTACATATGTATTCTACAAATTTAACAAACACATTGTAAACCGATCGATTTGATAACTCGAATCGTTTTACACACCTAGAAGAGGCTTGAATCGATTTACACCATTCATCGCGAAAGGTTTGCGATCGTTTCAAACTTCTTTAAAAAAAATTATATAATTAACAATGAAATAATGTGATTTTTGATCTGTCTGTTTAAAACATTTTATACCTGATTAATCTGTTCGGATTACCCAAAGGTGTCACTTCACTTGGACCACTGAGAAGAGTATTTGGAAAATATTTTTGTACATGAGATATTTGATATGTGATTACAAAATAAATTAACATTAAAATGATAAAATATAAACAATTTCGATAGTATGAATATGGGATTTTGTTCAGGATGCTGGATATATTTACAGCCCTTTTGTAGGAATGAATATAATATATATTATACAAGATTTTCGGAAATCAATATAAAATTTTTGGATTGGATTAGGATTAAGTAATATGAAACATACTTCCGAATCAGAGGTGGACTATCATCGACCTGGCCATTTGATTCTTGCGCCAGTCGAAGAGCCAGCTCGTGATCTCGCCGTTCTTGTTCCAACTGTTGTCGGAAGCGTGTATCTTCTTGAGCCTCTTTTTCTAGTTGTGCTTGAAGTGCTAAAGCTGCCTTGCGATCTGCTTCCTCTAGTTTTAAACGTTCAGCCTCCTCCGCTTTACGTCTAGCTT
The DNA here is from genome assembly GCA_963932295.1 of Tipula lateralis. NCBI lineage: Eukaryota > Metazoa > Arthropoda > Insecta > Diptera > Tipulidae > Tipula > Tipula lateralis. The sequence continues at coordinate 185,055,458 of OZ010738.1, read as the reverse complement.
CCATTTCGGCTTTTCTGCAATTATTAAAAAATAGTTAGTCATAATTTTATATAGGTAATTTTATCGAGCTACAAACTTCTTCCTATTTTCTTCTTCTTCGCGAATTCGTCGCTCTTCTTCCTCTTTAGCCTTGCGTTCAGCTTCAATAGCCAACTGTATTTTACGCAATCGTTCTTGCTCCTCGGCATTACGTTGTTCTTCCAATTTTTTCTTTAGCCCGGCCGTTTCTAGATCCACCTTCTTCATAATTTCGGCGTAAAGTGAATCAATCGCAGTCGCCGTAATTTTATCATCCATTTGAATTCGTTTAACTGAACTATCGATTAAAGCGTAAATTTCCTGCATCTTCTTAAGAGATGATTCTTTGTCCGATTTCAATTGGTTCGCAACCTGTTCGGTTTGTTTAATATTCTTTTGTACGGCCTTAATTTTGCTCACTCCTTTAATACGTGGCATATGCTTCTTACGGGTCAAATAGCCACGAACCGTTTTTTGTATGAGCAGAACGCATTTATTACGGTATTGGATACGGTTTTTAACTATCGAGAAAGGGAAAGATAGACAGAGTAGAATATGAAATTGGTTGTTTGCGTTATGAAAATGAGAGAAAATCTATAAATTTATGAGTTGTATCCATTGATGTAAGACAAAAAGCGTGATTTAAGATCGCGATCTGACCATTTTGGCTAAGTCGAACTGTTTTTAAGTTACGATTTTGTCCTGAACTGCCGAAATTAATTAATTCAAACGAAACACAATATTTGATCCAAGGGCGATAAGGCACATGCACGATGATTACCAAAACCATACTTTTGTATCCGAGTCCTGAGTCAGATTTTATTTACGATAATGACAAAATTTAACACAAAAAAAAACGTTTTTACATACTTCGCGTATGCTCTAATTCGAAATCCACTATTGAATAGAACAACTCATAATCGATCGCAATTGGGTTAATGGCAAGCCTTTCATAAAAATAAAATTTATTTGATTAAAGCATATAATTATCGTATACTTACGTTTAATAACACAAATGGCACAGAACGCTGATTTTATCCATCTCGATCGTACTAACCATTTCTTAACGTTTTGTATAATGCTGCGTAAATTCTCTGGATCTGATTTCATAATGCGATCAAACTCGACAAATTTTCCCGGTCGGAAGAATACTTTTGTAATACCAAACTTAAAATCTTTCTCGCTCAACTTTAGCGAATGCAGCATAGCTTCGCAGAATGTTTTTGGATGTAATTTGGCCAACTCTGGTGGTAGATAATCTTTGTACATGCGATATAGATCGTTGAATAGAACACGGGATGGGAAACCAAATTCCATGAGCTCTAGTACAGATGTTGTACCTGAACATTTTAATTGTGTAAGCGCTAGGCCACCTTCAAATTCGTGGTCAATCATTTTACTGTTCGGTTTGATACAGCGAACAAAATTTGTTCCATTTTTCTCAAGCTTTTCCATTAATTCGGCTAATTGCGACTTAAATTTAGACCCAACTGATATAAAATTTAATTTTCCCTTTGTTGTTCCACTCGACGAGAACAGCTTATTGATTAGCGGGTTTGCTGATTCTTGGACAAGACCTTCTAGAGAGGCGTGCAGCGCATCGTTATTTTTTTCTATAAATTGGCTAGTATTGTAACAAACTGCGCCCGCAAAATGTCGAATCAAAAAACCTTCGTCGTCGCGAAGAACGCGATGGGTTTTTAGTCGCGACGTTCGAGGATACGAAATTCGATAGTGATTTTGCCACGCATTATGTACCTCCGATGTAAAGTGAGCGGGCGACGATTTAGGCAGTTTCGATTCCTCGTCCAGTATATTGAAAATACCTCCAGATTTACCCTCAATTAGATCAATAATATCTTGATTATCGGTAAACTCAATTTGGGGCACATTCAAACCTTCTTTTTTGTATAGCTCTTGTTCGAATCCAAGAATATTGTCGTTGAAAAATTTCTGCAACTTTTCGTTACAGTAATTGATGCAAAATTGTTCGAACGAATTTACGGTGAAATACTCGAATCCGGCAATATCTAGAACACCGATATAGTAACTCGACGCTTTGAACGGAATACTAGAATTGATATTGGTTACGATGTGGTCGAATAATCGATTATATAGTGCTTTGGCTAGAGCGTCCCGCGCACTATTAGCCTCGTATACTTTTAGGGGTACCATGATAACGGTACCTTTAATACCACCGCCTTTACTCAACATGACTCGAGATACTAGAGCTTGTCGTAGCTCCATTGGATCAACACCAATCAATTGAGCAGTGATTTTTAAAGACTTTTCTGAATCTGGTGTGATTTGGCAACCACCTTTTGCATCGCCAGGATTTTCTTCAAAAGAAACATTTCCCAAATGCAACACAGCCGCAACTAAACTATAAATCTCTAATTTTTGGGAATCACTAAGACCTAGTCGACCTAACGCTTGATCGAGAGCATTAAAATCGGTAAAATCATCAAGCAGTGGATCTTTAAGGGCGCCCCTCTTTAAATGATCTTTCGACTTTTGTGCATTCGAAATTTTCTTGTCGGTTGTCGCATTCGAAAAATACTGAGTACATCCCGATAAATATTTAAAGTCATCCGGTTTGCCAAGATTTAATTTCGTACGCAAATCTTGTGGAGCACCCGCACACAATAAATAAAACACATGGTAGTTTCGTTCGTCTGCACTTTGTGTACATATTCGACTCTTTTCGAGTAGATAGTGTGATATATGTCCACCCACTACTTGGCACTTATCATCGTAATGCACCTCGATAAATTTCCCAAAACGTGAACTATTATTATTCCGAGTCGTTTTAGCATTGCCAAACGCTTCAAGAATTGGATTGGCGTCGAGAATTTTCTGTTCGATCGGACCGGCTGCCGCCATCGAATCGCACAAATATTTTAGTAGATATTTAGTCGACTCGGTTTTGCCAGCACCCGATTCACCCGACACAATAATCGATTGGGATTGTTTTAATACGCGCATATCGCGAATCGCCTTGTCCGCAATGGCAAACACATGAGGTGGTAGCTCTCCAAGCGACTTTCCATTATAAAATTTCACCGAGGCACTAGTATACAAATTTTTAATTTCTTTATACGGATTGACGGCAATTAATATATTGGCCACGTATGTCTGATGAAAGAGAACAAAATTAGAAATGTGTAATTTAGTAAATTAATTTAATCAACTTACGTAAATCTTATCTTTGTAGTAACGATTTTTGATGTTGTTCAGCAGTGTAGCCTCATTCAGGAACATCAATTCACCTGAAAACGTACAACAAAGACAAATAGTATATTCTCGCGGGTTTGACTGTATTGCGCGGGCCATAATTATAATTTATGATTTGTTTTGAATATTATTTTGATTTTCAACTCATAACGGATTCCGAGACAAAAGAATTTAGAAAACTACTCATGAGTTAAAAAACATAATATATGTTCTATTAAGTGGATTGAAGAGATGAATAGAGTGTATACATACAGTTATCATTGTGATCTGATTCCCCTTCACACGCTGGAAATATGTCTTCGGTCGTAAGTATACGTTTTTGGTGTTTTGTGTCGATGGGTTGCACCTCAAATTCGTGCGAACCAATTTCCGATATGGTAGCCCTAACATAGCCTTCGACGGAATCCCTGGCCCATACCAGCTGGGAATCCATAATTCTGGTCGGTAAATTCCTATAAATAAAACAAAATACATCATCGTATGGTATGTTCCAATTTTACTTTTTAATAGTGACATTTATAGCGATTCACAATCATCGATTAAATATCCGCGCTTGGTAAAAATAACGAAGAAAAACCATGCGAGACAACAACAATGTTCGATCGCTGTGTTATTTACGTTATTGAGTTTGGTGATAAGATAAGATGTCGTTTACTCGATATGACTCATACATACGCCAACATACAGTGCACGATACCCATAGTTAGTTAGGTTATAAAGTAGAATACAGTAAACGAAATATGTGTGTATGTCGTCATCCAATATAAGATTAAAACTTATCTTATGTTGAATTAGGATTCGGTTTTTGATCCAAACCAATACCAACCTATAAAAGATCATGTAAAATCGATTTTGTCGAGTGGTGACAAATTTAATGAGAAAACTAGCCCACGACCAATCTAATATTCCAAAATAGTCCGTTACGTTGAGCACATATTCATTGTAATTACATCGCGGTGAAACACAAATTTGCAACTATGTTTTTATTGTATTTCTAACGGAATTAGAAAACTATAAAGTAAAAAAAAAAAGTTGTTTGTAAGACACAATACAAAAACTAATCAAATGAGACGCGAGATTTTGCTTATTCTTTGTGTATTCGAAATAAAAAACAAAAATTGTGTGGATGTCGTCGAGATCAATTACCAATTATAGACATTTTGTAAACTATACATTGAAAGCTAAATTTTAATTTTATTTTTTAATTATGATCAACAGGGCGTAATTACAAATCAATTAATTAGAATCCCAGCTTAAGCGATAACACCAATATTAAAATAGCGTTGATAATGCAGAGTTCCCCCCGTTTTATGAGCGAGGCACTTGACTCAACATAATCCAAAGAACCTGCAAACACAAAATAACGATTAGAAATTGATTTAAAAATCGAACTCATCAATATATGTATACCGCACAATCCTTTATAATTGTTCGAGCATTGTCGACCACCACAATTTGTACAGGCGGGTCCATTGATCTGTCGTTCGTGGATGTCGATTTCGGTGAAATATAAACATCTTAAAATATACCTAACCCTGTTGTTGTCAATACCAAAAAAGCAACCAAACCGACTGGTATCAAATTGAGCAACTATCCTAGTCGAATTCATAAGAGACAAAATCAATTCGTTTAAAATTTCATTTGGAGTCACTGTATCGCGAGCAGGAACACGACTTACTTCAGCAACCGAAAAGTGCGTAAAATCACCCGTCAAACCTAAATACACAGAATTTAGATTAATGTGTCGTTCAACGATATATATTTATGTACTTACGATCAATACACGTAACATTTCGTTCACCAACATCTATCGTTATATTTTTCATCAGATCATGATATCCGTCCATCCATATCGAAAACACCATATTCGAGATGTTATTGTCGATCGCAAATTTATTACGATATGCGTTTAATCCGTTCACTAGTGCATTTTGATAGGGAATCTTAGCCTCAACATAACCATCGACGATCTTATCGCCCGTTGCATGACATTCGACACACGCTTTATTGAAATCGCAGTCGGTGTGATGGCTAACATCACTGTACCCAAAATCACTCGTGACGAGTAAAATTACGACAATCGAAACTAAATTTAACATTCTTGTACACTATAACCAGAACTATTGTTGTGGATCGCATCAATATTCGACCTATTTATACTAAATATATAATCAAAATTCGGAGAAATATTTTTTTTTCGGTATAAATCCGTCTATCATAATATTATTCGAACCAAAGCTATAATAAACATGGACACATCATGGACACGTATCTGACTAACATCGCAACGAGATTTAATTGCCCGATTAAATAGTTATAAGAAACCCAATTTCACTTTCGTTCGGTAACGATATAAAACATGTTTACTCATATGGAATGGAAACTTGGCCATTTGTGCTAAAATGAAAGTTCATAAATTAAGCGCTATGTGAAGCATCGCATATACACATATATACATACATACATCGACTATGTATATGTTCATACAGAGATGGAACACGTATTTTTTTATGTTCGCGGACGATAAGATTAGTAGAAGAATGTGAAGAGATATAATTATAAGTTCCGTCGAAAGGCATACAAAAGTGTTATTTGATTACACGACAACACAAATCGCCGAACTAATTTAATATGACGATATACACCCAATAAAATATCAGTGTGCTTATCACAAAATACCTTATAGATGATAATTTTGTTTATTAAAGCACTTCAAAACGCGTTTAGAATTTATAACAACGCGGGCATTAGAAACAACATTTTAATTAATTAAACATGTATCTCGACTATCGATTAAATTGTACAAAGTTTGTATATAAGTGATCAATCGATGGACTATTCGAAATCTTATATACATAATCATAAATTAAAAGCAATATACAGTTTTGATTTGATTTATATAAACTCAGGTGATCTACCTGATTAGAAGAATATAATCTTGTATCATTTTTATAGCGGTCCCAGTAAATAGGTCATCTCACACCGTTGGGTGATATTTGACTCACCGATAATTACGTAAGCGACGAGACATCAGACTCATCAAGAAACCGTTCAATTTGGATTGGATCACAAGCACACTAATCCCAATGACTTTTGCCCGACACTTGCCCCGATCTCATATTTGGGTGGGTCACCTGTTAGCCCCTTTTTCTATTTTGCACAATAAATGGATTGCAGCACTATTTGTGAGGCATGTCGCTCCGTCTTGTTAAAATTAAAGATCGTTGACACCAAATTCATTCAATTTGGACCACTAGTTAACATATTACGATAACGTTCCTCATTCACTGTAAGTCAAACAGTGATATAAATGGTCTATGCAATATGCATAGTATATTAATATGCAAAATTCGTCGTAATGTGGTTCGTGAAATACGTTTAGGAGTACGAACAGGCTGAACATACTGATATAGGACTACGACCTTCCACAGAACCAGTTTCTTCAAAACGATCAATAATTTTGAGATGGGTTACTAAACGCCTGCGCCAAACCAACTCATATTTACAAGATCGATCACCGGTTTCAATCTAGGTGACAAAACTAAATATCAAATCTTTCCAATTATCGATGTATATCCGTTTGTGCCAGCCAATTAATAATTAATAAGTTTTATCGAAAGCGATATCGAAATTAATTAACAGTTAAAAAGAAAATAATATTGATAGATACACACACCAAAAGAAAGTTAAAGATCTGGTGTTGTTTATATGCGCAGAACAAGTAGCAAACGGAACGCTAATTGGCGCGATTGTGAAAAACTATTATAAAAAAAAAAAAGTAAAAATTTAATTTTCCGTCAATCACTTGATCTTATGTATGCGCGGTGACGTCGTATATCATATAAAATTTAATAAATAAATATGACCTTAATTTAGATATGAGTTTGTGAAATTGTGTACTGCGGGAAATGAGTTGTGCGACTAAATGAGTTGTTATCGGAATAGATTAAATTAAATTGATACGTCGCACACGATTTATAGGCGACAATTTATATACAGGACATAGATTTATCTCAAAATATTCCAATTTCACTTTATATGCATTGGTCGATCTTTAATCACTGTCATCGCTTCTCTAACCACATTTAAATATTTTCTAAAATTAATAAACTCGATCGACGACGACGACGACCATGATCTTGAACTTAATCAACCGTGTACTATATGGAGTTTGAATATAAGTCGCTATAACCAGTTTTCATTTTGGTGGTAGTGGTAGTGGTGATGGACGTGTTACGCGATTACGAATACATAATAAATTTTATAGAGGCGAAAGCAAAACGTCATTACACTCTTCGCCTATGTGCATTATGGTTATTGACCCCGAACTAAAATTATTTCCGTAATGTTTTATGTTTGAGTTATGAAATCACTGGTCACCCACTATTATTCAAAACAAGTCGGTTATAGTTCCGCTTTTATATTATACCTTTAAGGAAATTACTATACACATATAGTGGATCCAAACGACCTAAACAAGTATATACGAGTATACAAACTTGACAATGAAATTATCTAATAAATTAACAATAATAATCATTATTAGTCATGTGACATGAATAATTAAAACTATAATTTAACGTTTACCTAACATTTTATTATTTGTCGTATGCCTTATTGGTCGAGAATTGAAAGTGAACGATCGATTTGTAAATAAACACACGCGTAATTGGGTAATTTAAGTATAGACTTACTTTCGTTTTGGTATAAGAGGTGTGACTACATCTTTTCACATGTTAGTAATCGATGGGTATGAGCCGGTACGAAATTGTATATAAAAAAAGGAGGAATTCGCTTGAAAAGACACTTTAAGAATTGTACAATAGGATACTCAACTCGATAGGAATGTAAGAGGTTCACAAAACGTGAGACGATCAAAATCTGATGTGAGTCGGGTTAGGGACTTTAACAATGAATTATACAATGGACAATAGAAAGCAAAAACCAGATCTGTGAAATTCTGCTCCTTTGAAGTATCCAGTCTAGGCTATGTGAAACTATGTCAAATTGTCATCAGTTGGATCGAAATACAAATATAATCTAATAATATTCGAACCTGTAAAAGTTGTCACACCTCAACACATCCATACTAAAAAGGAATATCCTCATAGGCCCTGTGATGTGAGGCATAAGAAGTAATATTTTATATCTGTAGTTACAATTCTACTAACAGGAGCTTAATCATATCGAAAGTATCCCAGAACTCGTTTTCATCTCTTAACGAAATCTTAAATTGTGCATCACTATTTCATTAAAGCAAGGAACCCCCTTCAGGAGCACTTCTGTCACATTATTTTAATCAGAATTGATACAGAAAGGAAGCAAGGTCAAATTGTATAACTAGACTCACAAACTCAAAACGGTTTCAATGAGGTAGCGCTGAAAATATTTCTTTATAAGAGACGGCATAACTTTTTGCTTGAATTCTGTCCACACATTTAGTATTGTCAGTCTTAAACATAGAAGTCAGAACCTTTCTTATAAACAGTTCATATAGTAAGCAAGTTTCTTCAAATACCTACAACAATGTCTTGTGTCCAAACTACCTCATCAATTTTGTAAGTTCCAACTCTGCACTTTGCATAGTTCGTAATGTTATGGTAGTCTCTCGACGATCGATCGTTCTATTCATTGTTCTGCACGCCATCAGAGGGTCGTGCTGTTTACTCTACACAGTTCAGTCATGGTTTCAATGAATTAAGTTTTTTATCGGCTAGATTATTAGCATCAGACACAGTTAATCTAACAGTTTCATAACGTCCATCTCAAATGAATGGTGAGCTGTTGACATATCTCTTATAAATCGAGGCGCTATTAAGAAGGTTAACATGAAAAATACGCTCACATATCAAAATATACTGTATATAAAGTTTAAACAATAAAATTATGTACGTTTCGCTTCATGAATTCAATTTCGACAGATAGGCAGACACATACAACACACAGTGTGTATATAGAGAAGCATGCTGTTTCCGTTTGTATATCATAGAAACGGATATACAACAACACGACTACTAATTTAACAGACAACACAACTATTATCCATTTAGTGCACAAGATTGGTCTAGAACGTATAGCGAATTTACAATTTGAGCACGAATGTGTTAAGCATGTCCCATATTATCGTTTAATATTAGGAATTTATAATTTTCTTTATTGTTGTAGTTATACATAACGTACATGTATATACCATATAGTGAAATGGAAAAGGGCGAATAAATAGAAAATAACAGATCGATACGATGACAGCGGAATATAATTAGTGGTGTAGTGTCTCTAGTGGATATTGAAGAAAAGTGCGCGTTGATGGTGACACATTTCTCGTATCGACACATTCAGATATGTAATCCACCAATGTGCTAATCTAAATTCTTAGATAGCAAGTGTGCGTGTCATATTTTATAACTAAGGTTTGCAATCGTAGATATACATATATAAACGTTTATTGATTTTCTTCATTTATTTAATTGAGATTTTATCAAATTAACAAAAAACCAACCTGTATACGATAACAAGAAAATGTATAAAACATGGGTTATCAATTGGGCTTGTTATAAAAATAGATTTATTTCGTTGAGTGATTTGTTCGTACAATGACAACTTCCTGATTTGTAATGCACCTCAAATCTCTGTATAGTGAGACTACCAAAACATATACATATACATATTATGTGTTACTATATTTAGGTATAGTCAGATTGTAACGTGTGCTCGTAATATTTTATCTTATCTCCAACCCATTCTTTCTTATCGTACACGCAGTGTCGTGGCTAAGCAAATATTGTACAACTATTTCTTTGAAATGTATGTACATAATTTAAGATTGTTGTCAGATAATATGATGTCGTAACGAAACCGTGGCCGGTGTTTGCATTACAAAACACGGGCCAACGAATATGCTGCACTTCGATTAGGCTAACAACTTCTATATTTGAACACGTACAACATATCACCGAATAAGTATGTAGATACCGTGTTATCAATGTGTGTTTTCGACAAAAACCTAAAAATCATGTACGTATATCTAATTACATATAATATTGTTAGATGGTTTTCTAATAAATAGATAACATCTAATTATTTTAATAATTTTTTTATCGTAATAATTTTGATCTAAATATGAGCTTTTAAATGCGAACGCTCTATATGTGGATGGTGTTTGTGCTTAGTTTGCAATTCAATTAGATCAACGAACACAAATTAATTCAATTAAGTATATACTCGAACTACAATATTATATAAAATTGAAGAACGTGATCTAGACTAGATAAAACAATATTTGATAATTGAAAACGATAATAAGAAACATGGATGCACTCAAGTATTAATCAGGGCCATGATAAACAAACCATTTGCATTAATTAAAAATCACGTCTAATGTTTTAATCGTTTATATGAGATCAATGCCGTTCCCATACACAATGCTGATGGCATTGGCAATCTTGGAGTTTGGTGAAGTATTAGAACAAAACGGGGTCATTTAGATCCAACGTATATACTTACATACAATAAAAGCGAACTCCACTTTAATTTCAACTTCGAATCATATTCAAATTGCTGACAAACTATAATCGATGTTAATTTACCTAGATTGGGTAGCGCGCATATTTAACACAATGACTGTCAGTATTTAGTAATAATTTACCCATAATTAAACCAAAAAACAATAATTGGTTGCATAATCTGTTATTGTTTATTGTATTTGTATCTCGTAAGCTTTTTTCACAGATCATTGAATAGCATGCTCCTGTGTATATGGTTTAACATTATATGCAATTTCACTTTTTAAACACCGTGTGTTCGCGCAGCAATTAGAAAATAATAAACTTAAATCATCCAACTGGATCGAAATCGTTACATTTAGAGGTTGCACTGTATAAAAGAGCGCAGGTGAAAGATAGTTATGATCGATAATGTTTAAGCGATGCATAACGAATTTGTTGGAATTAAAAGTCTGTTAATGGGTTTGGTTTTATGTGAGTGAGCTATAGTATGTATATTATATAGTTATACAGCATTTGTCTAGAGTTCTCTAAAACTGAAAACTATTCGCTTTAATCTAAATCGAACTGAATTTTGAATATGACAGATTCAAAGTCATACATCTATGTACTTCCCATAAATTGACTTATGACTTAAGTCTTCGTGAAAGTACACACAACGGTTATAACGTCTACTAACGGGTTATAGTTTTATAATCAAACCTCATAACATAATGGAGAAATTACAGTATATTATGAACCCAAAAACCATAGACATTATGTTTATGTTTACCGTATACAAATTATCATCGCCATCTAATCAAAACTAAATAGTTCCGAAAGTTACGTTAGTTCACGTAGGTGAAAAATGTGACATTGAGATATTGATGCAGATCGTGGCTCTGTTTAAGGTCGGATAAACTTTTAGTTATGCTCTATAAATGTCTTTATTTATGAACCTGATCTTACATATGTAATTTGATGTATTCTAGCAGAAATAGTACAAGATGATTAAACAACGAATTAAAAACTATTTAATAATCCGCTATTATGCATTACTTATATAGTTTTTGTGGTTTCTACATACAAGTATATATTACATCTTAGCTAAGATTCTATGTAAGATTTTAATTAAGAGTAATGTCTTTGTTGTTTATGTATTTGTGCTCATGCTAAAGGTAAAGTACATTTTGCTTTTAGTCGAATAATTTATTGATTTTTTGTTAGATTCTTAGAAAATATATTTGTAACCATATATAATTCTATATTTACATAATCCAATTATTGGTCATTATATGTATGTTGTTTGTTGTATAAGACTGTGGCTATTTGCAAATGGATCAAATGTTGTTTCCTTTCGAAATAGTTTCATAAATCGTTGATCGTATACATAAATATATATTAAATGGGAATATACGTCTGAATGTTGAAACTTGATTAATGCGGAAATAACACAATATGGTTAGAAAGTTGGCGATACAGTTTGGAACTGCACAGGGTTATACCCCTTATCAGAACCGCAGCAGCTTCATATAATCTTGACTTAACTAACTAACAAACAAGATCGGTGCCATATCAGCGTTGAATGGTTGTTACTGTACCCACAGAATATGGCACGGAAGGTACCTTGGTTCCCCTATGAATGTAAACAAAAACTAGATCACGCGATCTTCATATTGAAAATAATAACAAAACATTGTCACAGAATACAAACACACTCTCCCCTCCCCTCAAGTTCAATGATCATGTGGTGGTGTATTGCCACATGTTAAATGTAAGCTGTACCTCAATGATTACTCATCACGAGTCTCATCATTTGGTTTGTACAGAAGAGAGGTGCCGAGTGATACACACACATACGTCACAAAATTATTTTAAAAAATCACTCAAGACCGAAAAATCACTCAAAACTTAAATTCCATTTTGTCTTACCTGTTGATTATATTTCCTTGTGTATGTTAAATATTGTATCGTTGTATAATACTTTTCTTAACGTTTTCTTTACACAAATTAATCTGCTTTCGTAGTCAAATAAACAAAAAAAAAATAAAATAAAAAATATTAGTAATCACACAATATAATTATCCAATATGGTTGAATAATTATCCATAAACTATCATATATTGATTAATAAACTAATACACTTAATTTAATTATATCACATAATACAATATTTTAATTTTTCACTCATAAAAACCTCATTAACCCTCTTATAATACATAAATATTGTACGTCGCTAACGTACCATTAACACATCTAATCACTATCACCGCTATTCTTCAACTGAAACTTGAAACTGATTCTGATTGTCAAATTCCAAATTTTCTTTCACAAATATAACAAATGAAAAAGAAAACGAAAAGAGACAAAGAGTATATAAAAAAAACAGTTATGTTTATTTGTAATCTGTCAAAATCATTGCGGTATACAAAATAGTATGGAGTGGCGTTTGTCGTGCGGTGTTGCGGTATATTTTGTGCAATCGCTGAATCATATGATTGCGTCGCCATTTTATAGTCAGCAAATTTAATGATGCAACTCAATGTTGTCATTCTTTTAAGGCTACGTTCAAACGAATTGGAATTTTGAATTCAAATGTGACCTTGATTGTTGCATAATTATGTATTACATTTGCTTTATGTACGACACGCAATTTCTAACATCAGTGGTGTTAACATTAGCTGTGGTCCTGGCTAAATTAGATCTTACAATGAAGTGAAGACTAACTGCCTAAGACCCGTACTGAAGGATGATGCCGGATAAGGACGACGTGAGTGAATCAGAGTCTTCATGTTATAATTCCTCACAGCTTCCGCAGGTGTTAAATTGTTAATAACATGTTTCCCAAGAAGTGATTGTTCTGTAAATATTCTTAAAATTTCTTAAAATTTTTTGGCTGTATAGTAGTAGGTGGTCTTTGATGGTCAACCAAAGCTTGTATTCCTCATTGTTCTCTATGGCTTTTGTCTTCTTTTCGTTCATCGGTCCACCACTTTTTGTAGTGTACTATAAACTTCCTGCTGACGATATTTAAGTTTTTAGTGCAAGAGATGCGTTACCACTTTAAAATTTATTTGTTTTGGTCTGTTTTTGGCACTTTTTTTTCATTTTTTATCATACTTTAAGTCTCAATATTTAACTAAGGATAACGATTGAAATGTTTTCTAGGGTATTAATATGTTTATTATTATTCGTAAATTATGAAACTCTTGGTTTGCCGGGTTCCACTATTCGAAACTTTAACCAATTTCGTAGATAGATAATTTTTCTAAACATGTGCGACATCTTTTAGTCAAATCAAATATTAAAGTTTGTTTTCCGTGGTGAATAAATTAAATGTCTGTTTAATAAAAATTCCAATCCCGATAAGGCATGATGTAAACGGGATTTCTCACCAATTACGATCGGTGATTTAAATGAACCCATTTATGACTCCTGTTGGAGTGCAGAATTCATGCCATCTTCCATGTCAGTACTATAAACTGACAAGTAACTATGGTTCTACGTAAATCGGACCAGTAGCCGTACATCCTCTATTTGGCTATATAATGACGTAAAGTAGGACGTAAATAAGCGAACCGCGAAAGAGTTGGTAGAGGCATGAGCCCAGAAACAAGTTGCAAACATAATGACAAACAACAGACAAATCCTATTGCCGTAAATGTTAATTTAAACCTATCTACTTACAATTAAAACGACCATACTACTTACGAGCATACTTTTTATCACTTTTTATGGTACACCAAATAATTACATTTTTAATCACGAGCACACAACTAACATTTATTTTATTAACCGTCAAAAGTCATTATTTAGTTAAGACACCTTATTTAAAGTATGATAGAAAATGAAAAACAAAAAAGCTCCAAAACACCGGTCAAAACAAAAAAAATATGAAGCTGATTGCACAGCGCTTATTTTTATCATACTTTAAAAACAAAAAAAACAGATTCAAAAAAAAAAATTTTCGAATTTATGGTTGATATCGCTCATAATCATATGCATACCATAATAAAAATATAAGTATAATCACAAAAGATAATCTAGGTTCATAATTTCACACAGTAAGAAATAAAATATGCCAGATATACTTTAATATACAATAAAATGAACATCCAACTTTATAAACAGAATTGCGATGAACGACCTTCAATAAAATCAAATTACATTTCAATTTTGTTGTTAGTGTAATAGGTGCAATAAAAAAACTTTTCGATAGATTTCAAATAATTTTGTTCAAAACTTTTTGATACGTCACCAAAAGCAAGTGTTGCTATATGTTAACATTTAGGCGTATAAATTGATTATACAATGAGAAATATGCGATTCTCGGAATATTGGATTGGTAAACCGTAAAAGATTATTGAACTTGTTTCTTTAATCTTTGAGGCAACTGTAAGCTTGATTTCGCTCATATATGTACGTTTATGACAGCTCCCAATCGTCTCATTCAATCTCTGAAATTGCAATACTAAAATCTTAACTATAAATCCTTTTGATCTGTATCTTACACCACATGCTCATGGAATAAATATAAGATCTAAGGACAAATAAAACAGTGGCAATTAAGTGATGAATCCAATTTAGTAAATTGAAATTCATTTAATTCAGTTTTAAGAGTTAATAGCGATAAACGGTATTTTTGAACATATATTATAATAAATAAAAACAAAGTGTTTAGCTATTCTTATTTTACTAATAGACGGCAAATTCTATTACATTGACCATTACTGAATGAATAATTGTTTTTACCAAAACAAACCCCATTTCTCTGCCCTCTCTTCCCGCCGTATATTCATCTTCTTCTCTTGTTTTACTACATTCTACGATGTTTCGTGTGCAAGCACAATATTTCACGATAGCACGTACATCGTAGCTTATTTCCCCCCTACTCCTCGCTCGTGTCGAAAAATTCAAAATCGTTTTTATCGATTTTTCCGCATACAATGTATAAACTTCAAGTCAACAGCAAAGAATTTTATTTCGTCCATCACACAGTATTTTCCTTTAATTTTCCTTTTTGTTTTCCTTTATAAATTAATTTTCAACTTTATTTAATAACAAATAAATAGTTTTAGTGTACTACAAAAGTGTTCATTTATAAATCCGTGATCGACGAAAGTAAATATGGATTTTCCAATCAAAATGGAAAATTCGTAGCTTGTATGTAGTTAGAACATCGTAAATATACTGTAAAACGAGTAAGAAAAAGAAAACTCAAAGGAAAATTTTTTATTTATTGTAACCAAAAAATGGCCAAAATTCCTGTGGACACTTCGGGCCTTGGATATTCGTATCATCTACCAACTGGTGGGGTACTACTTCGAATTCGCAATTCGCTATCACAATTTAGTGATATATTTAGCGAATTCAATCGTTATATAGCACCAGCATACCATCATGATAGATGTGAAAGGTGAGTATTGGCGATTGGAAAATTAAGTTTTCTTATTTTCATCCTATATATCTCTCTTTTCCAATATTGCACATAGATCTGTCCATATGAGATTGTATTCAATGCATAAACGAGAATTTGTAATGGTATTTCTAGCGTTTTTTGCCTGCTTTGGCCTTGGAATATTCATTGGTTTGGCTGGTCCACCAATAACCGTAACAGCAGAACTAAGTGCAACGACATTGTTAACAAACACATCACATGCGAATGATCAAAATTTTAAAGGGACCGGACCATTTGTTATAAAAAGTCCTTTGATGACTACATACTCACAGCAGCTGTGGTTCATTGCTAAAGTGGAAACAGAAAATAATGACGGTGATAAGCGTGTAAGTTAATTTCGACAAAAAGTTGATTTAATTGTTTATAAATTTACAGACGAGCGTTACGATAAAAGTTTTCATGTAAGTGTTAGCATAGATGCTTTGACCACGGAACACAAACCGATCACTGTTTTAGATAGTATACACGCTCAAAATCGAACTCGTTATCTACGATGCGAACGTAACAATTGTGATGAATTCACGGTGCTGCATTTGGGATTCTTGGATTATGCTCATTACATAATCACAGTGCGTTTCTATGGACTAGAGGCTTTCAATCAAAAATATATGATTAAGGATGTTAAATTTTTTGTAAGTATCTGTTTGAGCTTGAGATATCGAATTAGGTCTAATTGTGCCCTTAATTACAGTTCAAAACATATAATCCGGCCTTTACACAAATTGAAATTTGGTTCCGGTTTATATTCTTGCTGTTCACGTTCATTGTCACATGTTGGTATGCTCACACTTTGCGTAAGTATGCCATATACGACTGGTCGATCGAACAAAAATGGATGTCGGCTTTATTGCCATTACTTCTTTTATATAACAGTAAGAGCAGACTTGTGAAGATGATCGAATATTGAAGTAACCGTTTGTTTAATTAATTATAGATCCAATGTTCCCATTGATATTTTTAATGAATAGTTGGTTACCTGGAATGTTGGACGCAATACTACAGGCAACATTTTTATGTGCCCTACTAATGTTTTGGCTGTGCATTTATCATGGTTTGCGGCAAAATGAACGACGGTTTTTCCGATTCTATTTGCCTAAAATTATCGTCATTTTACCCATATGGCTGTGCGCTATTGTTTTGGCCACCTGGGAAAAGTGTAATGAACTAAGGGATCCGACCTACAGTCATTTTATTGATACTGGGAATTATAATGTGTGTATGAATGTTTGATTTGATGAAATTTGGTACTAAATGATTTATTTTCAGGGTTTCAAAACTTTTTTCTACATTGCTGGTGCTATGTATCTGCTCTATTTGTCTCTTTTAATACTGAGGGCATACAGTGAGCTACGTTCGATGCCATATTTCGATATGCGTCTCAAATTCCTGACTCTTCTTATGATATTCGTACTATCGATCTCGCTTACGGTAACCGTATGCCGATTTGGTTTCGGAATTCTAGAAGATAATTTTGTCGCCTCATTGAACACAACATATCGCAGTTCAGCACAGTTTATGTGCTTTTACGGCCTGCTAAACTTTTATTTATACACAATGGCGTATGTATACTCGCCAAGTGGTAAACCACTTCACGAACCAACCATAACCAAAGACAACCCAGCATTTTCAATGATTAACGATTCGGACGAAGATGTTATTTATGGTTCGGACGACGAAAGCCGTCGCCCATTAAACACAAACCAGGGCAAAGGAAATGATTACGATAGTGATTAACCGTAAACCAAATAGTTAATCAGATAGTGAATTTTTTAACTTATACTAAGTTAAGACTAAATAAAGATTTGGAACATTTTGTCTTGCCAATATTGTCAAAAATTATATAACATTCAAAAATATTTAAATTCTAAATGTTTTAAATTTACAAATTAGTTAATAAATAAAATTATAAATATGACAAATAATTATCTCATTTTTGTTTATAGAGGTTCCGTCTTATACAGGTAATGCCAAAGATTTTGTTTGGAATTATAATGGCTGATCACAAACATAATGATTTCCAAATATTTATTTAAAAAATAAAACAAATAAATTTATAATAACAATCTGTTCAATCCCAATACTTGATAACCCCGTCCCATCCGGCCGTCACCAGCTTACTCGATTCATGCGGATGCCATAGCACACTAATACACACTCCATCGTGCGCTTTCCATTTTTTATACAACTTTGTTGTTTTCCAGTCCCAAACATAGCATTTACCGTCTCCATCACCAGATACTAGATAGCTCATATCTGGCGAAAAGTCAAGGCTACAGGAATATCCGGAAACCATATGTCCGGTAAAAGTTTTCTTTCGATTCATTTTGAAACGATTCATGGCCGAAAATATTACGATTTTATTGTCTAGACTTTGACAAGCCAACCATTTACCATTCGGCGCTAGAGTTACAGAGGGCATCGAATGCATTGTAGGATCCGCGATGTATTTCATATCGACCGGAATATCCCATTCCCAGACACGTAAGCTTTTATCGTCCGAGGTAGTGACAAATCGGCGATTTCCATCAACAAAAGTAATTGAGTTAATTGCGCCCAAATGGCGATCATATTCTTGAACAATATCGCCACTTCGTGTGTCCCAGCAAATGATTTTCTTGTCCGATGTTCCGGCGACGAAAAGATGCTGCTTATCGGGATTCGGATTAAATTTAACACAGAATGGAATTTTTCTGGCTGTGAATCGTGACACGACTTCCCCTGTTTCGGTGTCCCATAGCTTTATGTAACGATCGTATGCGGCCGATAGAAATTGAGTTCCTTTGTTGTTAAAACAAATATCGCGCACAGCTTGACGATGACCAGAATAGGTTTGTACACAACGACGTTCATTATAAACTTCCCACAATTTAACGCGACAGTCCATACTGGCAGATAGCAAAAGATGTGCTGTTTTTGGGAAAAAACGAATAGCAGAAATACCTTTGGTATGTCCGGTCCATGTGTGTATGTGAGCTTTTGGGAGGAAACATCGGTCTGGTGGTTGATCTGTTCGCAGATTGATTCCAATATCGTGCGGAGCGTGTAAAAATGATCTGCCCTGGTAGTCCACAGAATCCTTGACTGAAAACAAAATTGATTGATATAAGTAAATCGATTTAATTTGAAATCTTTAAATACTTACTATGAAGAACTGATTTTTCCTCAATTGGTCTCTCCTCTTCAGGTACCTTATTGCGACGATGTCGTTTCGCCAACATTTCGTCCAGTTCAGCCTTTTCTTGTTCCGATGGCCGTGCAACTGTTTGCTCGTTTTCGTATTTAGCCCATGGTCCCGCAAATCCCTCAACATCTTCAGCATTATCATTTTTAACTCGTTTACGGTCTCGTTTATCGACCAGTGGTGGTTCAAAAACTGTCTTTCCGTCTGTATCGTAGGCCGCTTGTAAATCACCCACATAACTCTGTCCGTCCGCTTGATCACCATCGATCGACGGATCTAGTGCATATCCATATGTATGAAATGTTCGCCGTTGATTTTCAAACTGGAATGCACTAATATGGGCTTTCTCTACATAACCAGTAAGAGTATTTCGAGGTGCTCGCATTTGATCTGTAAGAAATGGATTTTCTGGTCCGACAACCGGGGCAAATAATTCCTCATATCTCGGATTGTACTCTAGTTCTTTTGTAGTTGGATCTAATACACGCGGAACATGTGTAGCACCCTGAATATGTAAATAATTAATAAACGTTTAGAAAACAACTTAATAAGGGATACTTACAAGGGGTACAACAATTGGTGCTGCACAAACTTGTAGCGTATTTGCGATCGATAAACTTTTGTCGATTGGTTTTAAATGTATCGGAATTTCTATAGGTTTTGCTACAAATTTATCCTCATCAGATTCATCACCACTACTACTGCTTCCATAATTCTGTATATTTAGCATTGTGTTTGATGCTACGAGCTCATTGGCATTATTTGAATATTTACACTATTGAATGTCAAAATCATGACATATTGGTGTGTTGGTATAGCAGATTAGCATTAAAATATTGAGCAACATTCGTTTTAAGTGACATCTATTGTCAATCTTGTGCTTAGGTTTGTGTAACGGATAAAAATTATTTACATGTCTAAGCTTTGATTTAATTCATCGATAGGTATCCTAAATTTGCACGATTTAGAAGGAACGTTTTTGCCTACTAATCATCCGCTTGATGGAATCCTTTCCAGTGAAAGATAGCGGTGGTACTATATTATAGGGGATTTGCATATTATTGCTTGTCGAATATTCCACTTATCCCAGTCCCCCTATCGAACTTCGAGAACCCAATACCTTTCGCTACAACTGCCGCAGCTTTAACTACTGCGCATTTGTTCGGTTTAATAATACTTGAACTTTGATACACGAACTTTGAGTTTTCACTGGTTATTCTTGCTGAAAACAAAACCAACTGCAAGCACTGTTAGGGTTAATCAGAAGAAACTGTTAGGGTTATTCAGAAGAAACTGTTAAATACATCATGTGTCCCGATCATATCCCCTTTTATATTCTCTCCATATCCTGTATTGAATCGGCCTTCCTATTAATGGATCAACGTCCCTAACTAAGTTCTGGATATTTTGACTTTATTCGGAGAACAAACCGATTTCAGGAATGTGCTTATACAGGGGCATAACTCAGTTTCTACTTGCATTATCAGTTATCATCTTAAGTTAAAACAAATAATTTAAATTTTAAATTTTTAAATTTTATTAAGACATATTTTAGATCAAAATACATGTATATATTCTTGACTTTTCGTTTTTCTGTATAATTTTCTTTTCTTTTGGTTTTTAAATTTTATATAAAAATTTTGTTGTTTGGTATTTTTCTGTTTTTTTTTATTATTTTTAATAAAAAATAATAATAATATAATATATATTTATAATAAAAATATTATTAATAATCAAAAAATAATAAACATATATATATATTTTTTTTATTTAAATGGAAATATTACAAAAATTAATTATCAATTTGTTTTAATTAAATATTTATATTTTTGTTTTTCGGTTTTTCTTATTTATTCAATTGCACAAACAAAACAAAATATTAAATAAAATTAATTGATTTTATATAATTAATTCCTTAAAAACTAATAATAATAATCATAATAATAATAAATTTAAATTGTTTTTTAATATATAATTTATAATAATTTTTATTTATTTATTTATGATACATTTGTCTTTGGATTTCTAGCCATAATTCATTATAATTTTTTTTAATTTTATAATTTACAAAATAATAATTAAAAAAAACTAAATAATTAAAGATTAATTAATAATATATATGTAGTAGTTAGAAGTAATAAATTTCGTTGTTTTGGAAACCATTTAAAAAATTAAATAATATATATTTTTAAAAATTATAAACTTCGATGTTTTAATTAATAATTTCGTTGAATATTTTTCGTTTATTTAATTAATATATTGAGAAGTGAATTTAATGAAAAACAAAATTATTTATTGTCTGACTTAATGTAATTAATTTAAATGGTTTTTGTTTTGGAATGATTTGATTAGATTTTTATGCATTTTTTGTAATTAAATTAATTTATAATAGATTAATATTTTAACAATAACTTTTTAAATATTTTTTAATTAAATTTAATTAATAACTATAGTTATATATATAATATATATAAATATATATATATATATATATATATATATATATATATATATATATATATATATATATATATATATATATATATATATATATATATATATACATATAT
Organism: Tipula lateralis; assembly: GCA_963932295.1. Classification (NCBI taxonomy): domain Eukaryota; kingdom Metazoa; phylum Arthropoda; class Insecta; order Diptera; family Tipulidae; genus Tipula; species Tipula lateralis. The sequence goes on along the minus strand of OZ010738.1, from coordinate 185,033,516 downwards.
ATATATATATATATATATATATATATATATATATATATATATATATATATATATATATATATATATATATATATATATATATATATATTATTTTTTTTTATTTAACTTAATAATTAATAATACGAATATATTTATAATTTTTTATATTTTAATTTTACAAAATTAAAAATTAAAATAAAAGACACTGCAATATTAATTAAATTATTATTTTCCCTTTTTATCTACCTCGAAATTATTAAATTATATAGTTAAAAATTAAATTACATATTTACAGTAATTTTTAAAGCAATTAAAAACACAAACAAATGTTAATTAAATTTATATTATATATAATAATATTTACTAATTAATTTTTATTTTATTTTAATTATAGTTTATTTACAAGTTTTATTTGGCATTTTAGAGAGATAGAGAGACAAGAATAATTAAGAGAAAAAGAGATAGAAAACAAAATAATATAAATAAAAAAGCGGATTTATAATTAAATTTATTATTTTAAATTTATTAGAATTAATTTGTATTGTCATGTTAACACCGTGTGGTCCAAAAATGCGTATATTTATTTATTTATATAATATTTATTCATTATTTATAGTTATTAATTATAAAAAAAATTTAAACTAGATTTGAAGAAAAAATTGGAAATTTTGTTTTAAATATATAGATTTTTATTTTGTTTGGAATTCTTTCTAATTATTATTATTATTATTTTGTTAATTTAATTTTAAATTGCTAAAGACCCAGCCTCAGATTGTTTAGAAATTTTATTTGGTACACAAAATACTGGGAAATTATGTATTAATTTATTATTTAATTTTGAGTATTTTTCCAGGTACCATGCCCTTAAAAATTAATTAAAATTTTTAAAAATAAAATAATATATTTACATATAATTTGAGATTAGTTAACTCATCCATTATTGTATTTAAATAATATAAAAATAAAAAAAAAACAATTAAAAAATTAAAATTGCACTTGGCTTTGGGATGATTACATATTTAGAGGAAAAACGAGGTTTAGGGAAAAATTTTATTCGTTGTAGGTTTATATATTTCAGTCTTATTTTTAAAATTAAAAATCAAATAGTTTAGTGCTAGGTTATTTAAGAAAACTTGAGTATTTAACAGGTCCTAGCCCCTCAGAAAAAAAACTAAAATAAAATTAAAATCTTTCCCTTTCGTAAAAATATAATTTTGATGAAAACAAAATAAAATAATAAGGATGATTTTCTCCGATTTTGGCCGCTTTTGAAGAATTCACGATTTAAATAATATATATTTATTATAATTAATAATTAAACTTAATTAATCTCAATACATTCAATTAATATTCATTTTTTATATTTATATATATTTATATTTAATTTATCCTATTAAAATTAAAAAATAAAAAACGGAATGGATTTTTAAAAAAATTATTTTAATTAATTAATTAAAAATTATTTTTTAAATTAACAAAGCTATAAATTTTTGCGTTCCCGCGCAATCAATTTTGTTTATTTTTTAACGAAGACTTAAGTACCCGAATTCGTTGTTTGAATTTTATATTATTAGAGATTTTAAATGAGAAAATTAACATTAATTATTAATTATTTAATTAAAAAAAATATTTATGTACTTATAATCACAAATTTGTTTCATTAATTTTAATTTATTATTTCAGATAATTTAACATAAAAAGTTGATTCTATTCTCTATACGGTTTACAATACGAGTACCTGTGGTTCATGTGCTGGCTGTATGATCCCGAGTGGGAGAAACGCTTTAAACATTTCGAACATTGAAATGGTTTTTCACCACTGTGCAGACGTTTATGCTCGGTTAAGTGATGTTTATGTTTGAACGCTTTCGGACATTCGACACATTTGTATGGCCGTTGACCTATCGAATAATAAAATAATGATATTAGTTATGACCTATCATTGTGTAATCAAATTAAATATTTTGTTTGAATTCAGAATAAAAATTATTGCTTACCTGAATGTTCGTATTTATGTCGCGCGAGTGAGCTTTGCTTACTAAATGCTTTATCACATTGATCACATACAAATTGTCCTTCCGCTTCTTGTTCCTTTCCCGTGTGCTGCATTCGCTTCGGTAAATGCTGCATAAAATTGGCACTTATATCGTTGAGGGTGCGCATTGAATTTTCATCCTTCCACAATGATTTATCATAGCCTGGACTTAAACTATTGTCGCGTTCCGTTTTAAATCCTAGTAATGAGCTTCTGGGTAGTTCTGGTGTCATTTGTAAAAGGCGATCCATTGGTACCAAGCCCAACGGGTTTGGAAACATATTCGTGTACTGATGGTATGGCGTATGTGCTTGACTAGGTGATGGTGTTTGCGATTCAGAAGAACGATTTGTAAGTGCGACACCATAGTTAAATAAATGTCGATATGGTGTTACGCCTTGCTGTTCCGATTTAAGGCTTAAGTTCATTACTTCATCCGAAATCGAATTGTCGGATTGGTTTAAGTGGCTTCCGTAATTTGGCGAGCTTGACGGTGTTGTGGCTGGAGATTCTTTTTTGATCGATAAATCGAGTGGCTGATCGTATTCCATGGCGGGAGAGTTTAAACTAGGCGAAATCGAACTACCACCACCACTACTGCCGAATAGAGGTTGTTGTATTGAATAGTCCTTCTTAAAGGGAATATTATTTAGTTTTCGTTCACGTGATCGATTGTTTTGGAACCAAACTTGTACGACTCGTGGATCGAGCATTAATCGTTGCGCTATCGTACGGAATTCTTCGCGATTTGGACGAGGATTAACAGCATAATGTTCTTTTAATACTATTTGTTGCTCTTCCGATATTGCGGTTCGTACACGAACTTTACGTTCACCTTCCGATAAGTGTCGTGAATCACGATCTTCATCTTCACTACCCGACGCCATCGATAAGTAGTTACCATTTAAAGCAATAGTTTCAGCCATTTGTGCTGCGAGCCCTTCGTGCTTTCGAAACAGACCGCACAAAACTTTTTCGTGTTGTAACAATTCGGTACGGTGGTTAAAAGTTTTATCGCAGCGAGAACACTGTAATGAATCATCTTTCATTTCATCTTTTATATGGTGGTCATCGGGAGTTTGTGGTGTTTGAGGTCGATCATTATCTTTTAAATCCAATGAAATTGGAGAATCTGTTTTCATACTTTCTCGAGATAAATTTTCTGGAACAGCGGCTGTTTCTTCGACATCAATATTTAGATCGTTCTTTATATCATCGTCGTCCGTCGGTGGATGTTCTACATCCTTAACATGATGTGGTGATTCGACACTTTTATGCACTGGTTCTTCAATAACCTCGGGTTTATCCTCTTCGTCACCCAAATCCATAACTAATTTAGGTTCATCATTAACATCCTCGGTAACTTCTTCGATCATATCCTCGGGGTCCGAATGCAAACTAGGCGTGTTATTATTATTATTATGATTGTTGTGGAAATTATTCTGAAGCAATGATTCAACCGCGTTAGTTTGTGACGAACTTGCAGCTGTCAGTTCAAAAAATCGTTGTAAATTGTATGTGGTTCGTGGATCGAATGGCATTGGTAAAAACGGGTGGGCAAACGTTGAGGCAAAAAGAGCCGCATTCATTGCATCATAATTATTACCTTTTGGGAATATTGACGACAGAAAATTATTGTGGTTGGCACTTGATCCATTATTCATACCATTGTTGATGTTATTAAGACCGACGCGTGCCAAATTTTGACTTAAAAAATTTGGCCGATTTGGTGACCCAAAACCCGCCATCATCTCCTCTTTCATTCGATAATTTTTCTCGTTTGTTTTCATAACACGCGTATTATTTAATTTTAGACCCATGCTTATACATTTTTTTGATGTCATATGACTCGAATACGATCCACTGTGGCTAAATCTTTTACCACAATTGTTACACGCGAATGGTTTCTCCCCCGAGTGTATACGAACGTGTTCTTTGAGGTGATGTTTAAATTTAAACGCTTTGTCACAATCGGTACATTTAAATTTGCGAAGCAGGGCTGATTCATCATGACTTATCATGTGTCGCTGTAGACGGTATACATTTGCGAATGTCTTATGACAAATTTTACAACTCTGTAGCAATGAGAAAAAAAATTATATATATAAGAAATTGGTAAAAAGTACAATTGGTGTAGTATTTTCATTGTTTTCTTAAACACTCCTGGACTTGTACTAATAAGCAAGTGTGACCGGATATCATTATATTCGAAAGACATAAGATTACAAAAAAACCGTTAACGTAAACAAATATGCTTTTCAATTTGTATTTTGAAGACACAAAACCCAAAGGAAAATTCGTCTTTATAAAAAGTAAAAAAAAGTCGAGACGAGACATTTTTTTATTATCATTTCCAAAAATAGGTCTCAAGTACCTCCTGGTGTATGCATTATTCTTTATATTATATTCAAAACATAAAATGCATTTTATGTTGTACATACAACATAATATGTATATAAATATAAATACGGTGCGCACCTTTTCTTCTGCGTTATTTATGTTGATGGAAACATAAAGAAAATTCTAAAAATATTATTCGAGGAGGTAAGGTGAATAACAGACTTAAGAAAAAATATTAATGTTGCATTAAATGTTATTTTTTAATATAATTTTGACAAATATAGGGTTGGTTCTATTTTTATGATGTCTCGTGTATTATATATGTAAGAAATATATAAAGACGATGAGACACAATATACATCATGTATGTACAACGGGGGGTTCGTATATATAATATCTATTTAGAAAGGTGATTATATATATGTTACATAGGTTATGGAGGCAGGAGACTTTGTCCAATTTTAAAATAGTCCACAAACAGTGTATTACATACAGACATATATCAAATCCAATGAAAATTAATTTTTATTTTCCCACTCTTGTTCCAAATTATATTATATTAAACGAGTGTTATGACAGGCCATCAACTAATAAAAAAAGCACACGCACAAAAAATAGAAACAACAACATAAAATAATAATTTAAAATGACTTTTCATAATTTATTTTTTAAAATTATTAATCTTTCGCTTATATACAGAGAGAAAGAAAATGTTCCGAAAAATCGGACAGGTGTAGTTTTTTAAATAACACTATAAATCCTAGTTTATTTGGATTTCGAAAATATATAATATAGGTATGTATAAATAAAATGGTAACAATTCTTTTGTTTTGAAAATATTTTCAATTTTTCACACATCTTGAGTTTTTTCTTAATCTTACCTTTAAAATATTTTTACCCAATTTATGTTGATAATAAAAATATTTTTCATGATTTTCATTTTCGGACGTCAACGAAATTTTCTTTTAATAATTTTTCCTCAACACACACACGCACACATACAACAACCTAAGTAAAGAAATTAAAAATTACATTTTTATTTATATGTATACATGTGTAACAACAACACAAAAAAGTAACGCGCCACAATTCGATCTTCTCTGAACTTTGTGGCTATACTCTAGATACGTATGTACCTCTGCCATAATAAATTGATGACCAGTCTTAAACGATTGCACACAATATATTTTGCAATTTACGTCACATTTGAAACAAACACACACGACCTGATTCAAAGTGATCCCAAGCGACTCGTGTAATTTTATATACAGGCAATAAAAATATTTTTTACAAACGGAAATACAACTTTTTTTGTTTTTAACCTGATACATTTGAAATATCCCACAGATGATAAACATTATCATAATTTTAAACGAAATAAAAAATTAAGTTTAATTAAAAAATTTACTCCCATTAAAAACAAAAAAAAAAAAATTAATAACAGAAGACTTTCGATTTGTTTGTTTTAAAATTTTATTAGTGAGATGATGATCATCATGATCATGATCGTTTTATATGTACAAATTTATAAAATACAAAGATCACGTTTGTTTAAATGGAAAATGAGAACGAATGATATGTTTTGTAGATACGAATGTATATACATATTATATATACACATGTATGTATATCTACAGTGGACTAATATAAAGTATATACAACATATATCCATATGTACACTATGTTTTTAAGCCATTATACACATTTTTAACCTTTTCGTCTTTTGTGATATATGTATATTATTTAAAAAATGTAATTCGATCGTTTTTTTAACGATCATGTTGATAAAATACTCAGGAGAGCTGTAATTTTGGACAATGAAACATTGTTAGTGTTCTTACTCATACATAATTTCAAAGAAATTGACTCATTCAATTTTCATTTGAATCATAATTTATATATTGATTTGATTAATGAAAATTTGTGAATGGAAATTAGAGGCGTTTTTCTTCGTTTGTTTATAATATTGACAACGGGGTTTCTAGTATATAATAGTGTTGAAATTTAAGAAAGTTTGTATATAGAATAAAATATTTTCGAGAAATTTATTACTATTATCACTATTATTTTTTATGTGAGATGATAAAAAAATGAAAAGAAATGGTAGGCGTATCACAAACCGTCAAGTCCGTATACTGCCTACAGCATGGCTACTGATAAGACTTGATAACAGCACACAAAATCAAAAAAAACATATATATATATATATATATATATATATATATATATATATATATATATATATATATATATATATATATATATATATATATATATATATATATATATATATATATATATACATATAAATACATATAAGAGTCAAATACGATCCCCTTGTGAATAACAAAAATAAATAAAAAGATAACAAAAAATTTCTTATATACGGACACACGGCGAAAGTAAGTAAGAAAGGATCCAAAGGGGATAGAAAAACTACACAAAAAGAAAAACCGACGAGACTCAAGGGATACACACCATACATACGATATGATGAAAAGAAGTAAATTTTATAGTCTGATTTTTGACGCCCAATGTGGGGCCTTTATCGAAATAAACCGAATATCACACACTGGAAGGAAAAATAATTATTTTCAACGACTTTGAACTTATAAAAAACAATAATTCATATTTTTATACATATATATAGATATCGTAAGTCCTTTTTACGTTTCATTTTTTGTTAGGTTGACCTCTTACGTCAAGGATGAAATATTGGAGATGTATTATTTTTTGTGCTTTTTGATTGAGATTTTATTCGATTGCACTTTAGGGATTTTATCTATGTCATATTAAAAAAAATATTTTAAACTTTATTTCTGAGTGTGTGTGTGCCAATCTTACTTAAAACTGTAACGGAAGTTTAAGATATATGAGACGTTTAAAACTGATTTAAGGTTTGAATCATTAAATGTTTTAGTAATAATATGCTACTTAATTTAAGTGAGCTTTTCGATACTCTGATTTGAAATATCTTGTATCTTAAGCGTTAATATTTGATCCTTAAATTAAATCTCTTTCTGATCCCATATAGTTTTTATAATTATTCGTTCACAAATGGATCACTTTTTCGATAACAAGCAAGAAATATTTTCAATTATTGTCTGCAAAGATTTTAAAATTGTATAGGTATCATTTGTAAATTTAGATAAAGTTTGCCACCAGGAAATAAAGAAAATCTACATTTATTAAGATATATAAAGCTATGTAAATATAAATTCTTTGTCAAATATGAAGGTTACAGATCGATTACTTTGTTTTAAGGTACTTGCGAAAATATTAAAAGGATACTTAATGGCAATTAACAACATGAGCAAAGTGGGGAACAACGAAGAACTTCAGATTGTTGTCATTGAAATTGCTTATATTTATACACCGCACTACTTATAGTAAAACTCAATGTTATATAATTCGTGAAACTTAAGTCATAAATACTGCCAAATGATACCTATTAATTTAAGATCTCAATTGGTCGGACTAATACCGAAGCGATTGAACAGATAATTTGGGCCCTTAAAAAATAATTTAACTAGGCGGAACGTATTCCAGAAGTTAATACCTCTAGTGCCCACGGTTCAACCAATTCACACAGGTATTTTAACATTTAAATATCCAATCGTTATTTTTGGGGTCTACACGCAATCGAACTCTGCAATATCAAATTGATTTAAGAAAGCAGTTTCAATTATTTCAATTATAACGGATGCACCCAAGGCGCAAGAAAAAATTAATATAAATCTATTGATTTAGCGAAAAGTTGTTTGAGTCAGCCATTTAACAATTTTCAACTTTAAACAAAAGCCTCAAAAAGGCTTTCTTGTCTGCAGAAGTTGCACTTCGATATCGAAAAATATCGTGTTCAAAATTAACTATCGTTTCAGTTTCTTTACTGGTTAACAGGTGTAGAAATCATGGCCCGAACAAATCGGAATGGAGCTATGCAATGCACACGATTCCGTAAATGGCTGAACAAGTGCATCGTTTGAATGTAAAAATCTATATAGTATCACAACGGACTCACAACGGTCTTAGTGTGAGTAACCAACCGCACTATACCTTAACCTATATAGGTGAATTAGCACTCTTACGAATATACATATAGTTTTAAGAATTTTAAAATATTTCTGTCCCAGAATGGGTTAAAACTAAATATATTGTTATGTCTATAAGAAAATGATATTTTTTATATTTTTCTTTTATACAACACCTTGTCTCAATTTGCATTAAAACATATATGTACATACATATATAGAAGTGTTGTTGCACATACGTCTAACGTTTGGGGTTTTTTTCTTCATTTAAACACATCTATAAACATTTATTATTTCATTTAATTATAATTTAATTTATTTTTGTGATATTCGACCTTAATTGACGATAACCTTTTTTTTAAAGTATGTACACATAAGTTAAAAATCGGGGATAAATGACGTTGTATATTATTTACTTTACATAATGGTTACACTATATAAGATTGATAATAATGTCTTTGTTTAGAAATAATTAAATTTTGCGCAATTATAAATGTATACTTATTTTATTGTAAATAAATCTACGTACTAGGTTTGGATATAGACCGTACCAATTTCTATTTAAGATCAAAGTATTTAATTTCGAATAGTAAATAAATATGTCTGATAAGAAGACACTCAATATGTAAATATACAAATTGAAACGTATATATATAAATTTCGAGATAACACGGGATTTTATTTTCTGTATATTTAAAATTTTATTAATTTGCTGAATCTCATAATAATAATATGTTTAAATTTTTGATGTGGTAAACCGGAAACTATAACCTAACCTAATACTAACATACGAAACTAAACAACTTGTTGAATATTTTCCAGCCATATTTTAGTCGAAAATGTGACGCATAAAACAATATAATATTATATCGAGCACAACACATAAAAGAAAAACTATTTTCCATTTATTTTTCTTCAGTTGATATAGAAAATAAAATTTATTGATTTTCCAGAACGATTCATCTTCTTCTTATATATAACATAGCTAAGTAAAAAATGTACATTAATTAAGATTGTGTCATTTTCTTTAAAATAATTAATTTTTTTCGTTCGTTCGTTCAAAATAAATGAACTCTGGAAATTCTTTTTTTGTTTACACTTTAATTAATAACAAGTGAAACGGGCGTTTTTTAGCAACTATATCGAGCTAAGATGAGAGAATATATTATATGTATATATACGGTGGGAATGTGGGTCAAGTAGTCTGATACTCCTACCTTTTGGGAATTTTTTCATATCCATCCAATAAGCGAACTACACTATTACACGAAAAAATATTTGTGCCATGCGCGAATATAATTTTCCAAAGAATTTTTTGTATATTTCACAATTAAACAGAATACACTATATATATATATATATATATATATATATATATATATATATATATATATATATATACATATATATATATATATATATATATATATATATATATATATATATATATATATATATATATATATATATATATATATATATATATGTATATATATATATATTCAGGTTGGACAATTTTCACTCCAAAATAAGACAAATACATATGTAGAGTATAGTGCGGCGTCAAATGCATTAAAGAAAACTCTCTCATTGATTTTCAAGGATAAATTATTGATTCGTAGCCAAGTCTCGTGCCAAAAATGTATACACACAAATGGAAAACAATGAAAAAATATTTAGACGACAAGTTCATCGGGAAAAAAAATACTCTAAAATTTTTACTTACCACAGTAGAACTAGGTGAATGCATTAATTCATGTTTATCTAATGAATCACGGTTTGGAAATGAGGCGGGGCACTGAGAGCATGCGTGAGGTCCTGCTCCCAAATTATTATGATGATGTTGAGGTTGTGATGTATTAGGACTCGTCGTTGAACGCCCACATTCGTCCTTTATAGATTGTGATGCTGATGGTATTTGATGTTGTTGATGATGATTATTGTGATTAATTAAATTATTATTATTATTATTGTTACTAATATTATTATTATTGTTATTATGTAGTATAGGGGGTGACGGTGTACCTGATGAACCTAATTGATTGAAATGATTTAGATATTGGGGTTTCTTGTCAATCGAATGTACTGTATCCAAATGTTCTTTCAATGACTGTACAAATATAAGAAAAAAATGTGTTAATTGTAGTATTATGGTATAATCGAAATTGTTAACTACCTGAAAGTCTGTAAAATGTTGGTGACATTGCTGACATTTCATAAAAAATTCTGAATGGCCAGTACTTTCATCGTCCTTTGGCAAGCCTGATACCAGCGATGGAACTATAATAAAAAAAAAACAAATACCAACATCATAATCATGCGCAAATAGCTAAATAATAATAACATTTAAACAGCAAAATGGCTGATCAATCAATCAATCAAATACTAAATTGAGGTTAACAAAACGATAAAAACACGTTAAATTCCGGCCGCCATTTTTAATTACATGTATATAGCAACAGGTGGTATATGATATACGCAAAACAAAAATGGAAAAAACACATGTTTTGTTTATTCGATTGGATAACATAAAAAAAAGTGTTATCTGATTAAAATTTCATATACTATCTATGTATATGTATATATGTTGTTATTTAAAATTGATAACACAGATATGTATATGTACAAATTAAAAATACTAAAAATTTCATTCATAATAATAAAATAACATTATATTATATTATTTAGAGGAGTGGGGGAGATAAAAAATGTATATTGTACATTGACTTTTTATTTATTAAATTTAATTGATGTTTATTATATGAGTAACGCCATTTCAATTGATTATATTATACAAAAATGGTTTCTTGATTGAGGTAACGTTTATATATGTATTTTTATTGGAATTTATTTAGTGTTCCCAGATTTAATTGCGACACTTTTATAAGAAATAACCACATGTTATTTTATTTAATGTCAGTGAATATAATGACGCCGTTGAGGGACGCGCGGTTTTAATATATACACACAAAAAAATGTGGTTAATTGATATAAATTAAGGTATTAGTAGAAAATACGGTACATTTAGTAGAAAATAACAATATCTCATACATATATTCTTTATTGGTATAGTATATGTTGAACTTAAGACTTGAAAAAAAATGAGATCATCACTTTGGTTGGATTCTTTCTTCATTTACAGAGAATATATAGCTTCGTTCAAATGAAATAACAAAAATAATAAAAAAAATCATTCCGTCCATTTTATATCACAACACACATGTGTGCATCAACAAGCAAGCGAAAAAAAAACTACTTTAATGTCTTTAATGTTTCTTGTTGTATATGTTCTTCTCCTTGAGATCTTTTCTTCTTTATATTTTTGTTCGAGACGAAGATACTTTTTGTATATATATAGTATTGTTGCTTTTATATTCAATTTAAGTTCCATTTGGATGGTAGAAGTAATTTTTTTGTTTAGATTACTGGGAACTAATATATAAAATGATTGTCTTACGTGCGGTTATATTGATTAACCACACGAACAGAAGTTTTCTTTGTTTTTTTTTTAAATCGAAGAAGTTTGATTCAGCTCAAATTTTTAACTCATTATCTACGTTTGTGTCTTAATTTGTTAATCAAAAATGGGGAATGTCTAAAACCACGTATTAATGCAAAAAGGTGGGTTTTAACTATTTACGTATTCTTATTGGTAAACAACGGAACGTAAAATTAATAGTGGACCAAAAACAGATATATAGGACCCGCGGTATCTCGTTTACAAACCACTGATTAAGATGGTTATAAGTTAGATTACGATTGTGTAAATAAAATACAAAAATGGCGATCTCTCTAGAATTTATATTCTCTTTTATTGAATTTAAAGTATGTATAGTATAGTTGGTGGTAGTTTATTTATTATATTGATTTTGGTATTTTAACGATAAAAAACTATAAACAACTATATAATATATTTATTATGTTTATTTATATAAAACCAGAAGTTTCTTTATAAATACATATTCTATTGTTGTTGGTATATAGAAGAAATATCAAGATTTAATGCTATTGACTATAAGTTAAGGTAATATCTATACTTTATTTCTGGATCGCACTATACAGTATAAAGACCAAACAAAATTGATACGTTGATTAGAAATTGACATGCTAGGAAGCATATAGTATATCAATTCGATTAAAATAATATTTAGAATATAATAAATGTACATTTTCATTCAAAAAAAAAATTGTACACAGATAGTTCATTCAGTATTAATATTATTATAAAAAAAATACTGGCCCCGTGCCAATTACTGTGTGTGCGCGGCTACTAAACATCAAACAACAAACGAAAAAGCAGTTTAATTACTCTATATATGTATGCAGATTCCCAGGTGTGGGAATAAATTGTGCACATATTTCACCTTTTTTCATATTTTCGTTTTTATTAATTTCCGGCCACCGTGTGTGGATATTATATTAAAAATACATATATGCGTATGACGTCATTTGAGCAACCACTTGAAAAATGTATATGAAAAAAAAAAATTAACAAATCCATCATCTTAAATTGGCTCAATTTCAAGAAACTAGCAGTAGATAAATTAATATTTTTCTCCATTTACATTAATTTGTAACATCATATTATAAAAAAAAACAACTAAAGTATATAAGAAAAACTATTAAGACATGTGTATAAAATATAAATATGGAGGAAGATGTAACGGGGGAAAACTATTTATTATGATAAATTTATTTCCATCTAAAGTCATTTGTACAGTTGTATTCGAAACCATTTTTCAAATTATAGTTAGAAATATTATATAATGAAGAGGTGGAACGGTGAAGATAGTAAATTCACCTGTTTATTTTACAAGTGATTTATGTGACTGAAGCAATATTTTGGCGCAAAACCCAACCAGCAAACGGGTCTTGATAAACACATCTAAGACTCCTTGTTGGAGCGCTATACTATACTAGGATTGTATTTTGAGCTTGAGTTTTGAGTTAAATACTATTTGTACACCTGTCAACGTTTACTTATTATAATAATATCGAGTTTAGTATTCATATAATATATATATTCATTAAGATGTCAGCCATGTTATATGTATATATGTATATACATTATCAACAGATTATTTCTATGCGTATTACTTATATACATATAAAAGTAAGATTAAAGATTAGAAATGTATGCTATACACATAATAATTTCACCGTTTTGTTTAACCTGCTCTTAAAATTGATTAAACCACTTCCTGATAAAATAATCAGAATTTATATTTTAGTTAAACCAAAAGTTGCCAGGAAATTAAATTAACGCTAAAATGTATGTGTACAATACGTAGAAATTCAAGGTGGTTAATTTTGTTAAAATTGATAAGTAGGGATTTTTATTTCACATTTAAGTAATGTTGGTTCAATCAACCATATATAATGTATACACGTAAAAGTGTATAAAATATACGTTATCACAAAACCAGCTATATGGGTGGAGCTAAGATAATAATATTATTATTAAACATATAATGATGACGTAAATAGATTTCTTAACGGTTCGAATTAAATTCTTTATTGGTTTACCTGCGATCTTTATTACTACAATAATATATATGGATGGACAAAACGGAAACAGATGTTCAAGCGACTAGAACGTAAACATCTAGGGACGTATTAAAAATTACGTTTTACAACTCATAAAGCACAGAAAATTTCTTTGAACAGAGTAATCTACTATTTATGTGACTATCGATAATTTACGAGATATATAGGTTTTATCAAAACGGAAGTAATCAACATTTATAAACGTGAACAATTATTTTTTTCATAAAATACGCTGAATGGATGGCTGATATGGGTATTATTGTGACGCGAATTGTATATGAGATAAAATCCCTCGTTCATAATATCACTGATAAGCTCTAATCACAGATAAACGCAAATTTATAGGCATATTATATTATTCTACTAATTAATTTACACTCAACCTACATTGCATGGTAAAAGCAGGCGATGATGGCATTATATTACTGATTTTGTCTGTCTCTTGTCCGAAACGAGGCACTAAACAAGACAACATTGGAAATGATTTTCTTTTATAAATAAATTAGATTTTTGTTTTTCTTTAAATATTTTTTTTCACACAAACACACACACGCAAAAAACACAAAACTATATAATTATTTTTATTTAAAATTCACTAAATTTTAAATTTAAATTTCATTTTTATGCAAAACAAAAACAAATTTTCACTGTTTTCTCATTACAATATATAAGTAATTATCACATTTGTTTTAATCAAAAACACATAATTTTCTTTTATTTTTTGTTGTTTTGGCGTTGTATATGTCATATGTATATAACATATAAATCAAAGAACACTTTTAATTTTATAATTTAGAAATATATAATTTTCTATTGTTTTTCCTTTTTTCAATTTTGCACAAAAAACACACTTTTCACAATGTAAAACAACACTTCGTTTGTCTCTGTTGGATGAGATTTTAAATTAAAAAAAAAATAAATAATAATACAGAATTTTCTTTATATATATGTATTTCCTTTTTTGTTTTGTTATTTTGCTTTCTTGTTTATTATAATTATTTTGTACGTGTTAACGCCGCGACGTTTTAGTCGCTACTATTTTGAAAATCTTTCGAAAAGGTACGCAATTATTTTTTTCATGTACTTTGTTTTATTATTACGATCATTTCCATCATACGGGTCTTTATGCTCATCTCGGGAGATTTTTGTTTAAATCGTTTTTCACGTTTTTCTCAATTTACTTTTGCACACACAACAGCAATCAGCATACACTACACACAAAATTTTTCCGGAGTAAAAATATGTCATATTCGGGAGGTACTCGTGTTTAGATAAACCATATATAAAAAATAAACAAGTACGATAAAGAACTTTTCGTTTGTTATGCTCTCTTTTTTTATACTCGATTTTTCGTTATAAAATACTAGAAAAAAGAGTGGGGATACTATACAGAAAATACGCATACATACTTGTAACGGTATATATAGTAAACAAAGTATATTTTCATTGAATAAAAACAGTAACTTGTGTAAAATTGTTATTATTCTCTTGTTCTCTTATACTCTTTCTATATCTTTCTCAATCTCTATTTCTCGTTTATCAAATTTCTTTTGTTTTTAATTAAAATAAAATTTTAAAAAAGAAAATACTTCGTAAACGATTTTCTTCTGTTTTTGTAATAAAAATAAATTTTTCCAACAACAAAGTATTTTGGAAAATATAATTACATTATATCAATGTATATAAAGTACATTCATTATCCACCTACTGTGGGAGGCGTGGCTTATTATATATAAATTGTTGTTGTTTTTGTAGTGTACATGTATAATATAATTTGTGTGGACGTGGGTGAGAGAAGAACATATAGTAAGTACATACTATTACTTAAGTTTTTTTATGAACATGTGTATTTCTTTAAGGAATGCATATTATAATTTGTATAGGATATTAACGAGGTGTATACTAAATAGAGAATAGATTGATCATGAGATAAATCTCTCAAAGAAAAAAATCAGAGAAATTTTCCACAGTATATTATGTTTTTCGAATTTTCTTTTGTACTTCAACGAATTTTCTTTACAGTCGATAGGTGCTGCCATATAAGAAAGATGAATTATGTTGGTACTATATCAAATTATAGTATAACTGTGTTGAAATAAGTCAGTTTATCTTGTTTTTCCTCGAGATTTTTTTAGTAACTTATAATAGAGCAAATACTCTATTAGTAGAACTAAAGTTTCGTGAGATATCAATTTAGATGACGTTTGTTTATCCTGTGGTTACTTTTATTGTTTCTTTAAAAAAATATTTAAAAAAATTGTTTGAGACACATAAGTTATGCTTAGTCTGGTATGTATTGTTACAGTTGCTCAATTATTTCATTGGATATTTCAACAGCAGTTATAATTTGATAACCAGGGCCTCCTTCATGTCCTCTTAGCCTCTGAAGAAAACCTACTTCGGTTGCCTTTTTTCTCTGGTTAAAGCTAAATGAAAGTTTCACACTTCTAACTCGTTTCCATGTTGACACTAAACTATAAATAGCCGATTTTAAATTGTAATTTTTATATTTTACATTCTCAGAAGGTGCCTCTCATCTTTTACCAGATTAGTTTCCTCTTGACTAATAGCCATTAACCTCACCCAAAAACTTTTCTTGTAGAGAAGCTATGCTGAAAGAATTATACCCTATGGTCCTTAGGTTGCAGACTAGAGGTGGTTTTTTTCGGTAGAAAGATACTTCTAAATTTTCTTTCTTCCTCACATAAATTTGATGGAGCCTGCATTATCCATAAATAAAATTGCTCTGATATCTTGTGATGTTAATCCTATAAGTTTGAAGAACCAGTTGCTCGAATTGTAGTATTGGATTGGTAAAATATTCATACAATATTTAAGAACCCTCGGTTGTCGTGATATGCCAACTATATAGTGGCAGTTAGCCAATGTGTTTCTGGCGTGTAGGTTGATAACAAAAAGGTTGAGTTAAAAACCAAAATAAGCCAGATTCATCGTCATTATGTTTCGAGTGTTTAGGAAATGGTAGAATTTACTCAGTTGGAGCCCTTAATGATTCTCCGTAGATCTGTTAAGCAAAAACGCCATGTCGTCTACGAAACTGCCAAAGCCAACCATCAATGCAGGTTTTAAATATTATTTTCATATGATCTGTTACATTGTTCGCTGCAAATCTTAGTTCGACGCAGCGCACATCAACGCCATAGTATCGCTGTTGATGTACCACTTTAATATCGCCTGTTTGAGTGTTGTCTCCTGTGCAAATTTAGTATGTTTTCTAGAATAGATTTCTTTCTTTTATAACGACTTGAAAAACTTTCTTTTATAATGTCAGAAAAGGTTGTTTGGTTCCAAAATGTGTCCTAGTTAAACTTTAAAAGCACATCTAAGTTCTGCTTCACAGTCAAATTAACTCGTGTATTTTTATGTATTTTGTAGGTTAATCAAACGATGCTAAATAATAAAATAGTAAAATCACCTTCGTTTTCTTTACGATCTTAATTTTGCGAAGTCTAAACAAATGTTTTTTTGCGTAACAGATAATTATTCTCAAAACACTTTTCAATTAAGATCAAAAACAGTTTTCAGTTTTAAGCTTATCGAGAATACCAAATTATGCTTCTCCTTTCATTACTAGTCGCTTTGTTTCATATAACGTTATAAAAAGTATCAATTTTTTAATATTTTACGATAATTATATCGTTTTTAAGTTCATATCGTCAATTTTAATACCAATTCATAAAACATAAAATTTGCACAAAAAATAAATTTGCCGATTCGTTCCAACAATTAAAAGTCGGAGTCAAAATATACAAGTTTCATAAGTGTACCTACATCACACGTATGTAAACAAATAATTATTTCACAATAACTTCAAAAATCATAAAAACATAATAAATATATTTATACCAAGAATAATGATTTCACGGTCAAATTTCAAATCATAAGAAATACATGCAATTATATTTAAAAGAAAAACGCGTCACTCGAATGAAATTACACAATAAATATAACACTTAAATTTTTGTCATATTAATCATAAAAAAAATTATAAAACACATAAATAATAAACCTTTAAGTGTTTTTAACCGTAACCGTATATAACTGATTCGCGATGTTTTACATTTTCGCGTATAGAATAGGTGTCAACACAAAATAACACAGTAAATAGATAAATTTTCCTTTAACAAGAAAAAAATTAATTAATTATTTAGACTAATTGTGACATACGAAATAAAAATAATAATTGTACGTGTATCAATATCATCTGTATATGTGTCTGCATATATATACATCATCTTAAAGACGCCACACATTTTTGAACAAAAATAAATAATAATTTCAGTTTC
The DNA here is from genome assembly GCA_963932295.1 of Tipula lateralis. Taxonomy (NCBI): domain Eukaryota; kingdom Metazoa; phylum Arthropoda; class Insecta; order Diptera; family Tipulidae; genus Tipula; species Tipula lateralis. The sequence continues at coordinate 185,015,277 of OZ010738.1, read as the reverse complement.
ATGATGCTATGTGTGTTTATTTCAATTTTTTCTTTTTTATAATTTAATTAAGATGAATAAATAAATTAAACAATAAACGAAAATATTTATTTAAAAACATTTTTTTTTATTATTTTGGTTTTTATTTTCATTGCGAGGGAAAATAATGCGAAATTATATAAAAAAAATAAATAAACGATGATTGTAGGTGTATAAATTATCTAATTAGATTATTTTACGATTAGGAATGCACAGCTAGCGAATTATATATGAAACAAAAGAAAAGTTCAATATGTGGAAACTTGTTATTTATGAACTTATATGGTTATTTTGACTCGAATTTTAAATTACTGTAACGAATCAGCAAAATTTTGTTTTTTTTAACCTCATATATGCGAGATAGCCAGAAATAACACAATTTTATGATATTTGTTACTAATTGTTATTAAAATTTAACGATAAGTCAATAATAAAAATTATAATTACATGAGACCAATTATTTTAATCAAGAATTTGTAGGGTGATCAATGTCTGAAAATCGAAATAGAGTTGAAAAAATAAGCTTTTATTGTGACGGAGACTTTACAAAGATGATTATGGAATATTATAAATTGGAAGCATGGAATCCGGACAGTGTGATTATTCCTCTTAATTTAATTTGAGTGTACTCACTTTATGGTATGCTTTTTAAGCTTTATTTCGATTAATTACCAACGAGGTATTTTATATTTTTCCGATGTTTTTCATTGAGTTAAAACTTTATTGTGTATAAGCTTTATAATGCTGTGCACACTCAGCAAAAAATCAAATGACAATTCAAGAAAACCCGAATTTTGTTTAAAAGTTTGTGGGTTTGATTGTTTTAAACAGAAAACATTTTATTTTGGAGTGAAAAACTGTCAGTACGATCATTTTAAATTGTCATTTTATAATTTTGTATAACTTTGAAATAAACTTACAAAATACAATTCAAATAAACATTTATACGCTTCGAATTTAAGATTAAAAACCCTCTCAAATAAGTCGTTTCAGTGAATGCTAAAATGACATGTTACAAACGCCTGTTCAACAAAAGTATATTATAATTTAACATTTTTATATGCCTTTTTCTGTATTGCAATGTTGAAACAACATTAAAAAATTCTAAAACCCGTTTTATGTTCCCGTTATAAAACGCGTTGTTTCATGTTTCATAGAAGTTTTGAATTAGAAGAGGACCCATGCGTTGTGTAATTCGGTGCATTTATATTATAAGCAAATTTTTGGAAATTAAATTAAAATTACAGTGGTAGTGTAAAAAGTGGAAATTCATACTAGAATATTTTGTTTGTTTGTTTGTTTGTTTGTTTTTATCTCTACTATCTGTTTTGGGGCTCGAGGCACTTCCAACTCTTTCGCGGTTCGCTTATTTACGTCCTAACCTTACGCCATTACAGCCAAATCGAGGACGTACGGCTATAGGTCCGATTTACGTAGAACCATCTGCACATTGCATAGCTCCATGCCAGCCTATAGTACTGACATGGAAGATGGGTCGGCCCATGAATTCTGCACTCCAACATAGATGTGTTCATTTACACCACCGATCGTAATCGTATGGTGAAAAATCCCTTTACCATCCTGCCTCTATCGGGATTCGAACCCGGTACCTCCCGCTCCAACTGCCGCAGCTTTAACCACTGCGCCACCTGGGCGGTTACTAGAATATTTTATAATAATTATTATTATAATGGAACGGGAAGAACATTTAAATTTAAATTCAGTTGTGTCATTCAACGAGTGTAACAATGGTGCTACTGTGAATATCGAACAAACCATTGAATCACAACCACAATTAAATTCAGATTCTGCTTCGAATATTGAAGATGTAATTATACAACAAACGCAAGATATTAATAAAGTGTTTTGTTTTGATGAAAATGGAAAACTGACCGTGTTAAATATAATAATATTAGTGAAATAAAAAATATTGATAATGGCTTGCGAGAACTGTTAGAGTCATGGGAACTTCCTGAAGATATTCTTAATTATCTAGCATCAAAACAAGTAAATTTGGAAGTATTAAGGTGTATGGAGTATGGGGATATTAATGACCTCTTTATGGATCACAACATGTTCGGTTCTAAAATTTTATTCAGAACGAAACTAATTAATTGGAGAAATGAAACTGTAAGTATCTACAAATTTAAATTTAATGTGTTTTCTATTTTCTTTAGTATACATTTAAATAGTTTTTCTTCATGAATCGATTATTGCAAAATGTAATGGGCTTTCTAATGTTTGTTTAGCATATATTTACGTTACTTGTTTTTCGTGATATTTCATTAGTTTAAAAATATTTTAGGGAAATCCGATGACAACGCCATCCGCAGAAACTCGGTCAATGGATTCTAGAACTGAAACCTGGATTCGCGAAAATATCGTCCCATCACCATCCGTGACGCCTAGTACAGTATCGTCTGAGTAAGTATCAACTTAATTCGGAAGTCGAGAAAATTTCAATGGGTGCTTTCAGGTTACCATGTTGAGTAAAATCACAGCCAATATCAAATTGGCGCTGATTTCACTTATCATGATACCAACGGTTGGCCGACCTGAAAGGGCCCGATGTTTGTGTTAATTTGCGGTAAACTCAAATGTTTTCTAAACGTCTCGTATGTAAGAAAGAAAGTTTGAAAGATGGTAGATTGTAAAATTTGAACTAAATCAATTTTTACTGTAGTGATTTACTTGAATATTTCGTCGCTTTAATATTTTATTAAAATACTATTTTCAGAATTTTAGATCGTGAGATTACAGACGATATTCAAACAATTCTAAATAAAAGTATTAAAGGTAGAATTGTATTGGAATTTTTCAAAAAACGACAATTTCTAAGCACAGAGAGAAGAAAAGATTTGGTTCACGCGCTCACTGATCATTATCTTCTTCGAAAACGTAGACTTAATAGTCATGATTATGACAATATTGCCAAATCTATAGTAAAAGTTTTTCCAACAGAGTTATCGGTGAGTACTTAACTCAACTTTGTCAAAATCTGTAGAATTTTATAATAATTTAATAATTGAATTAGACAATGTACTACAAGCCTAGAACAGGCAAGGGTAAAAACCCAACCGGCAAGTTTTTTGACAGATATAACAAGCTGGCATTTCAAACCAAAAGCTTTAGACAACTTGAAATGGATAAACATCAAAACACTCAAGTGCAGGAAAGGGACACTGAAAACCTTGAAGATATTAGTATGTATATATACAAAATTTGTAATTAACACAATACCTTTTTAACGTTTTGAATAACATTCTAAACATTTAGGTAATTTTGATGAACAGAAATTGTGGTTAGAAACTAACTTAAGGCCTTGGGAGACAGTTCTCGATTATTGGAAAGCATCTTCATTAAAAAGAATAGCTAATTTTAAAACAGCTAAGGATTCAACCATCACTCGATTTTTTTCAGAATGGCCCAGATACAAAGATGAAGGTGGAGATCAATTGGTGGGTAAACAATAATTTCAGTCTAATTCATTTCACGTGCAATATTTTATTTCTTTCAGTTCGATATAGATTTTCATGTAATGTTTCCCGAAAAAACGATGATTTATTGAATAATTTTTCTGAATTTGTGAACAAAAGTATTAAATTGTATGACGTAGAGATTAAGGATAGGATGAACAAAGGTTTACTTACTATTCTCAAGACAAATGTTAATTTAAGCGAAAGTATGTTATTCATAATTTATTATCTAACTTGTGTTTAATTTATTATATTTTTTACTTATGTAGATACTAGAGATTATTTAGCGGTTATTTTGATGCACGCTATATTGCAACCATCAAGACAAAAAATGAACATAAAACCTACAATTTTAGACGGCCAGGAGGACTTTTGCTTACATATAAAAAACAAAAACGATTTAAAAAATCAAGTTAAATCTATAGAGGAGCGAAATAAGGTTGCCGGAAATAATCTACAACCAAGGATAATAGTTATCGGTGCCTCACAAACTGAATTGGACCATTTTTACATTTATCTAGATGGCGTACAATTTAAATGTGGAACTTTTAAACGGTGTATTAGCTGTATCATTAAATTATCGTATGTACTAAACTTAAATTTTTCGCCCATTAGTAAAAACGTTTGGCTATTTTTACAGGAGTATTTCTATGGTTTTTCATCAAACAATACAAAAATTACAAATATAGTAAACACGTTACGAGCAATAGAATAGTAATGTTCCATTGTCATTTATGCATAGAAATATTCCTGAATAGCCAAAATTTAATTAAACATTTACAACATGATCATAAAGTTCCACCAATTTTCGAATTTCAATGTAAACATCATAACTGCAGCCAAAAATTTCAAAATATTTATAAATTCTCGAGACATTTAAAAATTCATCAGAAGCCCAGTGCATATTACGATATTCAGACAAATATAAGTTCAACAAATGTTGTATCTGAAGTATTGAGTAAGTCTAGTAGTGGTGAATGTAATTTAAATCATGAAATTGTCAGAAACGATACTCCATCTAAACCACAACTTTACTTGGTTGATTTAAATTATGTCCAAAATTCATTATTATCTCTATCACTTCATTTGCACGAACGGCCAAACATAACTAGAAAAATAGTATTTGAAATACAAGATCTAGTAACTGAATTTTTAACTATTCCAATATCCGATCATCTTAAACTTCTATTACAAAATACTGAAGATGAACATCAAAAGCAACAACTTCTTTCTATTAAAACCTTATTAGAAAATCCATTTTCAAATATAAAAAACGAGTACTTATTCTTTAAATACATTAAAGACATTAATATTTATGCACCTCCAAAATTATGTCTCATAAATAATGAATTCGCTGAAATTGTTTTAAATAGTGACCCAGTTTTATCCTCTAATAAAGTGGAAGGATACATTTTAGATATACATTTTCAAATAAAAAAATATTTCGAATGCAATAACATCCTGAAAGAAACCATTGCGAACATAGCACTTCTCGAGTCCTGCACCAAAATTAAAAATTTTGTAAATGGAAGTAATTGGACGAAAATTAAATCATCTTATCACGATAAAATAGTGATTCCTTACTTTCTGTTTTTTGATGATTTTGAAATTAATTGTCCAATAAGTGCACATGCTGGAACTCATGCAATTTGTGGAATTTATTACTTTTTCCCTCTTATTCCGGAATTTCAACTGTCAAAATTATCAAATATATTTGTAGCTGGATTTTTTAAATCACATGACATAAAAGAGTTCGGAAATACAATGTCGCTTAATAAGTTAATTACGGATTTAAAATCAATAGAAACCAATGGGATAGAAATTAAAACGAAGGACAGAACTCAAACAGTATATTTTGTATTAGGGCAAATACTAGGGGACAATCTTGGGCTTAATAATGTTTTAGGATTTGCTGGATCATTTAGCGCGACACACTTCTGTAGAATTTGTAAGCGCAATAGAACACAAACTAAAAATGATACAAGGGAAGTTGTGAGATTCTTAAGAACCAAAGAAAATTATAACAATGATTTAAAAACGAATAACATGAAAAGTACTGGCGTAAAGGAAAACTGTGTATTTAACATTCTAAGTAACTATCATGTTACTGACAATGTTTGCTGTGACATCATGCATGATCTATTTTTGGGTGTATGTAAATACAATCTTGCAAAAGTCTTGTACTATTTTATACAACACAAAAAATATTTCTCTCTGGAAGTGTTCAATTACAGAAAGCAAATGTTTCAGTACGGCGATTTACAAATAAGTAACATTTGTGGTTCAATCGAAGAAATTTATTTGCAAAATGCTAATTTCAAATACACAGCTGCAGAAATGAAAACCTTATATCTTCTACTGCCCATAATCCTTGATGAATTAGTACCGCGTGAGGATTTAGTATATAAATTTTTATTGACATTGATCGAAATGATCGATATATTACGTTCATTTAGCGATGGTACATTAAAATATTTAGAGAACATAATTCAGAAACATAACTATAACTATATCACTTTATTTCAAGCCATTGAAACCAAAATATCATAATCTTGTCCATTATCCTACCATTATAAGAAAATGTGGTCCACTTAGATATTTATGGGCATTCCGACTAGAGTCGGAACATCAGATACATAAAAAATACGCTTATAATATTAAGTCTCGAGTTAACATTCCCTTAACTTTGGCAACCAAAGCGTCACTTAGTTTTTCATTTCGAGTTCACACAAATAGTTTTTTCCATTATGAATTAATTGATAGTACTTTTAATAATTATTACAGCCCAAATTTACAATACTATAAACACATATTAGATTCGAATTTAGTTGAGTATAGATTTAGTAAATCAGTTATTTTTAGAGGTTCAAATTACAAAAAAGGTTATTTTTTATATGAATATACTGATGATTTAGTAGTATTTGAAATTTTTGACATATTTCTGAAAACAAATATTTTTTTTGTGGTTTGTAAAATGTACACAAATTAAGAGTATAATGAACAAACCTTATCATATCTCATAAATGAGCCATGCGCCAGTTTTCAAATTCGAGAAATATCAAGTTTTTATGAGCCTCCTATTAATATCCATATCTTAAATAATGGGCGAAAAATTTTGAGATTAACCAAAATATAATGTAAAATAATGTGTAATACTTAAAAAAATTAAATTTGAATTTTTGAATTAAAATAAACATAATGAATTAAAATAAACATATTTGAATTTTATTATAGAGAATTAATTCGAAATTAATAGGATATATTCTAATAAATAGGTGTAAAATGTTAAAACGAAATTCGTAATACTTCTCATTCGACGACTTTCAAAATGCCATTTCACCATATTCTCATCATAAAACCAAATTCATAAATGTTGATTCAGTGGATTTGTAATGTTATTTTGGCATGATTATTTTTTAATTCGAAGTTCATGATACTGTAATTCAAACGGTTTGTAATGTCGTTTTAGGCATTTTTTAATGGAAAAACAAAGTTTAAAAAATTCTTTAATAACTCTAATTATTGCTGTTATGCATTTTAAACTAGAATTTACGAAACTGCTAATAAAACATTTATTATGGCTAAATTATTTCAGTTTAGATCGTGTCGAATTGAAATTTTCTTCCAGGTAGAAATGGCATAGGAATGATCTTGGGTAAAAAATGACATTGAAAACACTTTGATTGCGTAATGAAAACATTCCAATACAAAATTTTATTTTTCTGAGTGCATCTAATACTCTCATGTATTTCTACGCCTTATTGTATTTATTGTATATATGACGGATACATAGCCAGGGTCATTTTAAAATAGAAAATATCTGGTAGTTCCTGAACCAAATGCTATGTCACTTATCTAAAGAGGGGTTCCGTTCAGAGACAGTTTGAACAGCTCATAAAACTGAATTAAACATTTTAGTAATAATAGTAATAGATGCCACAAGTTCTTAAAGAGAATGAATTATTTAAACAAAATTTTGTCTGATACGAGTTTCAAAGTGTCCAAAGTCATTCATAAAAGGATTCTGTTGAATTATAAACCTGTGGTTTTCATAATGCTCTCAGTACGGAATACAAAACTAGTATAGTGACTGATGACAAATGTAATCAGATAACTGCTTGAATATATCTTCTAAGTGTTGAATTAAAAATTATTTCGTTACCCGATATAATATTTCTTCATATAGATGTCGCCGGTTGTAGCTTAATGGTTAAGAGAGTTTCTCATCACGCCGCGGTCTCGAGTTCGATTCCCGCCGTTGACCAAAAATTAACATGCAACCGGATGACATAAAAACGCGTTTGTGTGTAAAAACATACGTTGGGCTGACCACCTACAATCTGCACCAATCGTTAAAACTTATGGGTTTGTAAGGTCTCAGTTGAGACGTGGTAAGGGCCGTCTACAGCCTCTAAGCCATAGTTTATTTTTTATAGATGTTTAAGATATATCTGTAAGACAGATAAGACGATCCACCGTTGACTTTATTGCATATACAGCAACTCCACTTTTTTGATTTTCAAATCAGATTTAAATAAAATCCACATTAATATTTACATTCTATATATACGCGCACACCAACAAAAACTACTGAATAGAATCTGATTTAAAGGGATTCAAAACTATAAATCCTATTCTACCTTATTGTTGTCCTTAACCAAATAAAATAACACACATACTATATATACACGAACAATGTACAGCTGAGTAAAACTACCGCGTGTCGATTTAAAATTTAAATGCCATTTGTTCAATTGTTCAAACGGTACGGATTATAATCAAGAACTTTATAAATGTACGGGAATACCATACGGGAACAAAACAAAAAAAAAATCGATAAGGATAAAATGACATAAAATCTACTCTCTCCTGCGTACGGATGCTGGATTGCAAATTTTATGTATATATAGGTAAATATTTTAGCTTAAAGGGGGCTAGGCAAGTAGTTTAATAGTTGTATATTCACTACAACTCACCTTAAGTTCAATGACGCATGTTATAACGAAATGAAAATAATATGATGATGCATCGGGATAAAAATTCGTCAAGGGGTCGCGTGGCGACTTTGATTTTTATATTTATTCTAAAAAAATAAAATAAAATAATAAATTAAAAGGGATTCGAGGTAAAAATAAAAGAGGAATAAAATTATATGATATTTAAGGGTGAAACGATGACGATGATGAAGATTATAATGCTCGATGTATGGCTGTATAGTTAGTAGTACACCTATGAAAGATGCGTTCTATATATGAAAACTAACGAACGGTTGAGTTAAAACGCAGGGAATGAAACAATAATTTATTAGGGATGAAAAAAATGGTAATTTGAGACTTTTCCTAGTAAAATATAATACTAAACAGGATTTTCAATCGAGCGCAGGAGAAAAATAAAAATAAAATTGTATTTTGCACGTTGATAAAATATTTTGTGGACAAATGGTGGGATTTCGTTTAAAAAGTGGTACTGTGATTCGAGTCGTAAACTATTTTATTTTATTTTTGGTTCACCCTCATGATAATGAAAAGGTACGAACCCCTACATAAAGTACAAATCTGTATACGTACATAAAGTAAATAAATATATTTTTAACTGAAAAAATTATATATTTTTAGAAATAATTTTGGCAAATGTTCGAATTACTTAAGGCGAAAATTTCGAAAAGGTTTGTCGAGAATAAATGATTTTTTTTATATCGAGTATTTTTATGTAACATATGGATGGATATTTTAACAGTTTACTTTAGGTTAAATGATACTTATATACATACCGTGTGTGTTGTTTATATATATATATATATATATATATATATATATATATATATATATATATATATATATATATATATATATATATATGTATATATATATATATATATATATATATATATATATATATATATATATATATATATATATATATATATATATATATATATATATATATATATATATATGTATTCATTCATCGATGCACACTTAACTTGTTGTTTATAGGTACACAATATGATTTGAGTAAGTGAAGTATTACCAAAACATGGATGATCTCACATGTCCAATACTCCAATGTTTTAATAATTTCTTATCTTGTTTTCCTTATCTCGACGATTTTATTATTTTATGAAATTTGTACTTAGTATAAATATGAATCATTTGCCAAAAAATTGACTTACTGTTTCTTACGTTGCTTAATAGTTGTGAAATAGATGGTTATTATATCAAAACACTACGGACATTTCTCAGTGCCATCGAATACCATATTGGTATAGCTGGGATTACAGAAAAAATTTGTCAACAACTGCTTGAAGTTATAGGATACAAATACCATAGTTTTCTTTCAAATTATGTTCAAACATAAACATTTATAGAATCGGAGTTCTTATGTATTTTTCGCAAAGCTGCTGAAATAGCTAAATCTGGAAAGGGAAAATCTTAAACGAACACTGAAAAGACTCAAAATGAAACATTCTTTTTAATTTCTATGTGGTTGGTTTACATTGTTTTTTTATCTTTTTAACCTATAAAATCGTAATATAAACCACAGGAGGACAGAATAACTTTTCGAATATACGGTTGACCACAATCTTAATTTTATCTTTGTGATTTCTCTATAATTAAATGTATATCTAAAATGAATCTGGTTTCTAATTTTAATTATATAAGAACGTCTTATATGATTTATTTACTGTCACCGTGTGCGGTATATTCATATACCATACAGATAAAAGTATACATATATATTATTAGTAAATCACGCGCGTCAAACTAACATAAAAAACACCACTAGTTTGTAGATAAACTGGAACAATAACAATAACAAATTTCTTAGAAAACAATATTTATTCGCGTATTGCATCATTAAACTTCGCGTAATCTATTTATTCCACTCGCAAAACTTATATGATTATAATGTATATTCGCGTGTCCAAAGCTGATTATCCTTTTCAACATACTTATATATATAAAACAAAAAAATGTGTATTTTTAACTTCTTAATTGATAAAAACGTGGATATACGAAAGAGTTTTTTCCACAGCATATATATACAACAAAATATTATTATCATAATCTCTGGGACGGAGGAAGCTTGCAAAGAATCGAAACACAGAACAAAAAAAAAATATAATTATGTCTTAAGATTTCTTTATACAAAAAGAAGAATTTTTTTTAATCTTAAAACTAAAAACACTTACATACACTAAGTTTGTAGTTTTTGATAATTATTATAATAAATAAAATTAATTATTTTTTAGATGCCTGAATTTTTTTATCTGTAATAAATACAATGTACATCCGTTAAAATTTTTTATTTTATTTATTAAATTGTGTGATTCATTTAACTTAAGAAATAAGAAAGAAATATTATAAGTAAATAATAAGTGAATCATTTTTTCTGTAAAATGAATAATTATAAAAAAAAATAAAGAATTGTGTCTTATCGCTCTCTGTGTAAAGTATAATATGTTAAAATTGATAAGAATTTTTTTTCTTCATTTATACAGTAAAGTAAAAACGTATTTCGTGATTTACTTGTTTATTACTTGTGTCGTTTGTTTAGCATATTTACTTAAGATTTTGAACTTTTAACCACAAATAATAATAATTATTATTTTTTTGGATTTACCTTTAGACCTTTTGTGTTCTTATCGATCGACAAATACTTTTTTTAAAAATAATATTATTGAAATATATTGAACAATATTATAATTATTTATAGATAGGGTTGTTCTTTGTTCTACTCCTGGAACCTGTCGGTCACACGAAAACAAGGTGCAGCACTAGTATCGACGGCAGTTACTAATCAAATAACACTTTAAATCCATGGATTACAAAAAAAACTTGCAAAATCATCCGTTTATATTTCAACAGAAATCGGTACCAACAAGACAAAATCAACAATGCAGCCATATAGATCGCCGTTGAATTATTCTATTTGAATTTTACAAGCGAAAGCTTTCGTGCTTTTAATAATAAATTCGGGCAATAAACAAACAATTAAAGTGATTTTCCATCCAAACACTCCAATAGCCTGACTCTTTTTTTAAATACGCAAGTCTAACCTTGATAGCAAAACTGTCTAATGGACCATCCAAGGGGTTACCAATCGAGAGTTTTATTCTAACAAAACGTTTTTGGAATATTGGAATCCTAGTCTTCATTAACAGATGGGCCATTGCCCAAATTGATTGGTTATTTAAATATAGGGTTGCTCTTAGGATTAACTATAAGATTTTCAAATCTACAAAATTTAAAACTTCTAGTTATACGACACAAGACACCAATCTATAAGCACGTATAGTCAAACTCGGACGTTAGAAAATCAAGAGATCAACTCATCTGGTGGACTCTACAAAAACTAAAACTATACGAATTCGATGAAATTCAGGGTAGGTGTCACCAAGAAGTATGAAATAGAAAAGGAAAACTCACTGGTATTGCTTAGATGGATCGTCGATGTCGTTTTAGTTTGATAGAGCAACATTTTCAAATGAAAGCTCATCTTTCTCACAGATAGGGTACAAAATTAAAAATAATATAAACCAAAACTCTCATGACATTTTAATTGTTAGTAAAAACATAACACTAAAAAGGATTAAATAAAATTGTTAAAATATCACATTTACGTGTTATTACTGACTTTGCATCTGAATGCCAGATGTAGGTAAACCAAACCATCTTAAAATGTATATATACAGAAATGACCTCCTGCCATACCGAAAATTTCTAATTTTTGTACAATTTTTTTGTCAAGAGTAAAGCGCCAGGGACTTTGTATAATCTTCATTGTATATTATATCTTCCGATCCTAAGAACGGAACAAAATAATTATAATTTACGAAAATATACCTTTTTGGCCGAAACAATAAAATCCAATAAAATAATAAAACTTTATAGTTTTTTGTTTGCCACTTCTTAAGGATAATTTTTAAGGATCAAAATCATGTGGTTTTGTTTAGTTTCATTTCTTTTAAAGAATTAAGAAAGATTTTTTATTTGTTTGTGCATGAGTGTGTGTATTTTTATTCTACATAGTTCGTGCCTTAAAGTATTGTATCCTATATTATACCTAAAACGAGAACAATGGTGTCAAAATTTGGTATGTAAGTTGGAAACATTTGTTGACCAAATGAAAAATCAATTTTCGACTTTGATCTTTTTGTTAGGTTTTATGAATGAATATTGAATGAAAACGAGGGGTGAATATACCTTCAAAACGTATTCATATATGATATTTTTGGCACATGTGTGAACGTAATTAGTTTCAAATACATGTTCGAGACCAATTTAAAATTGTAACAATCATGTATGTTAATTTCGTTACAATATCTGACACAGTTTATGTCAGTTACCATCAAAAACTATATACACTCTATGATTGACATTGTGTGATAGAAACGAACTAAATAACGATTAATTTTTGTTTTCAAGTAACTCCCAACGGACTATCATCTCAATAGCTCTATTTTATATTATTAGTTCCCAATGGAATCGGAGAAAATTTTGTTTCCTTGTACATGATGATGAACTATGTGCTATAATCATATGTGTTGATTAGGACAGTTTACTGTTTAGTGCATTTTTGCAGAGGGTTCTATAAGCTAAATTGTTGTTGAAAATTTTCAAATATTTTACCTTTTTTTGGTTATTGTTTAAAAATAATTGTGAACCAACTGGATACTATAACTATAGATGGTATATGCAAACTGGAAAATGAAATTATTTTCAATTTTCCTATAATGCCACGTATAAATAAATTGTAGAGTAACCATCTGGTAAAGTACAGAAACGTAAAATTATTTTTTTTCGATTGTCCTTTTAAATCTCTCTTTGTGCACAATTAAACTATATATGTACTAATACTACGAACCAAAACTAAACTACTTTAATTTAATTTTGTGTATGTGTGTGTATATATATATATGTTTGTATGTGTGCTACATGCACATGGAAATTATTAACAACCAACGGGTAGAATAGAAACCCTTTAAATGTACGACAACATATATTGTAGGTTTTGGGTAAATTGAGAACTTACCCAATATTTATTTACGAGGGATCTAATAATATATTCCACTGACTCTCGATGATAACAATATAGTGCAATCCCTCAAATATGTGATATTACCTGTTTTTCATCTCTTTCCTTGTGTATACACATATAAATTTTAAAATTTGACAATAGAATATATTTGCAGCCTTTCAATTAATCACTTTAATCCAATTTGAAATGAATTAAAGTTTTTTATCTCTATTCAAATTGGGTGTTGAGTTGAACAATTGTTAGTATATTACGTATATTCATTGGAGGGTGATTTGAAAATGTTTCACTATTTTACTCCACTAAAATGCTTGATCTCCCCACATTTAAGGATATATGATTATACTTAATAACTATATAAGCGTATAGTACTAATAGCAATAACCATAAAAATAATTGTAATATGTTGTTATTTTTTGTATCGCGCGTAATTTATTAATATTTTAGTTATTATTTGACATAAAAAATCGACAAAAAAAAATTATGAAAATCGTTCCAAGAAAGCATACAAAAAATATAGGAAATAATAAAATTTTACATGCAATATTCTTGCTCGTTCACATTTATTTATAATTATTTGTATATAGCTTCCCGAAACGCGTTGGCTCATTTAATAATGACAATTATTATTCGCCTGGCTCTTAAAAACTATTATTGTGTTTTGCATTCATTTTATCATCGTATTGTTTGTTATTATCTAAAACAAAAAAATATAAATAAATTGGGTTGACTGACGAGGACTTTTATTAGTTGGAAGATGATGTTGCCAAAATCGTTGTATTTGTTGTTGTTTTATTTTGGAAATAATACTCGACGATATAAATTATATTAATAACCATTGTTTTGTGTACATAAGGCTGGAAATTACTATTACACAAACTTCAAAATTTAAGGAAATTTACTTCGTTATATATACGTTTGGTTAACGAATACATAGAAAGGAGGCGGACCTTATGTTCTTTAATCATCGATCCGATTTGTGATCGCCATTATCTTTTTATACCGTTTAATTCCAATTAATATAATCATTTGAGTTCATGATACTATTTTACATTTCAAGATTTGGTTATGATTTAAAACTAAATACCTTTACACTTGTGACATCTTTCTGAATGTTACATGAACTACTAACTGGGTCTCACGTCAAAAGTTTAATAGTTTTCTGATATTCATTTTAGGGATGAAAGAGGTTGTGAATAATACATTTGTTGTGATAGCCACTGATTCATTTAACTTGATGGGTACGGGCGGGTTAGCTTTTAAAGTTTAAAGTTCAATAATTCGGAGCTTATAGAACGAAAGGTTATTTATAGTAACCAAAATTCAATGGATATTTTAAATCCAATTTTCTTATGGTAATTTCAAGTATATGTAGCCTGAAGCTTATATACAAATATATTATGTATTCACATATGAAGGTAGTATAAAACTAAGTTACAGCACATATTCATATATAGATAAATAAATATTATCCAGTATATAGAATTGACTCATAAACTTAAGACTAATAAAAAATAATATTTTAATCCTTCCCACAAACGGACACAAATCATCTTAAGATAATCAAAATGTACAAACACAAAATATTGTATATTACGATATTATAGAATCGTGTAATTTATTTAGCAATTTATTTAAATCCGAAAACTAAGAGCAAGAAAATTGGCCCACAGAACATCATAAATTTCCTCGTCCAAGACAATAAGAAAATTCATGGTTCTTTCGTATATTTTGTATATATATATATATATATATATATATATATATATATATATATATATATATATATATATATATATATGTATATATATATAAAATGTATGTAAGTCGACTGGAAAACTATATAATAAAAATGTATATATAATAATACAATATCCAAACACAAATCATATAATCTTGATGGGAAATGGTAGTGTATATTTATATAGAATGAACATGAAAAACTATTATTTCAATGCGGCCATAAAACTATGAATTGTTTTGCCTGATTATTTTAAGAGTAATAAACTCTATTGTATATATATAGAACTACTATCACCGCCCATATTTCAATATGTATATTGTGATATATATACAGATAGTATACCAGGAGTTCGTTCGTGTTCCAAGCACATACGAGATAGTGACGCCAATTTTGTAATTTAAGAACTTGTTAACCGTTACTGTACATACGTTACATATTATTATGGTATATAACAATACATTTTATTGCCTGTAATGTTAATTAACACAAAATATAAATTCTATTCATTTTTAATGAGCCTCATAAATTACTCATATGTATCTCTATGTACATATATGTATAATAAAAGTATTAAAAAGTATTTTAAATGTATGCATACAAAATTTTCCATTTCCACTCTCAAACGTATCCCTTTCATCTAATTAAAATACACGGTGTTCCCAAACAAACACACGACTTATTTTTATTTCTTAATTCTTCCCTATATACTCGTATGATGTACGTTGGAATTTCCCATATATTTATGTAAGTACATATGTACTTCATCGTGTAAAAGGTGTATAAAAGAAAATGCGGAAAAATGTGCCGAGTCTTTTTGTGCAACATAAAGGAGGGAAAGTTAATTTAAGGATACATAAGTACATATACAATCTTTTATGCTATTAAGACAATGATAATTTAAATGTCTTTTAAGTGTGGGGATTTAAGTAACAAATTATACCTTTCTGATGTTTATTTATGTTAGACAAAGATATATTGTTGCCGTAATATAGGGGTGTCCACAAATCATAGATGCGATGGTCAAAAACTAAGAATCATCATGGATTGTTTAGTATATATATATATATATATATATATATATATATATATATATATATATATATATATATATATATATATATATATATATATATATATATATATATACATATATACATATATATATATATATATATATATATATATATATATACATATATACATATATATATATATATATATATATATATATATATATACATATATACATATATATATATATATATATATATATATATATATATATATATATATATATATACATATATCAAGTCGATTTTGTAGACTCTGTAACAATTTAATTTTTGAAAAGTTTTAAAAATCGATCAATATAGTACTAACTAATAGAAAGTTTGCGCGAACTTCACTATATGTCAACTTTCGGCTAATACACAACAAGATTGTTAGGAGATACTTTTGAACCCACTTGTTAAGTCTAATTGACCGCCCATAAAATGACTAGCTCATGCATTCTTCTCTTTTATTAATTTATTAAAATCAACTTTGGTTCCATCATCATATACGCTTATTCCATATGCAATTTTAAAAGACACACAGGCCATGCCCATTTGGATCTACTTATCCTTTCGATTACATTTAATCTGTCCTAAAAATGATATTGACTAATTTTCCTATATGCTCCTTAAAATTAATCGCTTGTCGATTCATATTCCCAGATGTCTAGTCAGAGTAACATAATCAATAATCTTACCATAAAATTCTTTTGGTTTTAAATGCAGAATCTAAGAAAATGTTGTTGATTTTCTTAGATTCAGCATAGTCAAACAGTTTGTCACCTGGTTCACGCATTCCTTAACTCGGTTTTAAGGGTTCATCAAGATAATCTTGTCGATATAAAGAATAAATTTAACTTGTATACAGATTTAAGAGATTTGGTAAAAATTTGATCGTTTGCGTAATCGTTTCCACTGTAATCCCTTTCACACAATATAATCTTTCGTTAATTCATAAATTTATATACCCATTTAGAAATTTTCCGAGGAAAATCTAATCTCAAGAGAACTCGAGATCTCTTGTAACACAGAATCATATGCTTTTTCCACAGAATCATATGGAAATTAGATTTTAGCCGATCCACCAGTCATTCCGTGTTAAAAGTTACATATGAACTATATAATTGTGTAGCGACTTAAAAAATATTGTATCCAGTAATTTAATTTTTATTAAAATGTCTCGTTTACCACTGCTAACCTATATACATATATGTTGGATTCAGCAAAAGCCTAAATTATTTGATCCAGCAATTAGTTACCCGAGAACTATTTTATAACTTTCTGATTTATATCCAAACGAATATTCTTGTTGAAGATTTTTGTCAACCACACAAATCTGTACCACATATGAATACAAAATTATTTAATTAAAATATATAATTTATGTCCTTGGCCACAATAAATTATCTTTAATTAAGGAAAACTTTTGACTCAAGTTTTTCGCCAAATTACTGATGTTATCTTATTTTGATTTGTATAATATCGGTATGAATTATTGTTATAGTCCCAATTTTTCATCTATGTATACATTTATATATATATATATATATATATATATATATATATATATATATATATATATATATATATATATATATATATATATATATATATATATATATATATGTGTATATATATACATATATATATATATATATATATATATATATATATATATATATATATATATATATATATATATATATATATATATATATTGGGTTTATGTGTATAGGAATAACACACACGTATAATAAAAATAATTAAATTCAATAAAATCTTATCCCGAACGAAACACAAAAAAAGTTACGCAATAAAAAAGGATCAGAGTATTTTATGACCATCACCACTTCTTATATATATACTATGTGTATCGATATTAAGATAACGCAATTTTATTTTTTATTAATATTAAGAAATTAATAATAAAAATTAAATTTTTATGAACAAAATTATTAATAATAAAAGGTCAAATCAATATATGATGCGATAATAGGGAAGTACATATATTAATGTTAGTGCATTGCACATTACTAATTATATTTAATATTATAGATCTCCATATGTATTGGTATCATCGCAACGGGTAGATTTCGTCAACAAACTTAAACATTTACTCATTTCAGCAACAGTTTTAGGACTAGTGGCCAAAATATTACCTAGCACATCACTAACGTTGAATCCACTAATATTAAACTTTTGTATACAATATCGAACGAAAAAATTAATATCATTTTTTTAATATCATTTTATTGTATCTAAAATTAATTTAATAAAAGAATTTTAATAAAATAAAATCATCTATCTACACAATTTTTTATTTTATTTTAAATTGTATATATAAGCCTTAAAAATAAATAAAATAATAAGAAAATATATTTTTTTCATATTTGCTTTCTTAAAACAAATATTAATTTTTTTATTAAAATAAGCGCGCATTTTGTTGTTTAATATAATAGCAAAAACAAAAAAAATGTTTTATATTAAAAAATAATATATAAGATATAATGGGACGTTAAAAGAAAAGGGTGGTGCAGAGCTTTCATGAAGATAATGAAAATTTAGCAGGTGGTTGAAATAGCAATATCTTAATTCATATTCCGATGCTGTATAACAATTAGGCTTACAATAAATTCAATCAATTTAAATAATGCTAATTATCAACCTGCCTCATACAAATAAAGGTATTAAAGGAGAGTTGTGTGGGCTTTTAGTTACATATATTTATAAAGTAATAAGACAAAGTTTAGCTTCACAAATGTCAATAGTTATTGGTTATGTAAATTTTAGTGATTCGTTAAATTGGAAGGATTTTTTTAGGGACGATTTTATACTCACATACATTTACTACCATGGAAAGCCGTCAAAAAATCGGTACCAAGGCTTAATATATTAAAATTAGTTAAGAAGATTATCAATGGTTTGTTAAAAGTATGATGCCACTGATAATGCGTCTTACAAGTATGAAGGCTATGATGGTATAAGTTATGATATCATATGATGAATTTACTTTGACAGTATAATTCTATATTTAAGAATCCAAAGTGTAATCAATTTGTGATGAAGGCTTGCACTTTCGTTAATACGCCTACGGTATAATAATTGTTAACCCACTCCCAACTGATTCTTGACAGACTTACCGGAAAACCTTTCAACCGACAAAATAAAAAAATATATTCTTATCATTAAATAAAAAAAACGAAACAAAAAAAAATCATTTCTTTTATCAATCTACATATACGTATAGTAGTTTATTTTCTTCATCACATTCCAAGAAATCTTTTATACATAAGATAATTGAATTTTTTTTTATCATTTACATTTTATTTAGGTACAGTATAAATTTAACTTTTTAAGAAAATCGCAAAATAATAACAAAATAATAAAAATAAGAAGACGACGCGAAGTTAATTCTATTTTTCACTAAATAAATTTTCACAAAGTGTGTTCTTCTCGTATACGAGTACACACATTTATATACATATATAACACACAGAGTAGTAAAGACACAAGGAAAAATTAAATCAAATTAAATCACTTTGAATTATTTTAGAAATTGAGATTTGTATATAATATGTACTCGTCGTACTCGTATCTAAGAAGAAGACATAAAGTAACAAAACGTAAATTTTATATTTTAAAAGAAGAAGAAGATTAAGTTGGGAGTAATAAAAATAATGAATTTGCGCGCTTTCATTTGATTATTCACTCAACACGATTTCAATTAGAGAGAAATTGACTAAATATTTGACGATACATATATGCAATATATTTGGGATTGATAACCTGATATCTTACATACTATATATACTATGTACGAGTATGTTGTCTTTATATATATATATATATATATATATATATATATATATATATATATATATATATATATATATATATACATATATATTTAAATTGTGTTCCGTTTCAACATTATGATCCTGGCATACTAAAATTTGATTAAAAAATAAAATAAAACGAACAAAATCAAAAGATCTCATCAACTCAAGATTAAGGTATTACTATATCCTTTTTATCTAAAAATCCTATGTAATCTTAAGTCATTTAATTTATACACAATATATATATATATATATATATATATATATATATATATATATATATATATATATATATATATATATATATATATATATATATATATATATATATATATATATATATAAACCATGGCACTAAGCTAAGAAATTAATTTAATTAAATTTAATCCATTAAAAAAAAGGAATAACAAAAAATTAACCTGACCAATAAACATATATTACGAGAGGAACAAAATCCTTATTCGAGAAAAAAGATAAGAAACTGAGAGAATCGTATGTAATAAAATTAAAATCTACTTTCCTTAAAAGGAAAATTTATTTTCCATTCATAACAATAATCTCGCACATAAATAAACCGATTTTTTATATTGTATTGTGTACGTTGAATGAAAATTATATTCACAATCACCGAACAGAATACAAAAAACAATAGAAATGGAAATTTTCGGCTAAGAAAATCTCTTAAGTCAAATTTTCTTTTTTTTTTCGTTTTTAAAAATAATTGTATAAGAATTTTTTTTTGTTCTTAAAAAGGAAGAATTTTATTTAAAATAAACCAATTATACGGTAAACTGGTATGTTGAAAATCATATAATTGATTAATTTTTTGATTTATTGGAAATCGGTTAGATGAATGGAAATCGTGTAGTGCTCGTGGAAATTATATTTTTTAACTGCTTTGATGCTGTAAATTGCAATTTGAGCAACTCGTGGATTGGTACAACGAACCTTAGGACTTTGTGGCCAACCTTTAAAAGAGGTTTTTGGAGGTATAAATGGAGAAAGCGAAAATTGATGAAATTATTTTAGTTGGTGATTCTACACGTATAGGTACTAAAAATCTAAGAAAAATGATCTAAGAAGTTTTTTTGGTAAAATACTTTCCAAAGGGTCAATCCAGATGAATTAGTTCAAATGCCACTATTGCAATGAAAAAAATCAGATTTGTTTTCTAGAGCTTCCGATAGTGAGACTTCTTTTGTGGTGCACGTGCTACAAGGCACGAAAGTTTCACTTGTCCGAAATACCATCTGCCACAAAAGGAATATCACAAATAGAGACAACTTTTGATGTACATAGATGCCAATGACATACTTAACGGTTCTGCAGATGACAGAGAAACGGAAAAAACCAAACTATTAAAATTCAATCTTCATAAAGCACATGCTTTTCAAATTTGAAAAGGACTCTAACCGTTAAGTAAGTCTAAAAGTTAGATGACAGAATGTGTTTCTGCACAGACTGTGTTCAATATTTTTTTAACAAAATAACCCTTTAATTATTGGTCGATTGTGATTTGCCCCAAGTCTTATTTTATTATAAAGTTGACACTTTTTCGATAACTATTATTAGATAGTTATCATTAGACTAAATCAGCTTCGCTGAGCGGTTGAGACACCCAGAGCTTTCAATGAATGGTGATTTTAAAATCACGTTTATTATCCGTTCGAAATATCCTCGCAACAAGTATCAAATTCAAATTATGTAAAATATTCGAAAATCTTAAAGATTGGTGTTATTTTGTGTATATATTACAAAATTATGAAATCTATACTTAACCATTATAATATATCTTAATTTTCCCAAATGAGCTTTAAAAGCAGGTCAATTTCCTTCCTAATTAAGGTAAATTGCCAATAATTTACTATATACATATAAAAACTAATTGTTTGTCTTAACGAAAAGTATAAATTTAAATTCAAATTAATTTTCATTATAATGTAAAGAAACTTCTTTCAACAATCCCTAAACGACCATTTCTTATGTCAAATTGTTATACTGTACGTATGGTACATAATAAGTCATTTTTCTTGTTGTTTATTTAAGATTTCTTTGTAATAAATAGAAACATATTTATACATAGGTTTCACCCGAAGTAGAAAAAAAGGTTTTTCTTTTGTGTATTTTCGAAAAAAATTTAACCCCCACCCTTTCACGATAGGGTGGAAATTTTATATGTATACACTAATAATACTTTGAACCCTTTCATTTTCTTATTATTTTATTCTTATTGCGTTCACCAACTTTTAATTTATATTAATTTATTGTCTTGTACTATGTGGATGTATATTTTATACTCAATGGAGTTAAGAAACTATATACATATATGTATATACAGAAAAACCTTTTTTGGCTCACTCTCTTAATACGTATGTCTTAAAAACGGACTAAATTTATACATATATATATATATATATATATATATATATATATATATATATGGAGAAAATCCACTCAAGTGTAATTTAATAGCTTATGCGCTTAGATTAATTGTTTTTCAGGTCAATAGATCCTTCCATGTGATCTTTGATGTGGCTTACCTAAAAACGAAAACCTATTTAATTTATGTCATGCAAAAAGTGTAATTAAAAAAGACAAAAATCTTTAAGATGTTCATAATATAATGTCACCTAACTATACCCAATTGAAATACTTTACCACAACAAGTACAATAAATTATAATTTTTCATCGTACATACATACAACGAAAAGTAAAATAAATTATTACCACAGTTTTATGTCCAGGGAATTTTCGTATAGTTTTTCATTTTTATTAACATTAATTGTTATTTTCTTTTGGTAAGCGAACAAATTAAATATATTTAAGAAGAGAAAAAGATAAGAAAATGACACGAGAATGCTCATAAGAGATATTAAGTTACTTAGTTTTTTAGATAATTTATCACTATGTCTATATATATGTATGTATGTATATATATAGTTTTCTTATATCTACACTATACACATATATAGATTAGAAACTAGAGGTGAACATATAAGAGTATATATAATATTGTGTCATTACCACAAAACGAAATTTTTTTTATCAGAAAGAACATTGGGTTGAAAAGATAAACGAAAATTATAAAAAGTCGTAATTTAAATTTACGGGATTTTGTCATAAGTCGAAATGATATAGTTTTCTACTTTTTTGTTGGTCGAACAGTTAACCACTTAGATAAAAGATAAATAAATATAAGATAAGATATAGGCGATGATATAATAAAGGGGTATACATGAATATATATGTAAAAAACCGCAGCATGGAAAACAATTTTAATTTTTGACTTTGTGCTAATCTACTCGTGGTGATAAATAACATTTTATAACGCATGTTAAGAGAATAGACTAAAATTGATGCTATGAGTCGCAGTAAGTTACTTTTTTAGAACAATTCATGATACTTTCATACTGAGGTTAACAAGTGACGCAGAAACCACACTTTATTAGACAGAACTCTGCTAACTCATATTTTGGTAGATCTAGTTGTCCTAAACAACTACTGCAAAACATTTTATACGTTCAAACTACTAAATGGAATATGTATCTTGCACCACATACTTATGGAACAAATATAAGATCAATCACTGAAATCGAAATACAAAAATCTTGTCCTATTGATCTCTATCTTACCCCTCATACTACAATCTGTTTCGGGGCTCGAGGCACTTCCAACTCTTTCGCGGTTCGCTTATTTACGTCCTTACCTTACGCCATTACAGCCAAATTGAGGACGTACGGCTATAGATCCGATATGCGTAGAACCATCTGCACATTGCATTGCTCCATGCCAGCCTATAGTACTGACATGGAAGATGGGCTGGCCCATGAATTCTGCACTCCAACAGGGGGTCATAGATGTGTTCATTCCAAAGAATATTATATACTAAAAAGATAGTTCAATCAGAGTAACATTTTAAAATACAAAAAATATTATTCTGGGTTCCGCTACATACCATCCTGCCCCTATCGGGATTCGAACCCGGTACCTCCCGCTCCAACTGCCGCAGCTTTAACCACTGCGCCACCTGGGTGGTTACCCCTCATACTAATTACATAAATATAAGATCTTGGTCCAAGTTTGGCATTGATGCGACATATATTCACAATATTTTCATAGTTTATAATAATCTATGCCTACCGCGACTCAACTGAGACCTTACGAACCATTTTAACGATTGGTGCACATTGGTGGTCAGAACAACGAATGTTTTTACACACAATCGCTTTTTATGTCATCCAGTGAAAAGTAACAGTTCTGATTGAAGTGTAAAATCTATAATTGATCGATTTCGATTAAATAAATAATTTCTCAGTTTGCTTACGTCATTTAAATACTATACGTCATGGAAATACTATTATATAATTTTTTTTATCAATTTATTAAACATCAACGATGACACTTACCATTTATTTACATCTAACACTCCATCGTCATTACTCGAGTAAAAACCATCCGGTACAAATTAAAAATCCATTTGAAATTTAGATCAGCACACTCCTGTAATGTTCAAAAATAATAATTTTAATTAAAATAAATAAAAAATGCTACAATAATTACAATTAAAAATTTTTAATAACGCCATTTGGTTTACGATAAACCACAAAAACCGTTCCTGTCCTATATACATATATATATATATATATATATATATATATATATATATATATATATATATATATATATATATATATATATATATATATATATATATATATATATATATATCGTGAGGAACAGTTATACACAACTCAAGATACCAAAAAGTAAGTAACATAACATTCAATTAAATATTTTGTTTTTCAGCCGCGAAATTAAAAAGGGTTGTGGATCTTAATTTTTTCTTAAACACAAAAAATAAAACAAATTAAAAGAAAACACAAAATCCTTAGTTTACTTCTTCGGTATATAAATGTATATGGTATTTAGTAACCCTGTCCTCGAGAACGTTGTAGTTAACATGGTATTGTATGTAGAGCAAACGGTTGCTAAAGGGTTAATTTAATAAATGATTATGGTGAATTGAAAGGAGTTACTATACATGTTTTACAATTATTATTATTTTTTAAGAAATACGGAAATTCGCAACCAACCAAATAAAAAAAACAAAAATAAATAAGAAAAGCGAAAAAAAAATATTTTTTTCTTTAAATAGAAAATAATAAGACGAATGAAAAAGGAAATAAGTTTTCTTATTGTAAAATGAAAAATGACCATAACGAAAAAATTGAAAGATGTGGTAATTTTTTGCTTGCTTGCTTTCTGTTTCCATGAAAACCCATTTTTTACATCTGGATACAATTGGTATCGTTTTTCCTTGTATTTCGGTGGTAATACATAAATAGATGCTACACACAATTTGAAATTAATGAAATTATAAATCACGAATGAGGTAGGCAACAATATACTCGTTACAAGTATATAGATAGTTATGATGCAAATGTATTTGCACCACGTGAGCCACCATGTTCACAATTCGATTACTATGTGACTATCTCTATCATATACAAATATAATTTTTTTGGAACAAGAAATGTTTTATCAACACAGACAAAGACGGATCGTCTTGCTAATACCTTAAACTATATAAAGAGGTCTAGGAAATACGAAATCTATGAGATAATGAAAACCAGATTATTTACTTCATTTTAGTCAACTCATTACATACGACACTCATAATCAAATCTTACTTTAGCTGGAACCTAACATAGTGAGAATCTTTTACTTAACCACCGCTGTCGTTTTATGTTTTCTTCCATAACCTTCCTTGTCCCTTCATTTAATGTTGAAGTTTTGAAAAGTTTAATTCTACTGAGCTTGTATTATTAGCTTATATCTGGCGTTCTTGATTGGTGACTGGTTTGCATCTCAGCAAGGAAGGCACGTTACGTTTCCCCTTGGGGTTTTAAGTTCATCCTCAATCGAATGGAAAATTTTAAAATTATATACAGTGAGTACAAACAGTAGATTAGGAATTGTATAATTCTTATATAGGGACCGAACTAACCTTAATCACCGCATAATATACACTTTCGATTAGAAAAAACATTTTGTGTACAACGAAACATCGTTTTTTCTTATCAGTTTGAGAATAATAAATATTTAAAAGTAATTAATTCCAAATATAAGATAAGAAAAGATTCGTTTTGTTTACATTGGTCTCAGTTTCTTAGAAATATGTATGTATTGATGATAAAATTTTATTTGAAATTAATTAAAAATTATAAATATTTGGGATATGATTGTTTATAGATAGACTATTTTTTTGTTTTTATCTAAGGTCAGATATTTATTTATGAGACGTATATATGTTGTTTTTTGTGTGTGTATGTATAAAAGTATGAGAAAGTTACTTTAAGATGTATGAAACAAAACGTGATTTATATATATATCGTGCGGTAGAAGGATTGAGATTAAGAAAACAAAATTCGATTTAAAATGTGTTAAAATATAATTTTCTTTCACAATCTTCCTTAATCATCCTCAATTTTGAATTTTCTTTATTTTCTGTGGTCCAATCATTTTTCTATATATAAATGTATTTAAGGATTATAAAGGATATTTATCCTATATATGAGAAAAACCATTTCGGAATTTCTTTATAATATACTGGCATAACGCAATGAAGATCAAGGAATTTGATACAAATCTCGATATTTACCCGTATCCATGACACTCAACGTGTTAAAACAACACAAAAAGATAAGAATTATATTACACATATTCTTAAAGAAAGTTTTGTTTTTATTTTAATGGATTACATACAAATTCTAAATACTTATATACATCCCATGTACGTATGTATATTACAAATTATACCTTACTTAAGAGATAATATTATATATCCATTTTTTAAAAGATTTAATTGTGTATCCATAAAAGAGTAGGGCAGTTGGGAAATGTTTTCTTATAAATAAGGATCTTTGGTAAATATTGTATATATACACACAACACCATATCATTTTCTTTTATCTTTAATTAATTCTAATGGGGATGTATTTATAGGACTTGTGTGTGTGTAGATACATTATTTGTGTATAAAAGATAATCATCTTAATTCAAAAACTTTAATTTTGCAAAATGATCAATTCATAATTTTGTTCATGGATTCACTAAAAATGAAAATTTATGAAATCTAAGTTTGTCGTTCGTGCTATATACATAGAGACTACCTCGTCTCTAATTTAAATTAGAAAATTGTTTGGTTAAATAGAATTTATGCTCAGTGTGTACATTTATAACGATAACTTTTCTTAACTTAAAACAACAACAACAACGGCGAAAGTTTAAATGAATAAGAAATAAATGATTTGGGTTAATGAATTAAGAAATATTTTCATTTATTTTCAAACTGTATATGTTTGCATAAAAGGATTAATTTGCTCATCTCTGTATTCGAAATTTCCGTATTTCAAATTCTATTCAAAAAAATTTCTAATTCTATTTTCAATTATCGTGCTATTCTTCCGGTGAAGTTGAAAAAATAAAAATTTAGTGAAATGGTTATTTAATTTAATTTTAATTATTAGATTATTTTCACATGGTATAAAGTCAGTTGAAAATATAATAATTTTATTTGCTATAAGGTTGAATCTGCATTTAAAACTATTAATATCTGGGTGTTGAGCTTTTAACTATTTCTAGTTGGAGTAGAGGGTATAGCCTAGTACACGCTAAAGATGTATCACATACCCATTGAATCATTCACCAAATGGGCGACTCTATGGATATGTATGTAATGTATATGTAATATGTATTACAAACTGATCGTTTTTAATCGATGCCAATGATTAAACACCCATTGCTAACACAAATTCAGTTTATGCTAAAATTCAGCTTAGGAATGAGAGTGCTCCATAGCTGGGAAGATACATTTCATCACAATCTGTATCTCAACGTACATACAATCTAACCGCCGGTTATAATTATGTACAATGGGTAAATTTCCAGATTATATTTTCAGACATTCGATGGCCTTACAAAATGTAGACATGATTTAAATGATTTACAATGTGAAAGATCATATTAAAATTTATTATTTGGAGAAATCAAATCCCGTTGATAGAACCAAGAGTGATACATGACTGAGGAGGGATCAACCGGACAGAATTCAAATTCATGTTCCACATAATCTAATGCGGATATACAGTTTGATATACAATTTATAGAAGCTACACTCTTGTGGTACAGGTTTAAAAATAGTAGATATGCAAAGTAATCAAAATGGATAAAACTATAATTAAAAATTGTATAAACAAATTATAAAGTGTCGTTCGTCCCTCATCTTTATATTAAAAACGTTAACAAAAGTGCTGACACTTAATATAAATATATATTTAGTCATCTGTTAATCATAATTAATTAACAAATAAAAATTCATCTGCGTAAATTTCGGCGACATAATTCTCGCATTGTTTCCGCTTCGCAGTTGCTTTTGGGATCACAAAGGGAGGTGATTTTATATATATATTTCTAAGACTTTAATAAAATTCCATAATTATGGTTTTAATTCCTTGATTGTCCTTTTATCGTAAGAACGTAATCAATTGACAACAACCCAAATAAGACAAGTGTTAAAGATTAATGTAGTCGGATCATGTTTAACACATGACTTAATTGTGAGTTACACAAAGGGATTTGAAATCATCGCAATATTTTATAATAACACTGTGGTTTTCTAAACAAGATAATCAAACTTAACTATAGACTAAATAATATACATCCGTCAACTTTCACACCGGTTATCAGGTATGTATACACGAGGATGTATCGTATAAAGCCAAGAGTATAATAATTTCTAAAAATAATCCAATGTCTTATCTTAACTCGTCAAATTAATTTGACGACGAGTTAATTTTGTTTTTTAAATTTATTTTTAAATTATGAATGAATTAACAAATATTACGTCGAATAAGATTCGTTCATAAGATAACCAACATTATATATTATAATATGAACGTGTTTTCGTGTCCAAGGCATTATCAAACGTTATCTCTACTTGGAACATACGTATTCGTCTTTATAAATTATATATGTTTTGTAGTCAACAGTAATGATTGAAACACAAAAAGTCTTCATGTATTTTAATACAATTCACTATGACTAAAATGACCCATGAAAAATGAACTTACTTCCTACGTTGATAAGGGAGAGATGTACATATAATGAACGTATGTACAACATATATTTTTTTCATCCATGTGCTACTATATTTATATATATGTAGTGTCCGGAGATAAGAAGTAGTGTGTACAACCAAAATATCTGAATATAATTAACCAAATGCAGAATATATATATATATATATATATATATATATATATATATATATATATATATATATATATATATATATATATATATATATATATATATATATATATATATATATATATACTTGGCACAAATTTCTATAGCAAATGATCTTACGATCATGATCTCAAAATCGGTTGAATCTTTTCGATATTTATGAATTTTGACCATCGAATCATTTCGATTAAGGAATACAGGGTTGAACAGCTAATTAATCATAAATCAAATTGGATTCGTCATATCAAACGAAGTGATATTTTTGAATGCTGCTCAAAGTGGTTTTTCCTACTTCATATGTAAATTATAATCTATTCGTATACTCTGTAAAAGTATAACTTTTTCGATTCCCATAAGCTATTAAAATGTGATGCTTTTGGAGGATGAATTTTAGTAAAAAAGTCCACCAGTACCAACATTATGAGACAAATAATACATACATAGTATTAATAATGGCTAAGCGTCATAATGCATATTCTGTATTGGTGTTTTTATTCTTTCAGGGACAAATACCCATAATTCTTTCTCGTTTTCCACCTTTTACGGTTACACTTTATCATCGATCGGAAAAACATTGCAGGGTTATATTTGTTAGATTTTCGTGGGTTCACTTATTAAATAGTTTCCTAAATTGAGTCAACGGTTGTTGTTTAATGGTTAAAAGAGTTTCTTATCACACCGTAGTCTCGAGTTTGATTCTCGCCGTTGATCAAAAATTTAACATGCTCCAGATGATATTAAAAGCGATTGTGTGTAAAAAAGCTTTCGTTAGGGTGATAACCTACAATATGCACCAATACGTATAAATAGTTTGTAAGGTCTCAGTTGAGAAGCGGTTAGAGCCGTTTGCAGCCATGAGCCATAGATTATGATCCTATATATATATATATATATATATATATATATATATATATATATATATATATATAAATAAACATATATATATATATATATATATATATATATATATACATATATATATATATATATATATATATATATATATATATAAATATATATATATATATATATATATATATATATATATATATATAAATATATATATATATATATATATTTATATTTATATATATATATATATATATATATATATTTATATATATATATATATATATATATATATATATATATATATATATATACATATATATATATATATATATATATATATATATATATATATATATATAAATAAATATTTTTATATATATATATATATATATATATATATATATATATATATATATATATATATATATATTTATATATATATATATATATATATATATATATATATATATATATATTTATATATATATATATATATATATATATATATATGTGTGCTGATATCCTAAATATAGCAAAACTGAAATAGTATTAATCATATAGAACTTGAATGCTGTGGCTAGCTCGGTAACCGCAATTAAAAGCAAATCAATTTAAGATATAAAACTGTGTGATACAAGTTTTGCGGTCGATTTGTGTACAGTATATAATACTATTTTATCGTTGCGTGAATTATGATTCAGATTTCACCTCTACATAAGTATGTATATCACCAGTATTATTCATCGCGGTAGTATTGAGATTTAAAATATGTATATATAAGCATATTTTTATTAATCTCGCGATATCAATTAACCAAAAATTTATTACACAATAATAATAAAAATATATTAATATAGTTTATAGTTATAGGTCGGTATTTTATAGTCTGTTATTATAATTAAACCTCGGGTCTAATACCTATATATAAATATATACATGTGTTTATGCAATAAGACATTATTAGGATATTTGACAGTATTCCAAATTCTATAAAAATTAAATTTATTTATATTAATAAAATAATAAATATTTGTTTTTAATTAATTTATTTACGATTGGATTTGTTTAAAAATAAATAAAAATATCCATTAATTAATTACATGTATTCGTATGTGAGTGCAGTGTGTGTGTGTGTGTGCGTGTAATGCGGCGTGTTTATTAGAATTAATGTGTAATAATTTAATTTAATTATTATTTATTAGCATAATATTTTTAATGATTTGTTTTTATAATTCATTTCATAAAATATGTTTTGCTTTGTTTGAGTTATTGGTAATACGCGTGGCTGAAATACACCCGACTATAGACATAGAACTCCCACCTGAGTTAATTTGATGACGTACTTAAATCGTTGTTCAGTAATAAACCTTTATATAGTTTGAAATTTTGTTATGTTTAACGATCCACTGAAGTTCATTTGACTGGGTCAATTCAGAGATGTATTACGTAAACATTAATACCTGCGAGCTTTCTTTTCAAAAGGCGAAATTATATGAGTTAACAAATCCGCACATTTTGATTGTAAATCGCAGCCCCTCACATATACATACACCATCGAACAATCTTTCAATTTGTACACATAAGATTTATGATTTTCATTCTAAACTAATTTCTTATGCAAATTGTTAAATATCCCTAACTCGCACACATCGTATATATGTATATCCACACGATTGATGACACATTTTAAATGGTTCGAGTAGACACGCCAGAAATAAAAGGGATAGACAATTTTTAGATATATACACACGCCCTGAACCATCAATACCATATTCCTCGCTACATATTTTTCGGTGCTGTGTATCATTTTTGACGGCAGGATGACGAAAAATCACACCCGCTAGCACAACAACTTATATATATATATATATATATATATATATATATATATATATATATATATATATATATATATATATATATATATATATATATATATATATATATATATATATATATATATATATATATATATATATATATATATATATATATATATATATATATATATATATATATATATATATATGAACGACTTGTGTTTATATGTTTATCTTTTATGACGCATAACAAATACGCTAAATGGTATATAAAAAACGGATATACGGAGCAACCATCACCTGATTTCTTTGGAAAATTGATGATAATATTTAAATTTTCATCTCCTCCTTAATTTCCGTTTAAGACAATTTTCTTATACCCGTTTTTTATTATGGTTTTCCTTCTTTTAATAATATGTATACGGTTGGCCTCGTATAATGGATCATATAAGATGCGGAGGAAAATGTATAAGACAGAAAAAAATATTTGTTTTTGCTAAAGGAAAATTGGGGAAAAAAACAATACGTCATTGCGTCATAACATACACACAAAATATTATTATTTTTTATTTAATGACACCACCATACGAGGTATACGACAGCAAAAAGTACCAAAAAATTTGATAAATTAAATTCGAATCTCGAAATGTGCGGCAGACATTACGTGATTTACATAGCAAATCAATTAGCTATGTCACTATGTGCTTTAGCTATATATGGTATAAGATGAAGGCTATTATCTAAACTGTGATACAATATAATTGATACCTAAAATCACATTACACATGTCCTTTTAACCCCTTATCCGAAACCATATAGAGGTTGGGCAAAAGATTTTGTTTAACTTTTGTGAAGAAAAACTTCTCGAATTTGTTCCTTAATTTTTAATTTATATTTCTATGAATAAATTTAAATTTTCTATTTTATTTTTGAAATTATTTAAATAGAAACTTTCAAATGAATACCAAAAGGCAAAAAATGTTTTTTAATTAAAAATTGTTTTAAAAATTAAACATTTACTAAGAAATGTAACATTTTCTTGGCTTTTTTTTGACAAATGTACATTTTCTATTCTGGAATAATTTGGTCCAACCCAATTTTTAATTTTAATGCGAACATTTAAATGTGCTTCTTGAGAAATTTTGTATAATAATTAATTATACTCGATTTGTGGTGTCTACGGTTTTTTAATGGTATATGTATGAATATATATATATCTCACCTCCTTTGTTACTTTTAAAAATAGTGTTCAACACAATAAAATCACACGCAATTTGGATGCTGTAGGAAGAAAGAAAACTTGTTTTGTGAAAGTAACTGAAAATAACACTAAAATTGTTTGTTCAAAAGTTAAGCTTTTGGAAAATTATTGCAGAAGCCAATAAATAAGTTAGAACTCGACAGATGGGAATCTGATAAAAATGTTGTACTTAAGGAATATTGAGTTGAATATTTGAAAAAAGCTCGCACTTGATTAAGAATTAGTTTTAATATATCCGGGAATTTATTATCCCCACTGTTGCCAAATCCGTCTATTACTTCATTATCGAAGTAACCAACAGTGGTATATACGGTTTTAAAATAAAATGTACAGTGAACGCAGGCATTCATGTTCGAGGAATACAAATAATCAAGTATTTGGTTTGTTTCTACTTCTACAATTTTTTGTGGGACCAAACTCCTCATTTCAAATGGAAATCGAAGACGCAAATTGAACTACCAGCATATATAGTATTTACATGGGGTTATAGATATTTTCATCCACATCATCGATCGTAATCAGGTGATAATTAATGGCTCTTACTTCCGGGACATATCAAGCCTCGAATATTGTCATAGTATTGATAACTGAGTTATTTAATTAATAATACCAAAGCCATATCTATAACAAAGCGTAATTGAATACGAAGTTTTTGAAATGAGCTTTATTTAGTGTATCAAAAATGAACTTTTATGAGTTTGATTTGTACAAACTTATTTTTAAGTTTAAAGCTACTGTAAATTAAAGATTTTAACATTTTATTCCTTAAAATGATAGAGAAAGGGTTAAGTGATCTGACTGGATATCGATTAAAAAACTAAATATTGGTAAAAATTTATTATAAACTCATCATAATTTACATTTATTTTGTGCTTCCCACTCACTCTAATTCTAAGGAATTTTTCAACATCTGATCATGATCGGTAACATAAAAAAAAGTAAATAAACTTTTAATTCAATTCAAAATGATTTTCTTTGAATTATACAGTCAGCATTATAATCGTTCACATCGATTCCCTTGCTAAATATGTACATAAATACAAAAGTTCGCAACACAACACAAACATGTATACACGAAGGTAATTATTTCCCAACACAACAACAGACGAACAAGTTTCTACTTAATTTTTAAAATCAAATGACCCATAAATGACTTAAATCCTCATAAAATAAAAATTAGTACACCGCCAGGAACCAAAATAATAAAAAAGAAAAATTCCGTTTCGCCTTATGTCTTTCTTATACACCAGAAAAGTAAGAAGAACGCAAAATAATTAAAAACGAACCATAGAAATATTTATTACACAAACTTTAAAGCGTGGAAAAGTGAAAAATACATTAAAACAAAACAATTTCGAAATTGTTTTGAGACTAATTTTCATTTTGAATATAACAAATAAAATACAAAATAAGAAAACTTGAAGACGCGCGATGATGGAGAAAATTAAATATATTTAATTGAACTTTACGTTTTTATGATTATTTTAATTATTTCTTAAAAGTTAATTACAAAAGGAAATAAATTTTGCTGTACAGTGTAAAGATGATAGACACACATTTACTTAACCATCATTAATTCACGAAAATGTCTTAATTATACATTTTTCGTGTGTATGTCCATAAATTTAAATAATTCTACCAAGAACCGCACCGAACAATTTTATTACACTTTTAGTCTAATCAACCTAAAGTACAAAAACAAACTGAACGGATATACTCGTATACAAAAAGGACATCGAACATATCGAGGTACAAGATAAACACACACACACACATACATAACAACAATTCCCTCGTCTAAAATATGCGAAATTAATTTAACACCGGTTTAATTAACGAAATTAATTCGAAAGCATTAAAAATCTCATCCTAATTTATTCCCCTAATTATTTCCTCTCGAGTGTACAGGATAAAAAAAATAAATAAATTAAATAAACTGTAAATATGGACGGAAAGTACTTATGCCTTACATAAAATATTTAATTTTTTTTGTTAATTTAAGGGATGATACCACGGTCGAATTTTTTTGCTACTTTCTAGAGATGAAGTAATCAAGGAAGAAAAAATAAAAAATAAATGTTGCTTCTAATTTCTAACAAATAATAAAATTTGCATAACCATCGTCAGGTTTTTTTCCGTTTCGCTTGGGGTGATACACCGTTATATTGTGTGTGGATGATAATTTTAAGTTTATAAGGAACGTAAGCAATTCGGTATATATGGTCACAAATCTTATCTGATTGAGATGTATAATCGAGACCCCTTCTATTGAGGTAGTCTTTAATCTCACCTTGTGAACCTGTAACCGCCTGGCTTGTCTGCGGCTGTTAAGGTGACACACTCCGAATTAAGATTGATAGCTCATTGTCGGCTTGGGGGGTTTCCGTTCACGCACCATTAACAGCAGCCACGTTACAAAAAAAAATAGAGTGTGCAAAACAAGTAAAATCGTGAATCTACACTGTACATCGAACCCAAGGTCACATGACACCGCTACCTATATATCTCCGTCATAACAATTTATTTTCTCACATGTTCAAATACATCACTTACTCAAGATAACGAATAACCAGATCGTGGAAGTAGCTGGAATACTTATGGATGATGTGGAAATCCAAACAAAAAAAAATATTCACACTCTAGAAAGTGTAGCACTACAAACAAAACAAAAAAAAAAGGAAATTTTAAATAAGATGACTTAATGCTATAGCATGCAATACTGTGAACGGTACAAAAAAAAATCGATGACCGAAGTATCCAGTTGGTTCCGCGTGCAGCGATACCGTAATGAGTGGAACCAACCTCTGCAACGTTGTTGAACTGTTGGTTGATATGATGCCGAGGATGTGTGATACTTTATATCCAGCTGTAGATCTAAGAACCTCTCAAGCATGCTATACGGTAAACATCTACCACTAATCAGCCTTGACCCGCGTGTTATTCAGACTTTTCGAAGCTTCCAAATTAACGATAAGATGACGATAGTTAGGCATGCACATGGGATTTGTATACCCTTGCCCACATTTCCGGAACAATCTTGGTCAATTACCAAACACCTGCTGACCGACGTACTGCAGCGAATAATGTACACCTCTCCAATAATGCTGCTCTTAATATCGGTACGGTTATTTATATTTATTCCGTACTTGAATAGTTGAACGTTTCTATTTATTATTGGTTATTAACACTCTGTACATGATCAATCACTGTGCATATATTTTATGATCAATTTTCTTTATTAACTTTACATTAACATAGTTTTTGGTTTTTATTTACAAATCAAAATTTTTTTATTTTATTAATTTATTAAATATATTTTTGTAATCTTGCGATATTTTTTCCTTTAATTTCCAATTTTGACTGTCATCATCTCAGTTTCTTCCACGCCACCACCAATCGAGTTTTTCGTTCTCTTTTTTTTTTCTTGTTTTGCTTTTCAACTCGTCTCAATATCCTATCTCTTTTTCAATTTAAATAGATCGAACAGCTGATCATTTTTTGTGTCGTCATAGCTAGGCAAATTTTAGTAGAATAAATATTGAAACGAAAGATGTAGGTAGGACTGAAACTTTTTAGATTGGAATGAAAATAATTAGATGTGGAAGGAAAATATAAAAATTTATTGAAATCGTTACAAACCTTACGTGAGTTGGATACATTTCATATTTTTGAGAGGTTGTATTGTTGTATTGAACAACTTGTTTGCTTTTATGTATTAATTTTTGATATGGTTTTATGATGGATAATCTAATGTCTAAACTCTAAATCTATTTTTTAAACATTTTATGAGACTATCTTAAACGGAATCTAAGCCTGAATCAAATGTTAACTAGAATTTTTAATAATTTATGGTTTCAATACTATTCAGATAGAAACACTGCAACATCAATTGAAAACCATGCAAAGCACTGCTTCACTGTACAAATAAAGAGTTACTATTGGATATAGGATGAAACATCGTTAACATCACCTTTCCCAATTATTAGAACAAAACTTTGGGCGCGCCTACTAACGAGTTATAAGCTGGCATGGAGGTATTCTCGTTTTCGTTTACAATTTCGATACCAATGGTATAAGGGTTAAATAAATAGAGAGGCTTCTGTCCCAAAACAGGTACAAAAGTTCCTTTAAATAGGGTAGTTTTTTGAAGACTCAATTCATGTGATGATTCTCAAGTTTATAGTAAGACTATTTTATACCTCAAATTCGGTGATTACTTGTCCAACAAATTGTGAGTAGCACTATCTGTTGTAGTCTTCAATTCTTTATCTAGTTCGTTTTATAAAGTAGAACTCCTTAAAAACACTTTCGATTTGTGGCAATATATCATTATCTCTCGAGTCAAATACTCCATTAGGTTTCCTGAAATCTTTGTTACCGAAAATACAATATAGCGAGTTGGTTATATGAGAAATATTGAAAGCTCGCAAAAGCTTTTCACGATCAAACAACAGTCAATCATACTATTCGTGCATTTAAGTTCGGTTTTACCACATGCGAATAATATATAGCCGAGCTACCAATCACGAAATTTCTATCAGCCGATAATTGATTACGTCCTTTTTCAAATGATGTTTAATTTATAAATGAAGATATTGAAATAGTTTTCCCCACTCAATAATTTTTCTGCTTTTCACAATGCTCGCAACCTTATAATAAATATCACAAACACTGAATCAAAGAAGAATAAACTAAATCTTTCATTATATATACGAGTACGAGTGTATATACACACTCTAATTATTATCAGTTCTTAGTTCGAATTGAGCATAACAACAACAAATTTAAATATCTCCTATTTATTTAGAAATAAAAAAATAATAAAACTTTTAAATAAAAATAAAAGAAAAACTTTATTTTGTACGAAAAAAAATTAAATTAAAAATAAAATAAAAATTAAATTAAGAAAATTTTCTTCTTGCACATAAAATGCAAATTTTCAATTAAAAAATTGCATGAATAAACAACTAAAATTTCTATTATTTTATAAATTTTATTCCCTTATTTCTTCTTCTTATTATTATTATTACTACTATTTTTATTATTAATATTATCATTACTATTTGTCTTTTTATTTATTTTGTTGAGAGAGTAAAGAAGAAAATTATTTTTCTTGTTTGGAAAATATATAAAAAAGATTTTCTAGTTTCTGTTGTTTGATGCACACTGGTTGTAGTTCTTGTAATCATGTTCAACTTCCTTTAAATTTTACGCTAGAAATAATTTTAATATTAAAAATTGTTTCTTAATCTACAGTAACTATATTACGTTCGGGAGTATCGAGAACTCACCCGAGCTCGTTTATATATTATATTTGTGTACATTGATCACCACAAATAAAACAAACTAATTTATGTTTATATGTTTTTATTCCACCCCATTAGTTCTACCCCATTATGCAACATATATGTATATCTTTCAATTATGAAAATGCACTGTTATTAGAAAATGTCGTAACTTCGACAAATCAATTTCCGCACACATTTTTTTTTATCGAAATTTAATTCAAATTACGATAACAAATTCTTTTGTGTCGAAGATACAGTTTTGCTGATTTTCGCAAAAAAAAAAATAGTGATTCTATTATAAAATTTAAATTTTAGTTTTTCCAAAATATATCTGAGTAATAAAAATCTATATTATGTAGTTTTACAACAAGTTATTGTTTGTGCAAAAAATATAAAAATCGCATAAATAAAAACACCCTCGGAAAATTTCGAACTGGAGCTGTGTATTATACTCGTGTATATACATATAAAACATTGGCGAAGAGATAAATGAGATACTGTAACTAATTTTCCTGTCATTCCGTGTTCTATTGTTGCAATAATAGATGCACTAAAATATTATCAATGGGAAATTTTTAACCCTCAATTGGGTGGAAAAAACGGCCATGCAAAAAACAAACGAGGTGATGACTCACTATTAAAAGCCTGGTTGACGATTAACTTTGGTTAAATACCTCCAAGAATCATGTTGATTCTATTTTACTAGCATCGCGCATTTTCAAGGCAACAAATGAAATGAATAAAATGATTAAATCATCCGACACAATCTAATCCAGATGGCCAGTTATGGCATCTACACAAAAACCCTTTGCACTGCTTTCACCATAAGCTTGATGCAGTTTATTGCGTTTAAGATCATTAAACAAACAGAATAATAATAATTTTAAGTATTTCGATTTCAGTGATTAAATGAGATTGTTGGCCGATGTGGCAACCGAAGATGGATTTTATGCCAATATCTTTAATATATGTCATATCAATATCAAACGTGGACCAAAAGCTTATGGTGATGAACAAGTATGTGGTGTAAGATACATATCAATACGACTTCTACTTAAGATTTAAGTATTTCGATTTTAGTGATTGTTGGTCGATGTGGCACTGGAGATGGAGAGTGTCAATATCGTTAATATATGTCGTATCAATGTCAAACTTGGAACAAAAGCCTATAATTGTGATATAAGTAGCTGGTGTAAGATGCAGATAAATACGATTTCGAGTTTAGTATTTCGATTTAAATGAATGAATGAGATGATAGGCCGTTGTGGCAAGCGGATATCGACTATGCCGATATCGTTTAAATCTATATGTCGTATCAATATCAAACTTGGAACAAGAGCTTATATTTGTGATATAAGTATGTGTCTAGTTAAGATTTAAATATTTCGACTTCAGCGATAAAAACATGTGCACTTTAGATCCTAGTTTACAGCCATATATCCCTAATATTCCTCAGACTCTTGTATCATATTTGAACTGACAAAAATACAATAAACTTCATTCTCTCGAGGGTTACCAGAACAAATACAACTCATATTTTTATACCGGGGTAATAAACTAAATAAAATTCAATAAAAATATTTTTCTTTTAAATTCTAACATTTTATTCCTTCTTTTGGTGTAGAAGATAATAGTGTGCGCAGTGTAATTGTAGGAAGACGAATTTAGTTTTTGTTGTGTTGTGCAATAAAATTAATGATCTGAAGATGTTTATCAATATACATATTAAATTTGACAATATTATAGTAATAGATAAAATATGGATACATTTTTTGTTGCGTTATAATTTGCGAGGGAAAGATTTGTCAAATTGGTATTTGTTGCAAAAATTCCATTCAAAATAAATTACTACTCGTATATACTTATCGAATACATGTATAATCGAAATTATCAGAACCTATATGCATTTATGTCGAAATACATAAATCAAAAGGACGTTATATAGTATTTGACAAGCAATGCCGAAAATATACATACATCTTAATACTAGAATTAATAATAAATTTATTTATTGATTATCGAATTACTTGAACAAACGACAATAAATTTTGTTAAATTTTATTACATTTTTTTATAGATTTTATTTTGTTATCAAATTCAGTATTTATATACAATAAGAAAGTAATAAAATAAATTATTCCTAAATAAGACAAGATAAGCGTAATTTAGAATTAGAAAAATAGGAAGTAAAATACGTTATACTGGATAATACATGATATTTCTCCCCGGCTTTCAGGTGATATATTGCATTCACAAACTGGTACTTAGGTTGATGAACTATATATTTTTGGTGAAGTTGAAGCCTAATGATTATTTTTTTTGTCTTATACAGTAGTTAGCATTCAGATTGTTATCTTCTTGGGACAAGAGTATAACCACTCAATTCTTACATAATATATTCTTAATGGAGCAGTTATGACAAACCAACTGAAATGATACAAAAAAAGACTTTCCTCGATTTACATCTCATGATGTGTTATAGGAACAAAACCTTCTGTTTGTAACTCACTTGTGTACGTGACCCTATTTAATTTGGCTATAGCGTTGATTTAAATTTTTCTTTAGCTTATACATCAATGTATATATGTGTTCTCCTCCATATGTATCTCCGTAAATATCTACACTTACTCTATATATATAAATTGATTATTATTAAATTGTTTTGAAAACATTAGGAATTGAAATCTAAAACACATAATTTTAAATTAAGAAAACTACAAAAAAACTAAAAATTTAATTGAAGATAAAAAAATTCAAAATGTATGTATGTTGAATCATCAGTTTTATGTTTTTTGCTCATGCGATGGTGGTTTTATTTCTTGGCACGTAGTATTGTGGTCATTCGTGGTAGATTGCGTTTAGTTGGTGTAAAATGATTCAAATATAGAAGCCCACCCGATGTTTATTGTTCACGCGTTTGCCGATAAACCGCTAACCATATTATATTAAAATCTGTTCGTATGTGTAAATTACTAACATTTTTCTTATCACCCGAATGAATGTAAGTCGTTTTATTCATAGAACCTCAAATAAACTTAGGTAAAACTTTGATATAGTATAAAAAATGGTAGTAGGCTTTGGAATTTCGATTAAATTTTGTTTTATTAAGCAGGCAATTAATAATCGAAACAACTAGATGTTTGGTGCGTTCGTTTGTGATGAATTAACTGAATTATCTAAATTACTGAAGAGATTTGCGCGTTCGTTTGGTACGCTTAACTTAGTTAAACATATTGAGCTACTGACTTATCAGAATAATATTTTTGCTTGTGTAGATAAATCATATATTTGTTTTTTGACATTTTCATTATAATTCGTGTAGTTTTTGTTTTACACATCGAAGAAGCTATATTTTTTTAAGTCGGCTGAAATGATGATTTCAAATTCACCATCAGTAGCTTAATTATCTGAATAGTAACTCAATTAATGGAACAGTAACTTAATATATATATTCAGTTAATTCAATATAAATTTTGCTATCTTGGTTTAGATGTTTTATTATAAAATTTGCTTAAATATAATTTGTCTATTATAAAAGTCATTAATACACTGTGTCCAATGTCAACCCAGACGATGCAGTAACATTTGACAAAGGAAATTTAAAGTTATATTGAAGTTTATGTAATCGAAAGAGCTTTTGAGTATTCATTCCTTATGATAACAAGTAACCTAAACGACACTTCTAAATACGTCCTCTATATGAGTTTCTCTTCTTTCTGAGAAATTTGTGAACTAACGTGAATATATACATGTATCGACGAAACGTAAGAATAGTCGTGAATTAAATAACTCACGGGAGTTAAACTCAATACAGTATAAACTATATACTGGGATATTATACAAAATCACACCATATGACATAAACAATTTCAAACCCCTCGGTTGGCGTGTAATATACATACATAAATTAAAATAATCCTGTTAAATGCCATTTAATACGTACCTTTTAACAAATTAAATACTATAGATCCTTTTACAGCATTCACGAGGAATTATGAAATTTACAAAATATAAAAAGATGATTCATCGTACCATT
This sequence comes from Tipula lateralis, assembly GCA_963932295.1. Taxonomy (NCBI): domain Eukaryota; kingdom Metazoa; phylum Arthropoda; class Insecta; order Diptera; family Tipulidae; genus Tipula; species Tipula lateralis. The sequence continues at coordinate 184,972,543 of OZ010738.1, read as the reverse complement.
ACGAGTATATGTATGAGGGACTGTAAATTTAAATTATAAACTCTGTACGAATATATACGGGTTTCGCATGTATTCTTCATCAAGTCCATCATCATATAATACCTTCACCATATTTTGTGTATTTTAAACGTTTTTATTTTAAATTGATTTTAATTGATTTCAATTAACTTAGATTATGTCTTATGTCTATACACAGACACAGTCATATTGTTCTCGTGTAGACACATTAAAACTGAAACGAAAATGTTTTTTGTGAATGATGAAACATACATTTTTTTTGGAGAATTGAAACGTAAATTTATTAATTGATTTGAAGAATTTCAAAAGATTCAATTAAATTAATAAGAAATGATGTATGTGAGGTATATACATGTGTGTATATACATATATACATAAAATATTTTGACTATATCAAATTTGGCTCCAGAGTTTGGTCATCTCGTTATAAATATAAAAAATCTGTTTATCCCATAAAATATTCGAATATTTATGGATATGAACGGAAAGGATTTAACAAAGGTAGGAAATAAGAAGAAAATAAAAGTTTTTATAGAAGAGGTTTTTTTTATTAACACCATCGTATATGAAAGAAAATTTCATTTCCGCTTGGGGAAAATGTATATATACGTTTGTCTAATTTTTTTTCGTTTTATTATAATGAAAAACCGAAGAAAATATAAAATATGGAAAAACTTACATCCATAAACTGTCCATCTTGTCAATTATATTACATGTTACAAAAATCATCATCAATACGATATCCTTTTTAAGTCCTCTGCTGTATAGAAATACATATACAATGGGCGAGCACATTATATATACAAAGGCGTTGAATTTAATATTGGATTGTGATGGTCATCGGTCTAAGTAAATCGAACTTTAATCAATATTGTGAGGGTAGACTTATTTTGATCAATATTTACCACCAGCGAAATCCTTGCTTACCAAATAGATTATCTTATTCCAGATTTACAAGCAAGACGTATTAGAACTAGGTAACCTTTTAATCCTAAATCCTTTAACCAGAAATATAAACGCACACGTGTAAAAATGTGAGGCAACGTTGATTACTAGAATCACATTAGCCCTTTAAACTTGGTCTTCAAAACCCGTTATCATAATTTAAAAAAACAACATCCATAATACTGTATCGAGTGAATAGACTAATTTTATCACATAGATTGATGTCAGTTCTACCAGCTCTTGTTCAAAATACTGCAGACTTTAAACATGAAATCGAATTTTCTGAATCCGAGTTATTTAGAGGTCGAATATCATTTTGTGGCATTGAATTTGTGTGTTTTAAACACTCCAAAGTTTAAGGAGCTAGCTTTCATTAACAAAATTAATTAATTAAAACACAACAAAATAAAATTTAGCAACTTTAAGTGAATTACAAACCGCATTATTACTAACTTCATGCTTGTATTTGACAAATTAGACCAAACAGTTTCATAATAAAAAAATTCGCAGCGGATTGGAATTTTCGATATCGGAAAAAAATCCGATATCGCATTATTTCATAGTAACGGAGCCCCATGGCATCGCGCTGTGGTGGAGATTTAATATTTTAAACAAAACGATTATCGTCGTATTTACCTACTAATCGTTCAGCTACACTTGTAAGTTGATAAACGAAAAATATAGTAATCTGTTCATGTAAATTATACAGTTGATTAAAGCAATACTATAATTAATTGAACTTTATCATATGAATTGATCGTCATTCATATCTAAATTGATTACATTCGCAAAAATCAAATCACTCAATATTGACGTCAACAGAGTGATGTAATTTTATCGAATGGTTCAAATTGTTCGGATTTAAACGATAAGTCTGATTAAATAATCAATTTGGTGAATTGTTTTCAGGTAGTACACATTTTTATCACAGGATTTATCATTTTGGATGCTGTCACAACATATTATTGAGAAATTAGTTGTTTGTTTGTAAATTCAATCATGTGGCGCACTGTTATATCATTTAATAGTTTTTTTTGGTAATGAATTTGATCATAATTGAATTTGATAGAGTGATATTTAACTATAATTGTAGGTAAACAAATATATTTTCGGTAATTGTGGCAATATCAGTTTGTGATATCATATTCAACTGAAAAAGTATATGAGTCAGTAATTTGTTCGAAATTTAGATTAATTTAAGCTAAAATTAATATTTTGTATCTCAACGTAAGGGTAATTATAAATTTAAAATGTATCCATAACAATCCTTGAAGTAAGAATCTTTAATCTCTAGTCATGACTATTTAGCACATGTTTTATGCAGCCATATAAACTTTTCAATCCGTTTAAGTTGTTCAATTGATAATCTGTACAATTTCTTTCTGTACGATTTCTGATCCATTGATGTAGTCCATCTGTTGGCCCTTTTAGCATAATGAGTGGAAATATTCTATGATTTGTATTTTGTTTATTAATGTTTAACGATTGTGACAAATATTAATGGGACCGAAGATTTTGGACACATGAAGATTTGTGTATAAGTTTAATTAGTAAATCATTCAGAAATTACTTTAATCTTTGTTTCTAGACCCGGTCAGTGAAACAACAGGAGGGCATTGACGAACAGTTGTCAATGTTATAATAAAACTATTTGAAAGCATTTAAGTGTCACCAAGTATAATAGTATTGATAATAGGCTACAGCTTGCGTTTTTGGGGATTACTCTCGATACTATACCAATTAAATTGGTTTGTTCACATATACGTAAACACTTAATGATAACAATATCAAATTTTGAAACTTAATTACATAACTTTAAATTAAATTTGTATTTACATAAATTGTATATTCACCATAAACTACAGTTTTAAACAGGAAAGTAAAAAATTTAGTTTAAAAAAATACATTTTCTAAAAAAAATATATTTTGTGTTTGTCGGTCCATTCTTCTGTGAAACAGAATTTTCTTTTATTTTGAGAAAATTCTATTTCCTTCAACACACAACATAACATAAAATATTTTTAAAAAAATCTAAGTTTTTCTATTATAAGGAAACTATGTAGTTATATTGTGTGCTACAACACAAGACAGACTCGTTTTTCTATATATGTTGCATAAGCACAGTATATAGTACTATTGTAACACTTAGGCAGGAAACAAAAGTTTAAGATTTTCTCTCGATGGTAAGTGTCCCATCCGACCAAAATTTTGTTTATGATAATTTTGTGTTTTGGGGCAAACAAGTGGAAATTGTTATTCTCTAACTATATATTTAGTGTAAAGGATTATTATTTACTTTAATTAGGATGTACAATTTTGTATATATGATATGCTTTCATTTGGAAAATCATATTTTTGGCACTGGTTCTATATATACAAACAACACAATATATAGTTTTATAATAATTCATAGATGAGGGTTTCCTTAGTGTGTATACATTTATAGGAATAAGGAAGATCGATCACAATATATACAGTTTGTTCAAAATCAGAATTATGCAGGTTTTACACAAAAACCGAAATTCATTAATTTAAATTAATTAATTTAACGTAACGTACCCGGATTGCACCAATTTACTTATATACATAATGCTTATATACAAACAGTCTAAATTCTATTATTCCATTAATTACCCGAACAAACCTTACCAGCATCTCATCACATTGTAATCATTGTGTTTTTTAGTTTGAAGTAAACTAAAAAAAATATTTTTTAACCTCTAATTTACGTTAATTTGTTCCAATAAAAGTAAAAAAATTTAAATGATATCATTCAATTTTAATCTAATCATTTCCGTTTCGTAAGAATTTTGTGAAGAAGAGTATACGACGATTCACAGTCAAGTATATAATATACATATACTCACATATGAGATACTTATTACCGTAACATACGAGATAAGAACGTTAATTTAATTCCATCATAAAAAAAAATTTCCAACGAGGTGTTTTAATATAGACCTTCCTGTCCTGTCACTTGATACGATTATCGTATATCTACAAATTGTATACGAGTATATACAACAGACAGTAGCAAATTTATAAACGATGATGCCATGGTTGACATGGTTTTTGTGTGAATTAAGAATACAAACGTGTAATAAAATAATTTATGGATTCGTTAAATTTAATTAAAGAGTTGTTTTTACTACACCCAAGAATATTAAATAGACGTGTAGGTGGGGTTTTTATATATAAATATAAATTAAAATAGTTTGTGCTATTTTATTTAAACATTGCGCGTTGGCATCAATACCTTAATCATGCGACTGGTGTAAGCCTATCCAAAGTGAAAACAGTTATCAGTGCTTGATCGTTCATTCACTCATCTTATATGTCTAACCTGAATCGTTACTATCGCCATTTACCGTGCTAGTGTGCCAAATTTTTTCAAATCTATTATTGGGTTTCATACCAAAATGAAAAACTAACATTGGCATGTGCGCGGATTTAATGCATATTCAACAGTATATTTGTTGTTTTTAACAGAACTTACATCTCACAGTATTAACTAACCCACGAAACTATGTTGAAATATAATTCTACATTTATTAAGAAGATCTAGATTTTACAATATTATTTTAATATAAGTTAAATATACACACATATATATATATATATATATATATATATATATATATATATATATATATATATATATATATATATATATATATATATATATATATATATATATATATATATATATATATATATATACATTCATATATATATATATATATATATATATATATATATATATATATATATATATATATATATATATATATATATATATATATATATATATATATATATATATATATATATATATATATATAAACCTAGTAGCAAAATGTAAATAAAGCTGCCCTAAATTGGGAATAGATTGACGCGAGATGAAAATGGATCGGAAAATGTAGGATTCACGTAATATTATAATAAAATCGTGCTCAATTCGCTACATGTAAACATTTTATTTTCTAGGTAATGTAAATATTTACTACGTACTCGTACAGAGTAATTGCCGATGACTTCATCGATATATTATATGAAATCCACAGCTATACAGAAATCTTGGAAATGCAATCATCCCAATCAATCAATTAAATAACTCACACGGTAGGGTATATATATATATATATATATATATATATATATATATATATATATATATATATATATATATATATATCGTGCCACTCAAACTGGATATATTTACATGGTCTGTAAACATTTGTAGGCTGCAAACGCACTGCCTAATATAAATAACTAACTTAATGTAAAATTATAATTTAATTAACAAATAAAATTATTAATGTTAGTTATCTTTTTGTATATTCTTTGCCCCAAATTTTGAATTTGAAGGAATTGTATGGTGTGACCTCATTATGAATTGAACAATACTAATAAGAAAAATGACTGTTATCATAGACCTCAGTATGTGATTAAGAGGTTTCAAAATTTTACATCAGATGAAATATTTTATCTGAGTTTATTGGTGAATATAATAAATGTTTTAATTTGTACAATTATACTACAGGTTCCTTGAACTGTTACTCATTTCTCAAGATTTACAAATTTAATACTTAAAAATTATTTAAGGTTAGATTAATAAGCAAACAAAAGATTTCTTAAACAATATATAGATATAACAGTCCACACAACTAACCTTGTCTCATCGAATATAAATATGGCCATGTCAAGCCAATTTATAGCATTGTCGCACGCGTTTAGTGACAATAATCAAATTAATAATTCGAAATGAGGGACATCGACCAAATCGCAGTAGCAGTAATCATTATATCGAATTTACCTCACTCGATTTCACCTCGGTCATGGGAATCATACATCGACTCACTGTAGATAATCGCGTGTACATACAAAAATAAATTTCATTGATTTCTAAATCCATTGTGATGATGTTATGGTTAAACATAAAATCTATGTATATCGTATATGCGAAGGGGGATGATCATCACAATAGTAATAACAGTAACAATAACAATACAGTAGATTTTTTTTGATATATAAGATGGAAAAGGGGTAGAAAATTCATTTGAATTAAAGCCAAATCACGGCAGTTGTATTTCGGTTTTATTTCATTCGGTTACGTTAAACTTTAGTACGTATGTGTGTTTGTGTGCGCGATTAATTTAATTAGATATCTTTGACACCGTCCTCCCCAGCATGACAATGATATCATAAATATTTTACTAATTCGATTATATTTGAATTATGAAAATAGTTTCGTATTAAATACAATCTCGTGTATATGACGTACATGACGTATTTTGATGTTGAAGGGAACGGAATGAGTTTCATTTTCCCAAACTAAATTATTCATATTGAGTCCCAATGGAACGGAATCAACAAGCTAACACGTTTAAATGAGTATTTGGGCACATGCAAGACTTTATATATTATGTATCTGCGATACCTCGCACCCCACCAAATCCTCTAAATAATTAAATTATTATCCAACCATTAATATATATTATTTAAATAATAATGATCTCATGTATATAGAGATGACGATGGGCCCACATCATATCGCAACATAAAACATAAAAAAAAAATTAATTTACTTTTGCTTCGTAATAATATGTTGACTCTTATATGAAACACAACAACAGCAACAAAAAGGTATCCTATACAATTTGGAAGTTTTCAACATCTCATATATTGTGATATTTGAAAAATTGTTGGTTGTAGGTACGATGTACATATATGTATGTAGCATAAATATAATGTACATAAAGCAAAAATTATCCCATACACAAATACATGTATATATAGTCGAGAGGAAACGTTTAATTTAAATACATCCGAAATGGGTTTTGTGCTGCGTATTTTGTTGTTGGTATGTATAGTACGTTGTACAGGAAAAGTAAATATTTCCTTTTCGATTTTTTTCATTTTCTTTTTTAATGTAATTAACCTTTCCAAGTGTTTATCTAACTCTTCCCATTTGCATGCCTCGCTCGAAAATACTTTACTAAACGTAAATCATTTTCAATTTGAAACAATTCGACAATTTGACGTCGTCATAGCACTAAGTATGCAGAACTGTTTGTTGGTTACGTATACACAATAATAATTCGCACCATACGTAAACAAGATTGGCTGTGGAGTGGATCCAAGGTCAGAAATGGCCGAGTTCTACTAACGCCCCACAATACCATTTTGCTGTCATAAGGTCAATGTATTCTATGGACAATCTTTGTATATGCTTTGGACAATCTTTAACAGCTTATCATCAGTCGCCACCTGGTTAACCTGGCTGAACCATCGTGCCAAGTGTTTTTTAACTGGAACAGTTAAAATATCAAAGTTAATTCGTTCACTTTGCTAACCTTATATCGGAACCTCGCATTGAATTGTGGATTGGTATAGTTACAAGTCAAAACTTCATATTTGACAACTTTATCAAATGTGTAAGATTGGAGTTGACTACACAAGCCACGTTTTATTTGACTTGTTGTATAATAGTAAAATTTATTTTGGATGGTCATATATAGCCATGAAATGACCATCAATTATCATTTTATGTACAAACGTCTTTAAACTGTAGTCCAAATTTATTGTTTTATTATATATAATATTTGTGAACCATGTCAAATCCGTATGAAGGTGATGTACCAGCACCACTTAACCCGCCACTCTCATTATGTCTTAAACCGTACAATTTCGAAATCAAAGATCATGATCATATGAAAAATTTGCTACATTGTAATATGCCAATTGGTACACCAGTTCTTAAGTGTCCCGAGTATCATGTACAACTGGACCATACAATTGCTGTAGTTTGGTTATTTTACAGTGATTCTAAAAATTGGAATAAATTGACTACCACGCATTTAGAATGGGCGATACGATTTATTGATGGTGTCGTTTCGTTGGGGACACCTGCCGATGGTGTTTATCGCGATGTCGATGTGATTAAAAAACATTTAGAAGAATTGTTGATTATGTATTATGCCGAAGTGGATGTGGAAAAATTTACGGGTGACACAGGAAGGATAACGGCAATGCCAGTGATTGAGCAAATAGAAATGGATTCGGAAGATACAAAAAAATTACTTGAAAATATAACAATAACTTCAGAGCCTAGAAAAGAAAGGCCGAAAAAGATGAGCAAATCAGATGAAAATTTACTTAAACAATTGGCGCACGAGTTAGCGTATATAAAACGTTGTCGTGCGAGAATACGCAAGCGAATGAAAAGCGCATGTAAGGTAAATCGTTTGGTGCAAGATGTGAAATCGCAAGCGGCTGATATAAAACGATTAACAGATAAATTTACTACGATAAAGAACGAAAGCAGTTTGTTTTTATAAATATTTAAACTAATTAATAAATTTTAATAAATAATAATATAAGGCATGTGTATGACTACAAATATGTATATGAGTAGGACCTACTATTAGTGATTTACGATCTGTTGACGTACTTCAACTATTTCATCCGCGTGAATTTTAATTTTGTTGATAATTTTCATTAACTCCGTGTCGATGTTTTGAGATATTTTAGGTGACCGTTTCTCATAGGTTATTAATTTGCTCAATTCATTTTTCAATAGTTGAACTCGGGCAGTAGCATATGCATTTAAATCTGCAGCGGATTTTGCGGAATGAACTATAGGTGTTGTCGATAAATGTTTTCGGAATTGTGGAGCTCGATCAAGCATAGCTTCCAGTGAAATGGGAAGTATTGTTTCCGAAACAGTTATATTTGATTGTGGTTTTGAATCTTTTGAATTTTTCGAATCTTTTGATTCTGTTTTTGTTAGTTTTGGTTTTGGTATTGCAACTAATTTTCTTGACACTTCGGTGTAATTAATAAATAGCAAGTCCCTCAATTGTTGTACTATTAATTCGATATGATAATGTATGGCCTGTGATGCAATGCCATCGAGAAATTTTATTGCCCATTCAAGTTGTGGTACATTAAACGTATTCCAATAGTTCCAATCACGATAGAAATACCAAATTACAGCAATTGCATGATCTAGCATTATGGCAAATTCGGGACACCGAATTATAATGTTATCATCAAACTTGTGCTCATTTGCGATCATCGTATCGCGTACACTATTATAATCTTCAATTACAAAATCATATAGTTTTGGTTTAAATCGACGTCGAACAATTTTCTCATCGTATAATCTTTCGGCATATTTACCGTCTTCATTATTGTCATCATCGTCGTCGTCCGTATCAGACCAATCTATCATCACAGTATCAGGGTTATCAAGTTTGTTGGCATCTGGCAATGGCACTTCATTAGGTCTCCTTCTGTTATCCCATTTCGGAAGAAAATATTTTGCTCTTTTTCCATCGGCACGATATGCATTATTTGCTATTGGCTGTTCGCCTATTTCAATTGATACTACACTTTGTACATGTACTACAGCAATTGGTACATCATTTTCGGGTATATTTACGTCTTCAAGATCTAGTACTGGTTCAGGTTCAGCTACAAACTGAGGTAAAGATTCAAGCTCAGGTATAGGTATGGGATCAAGAACAGGTAAAGGTATAGGTACATGAACAGGTTCAGGTTCTTGATTTTGTCTTGGCTCATTTGGTGGTAAATTTACTGTTACATCTACCACATTAATGGGAGGTGCATCCTCGATATTGGGTCGTGTTAAACTGTTTCTTACATTTTGATTAATTGATACTTCTACCTCATCATCCGAGTCGCTCTCTTCATCATTTGCAAGAGTAGTTTGATGACGCGGTGCGGGCATATTATTAAATATAAATAAATAAAAATTTAGAAGCCAAAATATAAATATTTAAATTTAATTCAATTTCGATTAAACCAAATTTTCAATTATTTGTAAATTTTTTGATATACATCAGAACAAAACATTTAATAATTAAATAATATTTGGTTGACTTACTGAGTTGTGTTTGTAGTGCACTGCACACATCAAATTTATGCTCACGAGAAGTTCGATGTTTTAACAATAATCTAAGTTGGCTTTGCTTATACAAAAATTTTTGTTTTTTCCTGTCATGTAAATAAAGGAAAATCAAATCAGTTACATACACACTTTGGATCAAGTTAAATTAACCATTTCATGTTCTCTTTCGGCTTCAAAATTTTGTCCCTAAATTATTTATTTATATACAAACATGAGCAATACCAGTTTGCGTGCAGGTGCATCTAATCGAAAACGTCATCGTGTAATACATACCGCACTTGAAGTCGACGATGAAAGCGATTCAAGTAGTGAAGAAGAAATACCCAATACAATGGTAATACCAAAATTATGCTTAAATGATGTAACTATAAAAAACAAACAGGATCTGAAGGGAAATCCACCACTAGTTTGCGAACAACCAAAGAAAAAGCCTCCTCCTAAAACTCCGAAGTATTTTCTACCCAGGAAACCACCATCAAATAAAAAACCTATTAATTATGTATGCCCCGCAGCTGACACTGTGGCAATAAACTGGTCTGATTCGTCGGATGATGATGTATGTGAAGAAAATTGTGCATGTGCTTCTAATCCAAAATTCAAACATTTTCGACCAAAACTGTATGATTTTAAGCTCGATGATTATGACTCTGTAAAGGACATGCTAATTCTGAACGAAAACAAATATAGTGATAATATTATGATCCGTTGTCCCGAGTTCGCATTTTTATTGGATCATGTCATAGCAGTGATTTGGTATTTTTATCGTGATTGGGATAATTGGAATATGTTTAATATACCACAACTTGAATGGGCGATCAAATTTCTTGCCGGAATATCAGCTAATAATAAAAGTGCAGTATTTGTTGATATAGAAACTATGTACAATCACCTAACGGAGTTACTTTTTATCAATTATTCTGAAGTCGATAGTTGTGTAATAACTCCATGTAAAGTTGAAAAAAAAAAAGAACGAAAAAAAAAACCACCACCATCGCCAAAGCCTGACGATGACCTACCAGTTACTCTTAAATCATTATTTTATCGGGCACCCCAGTTTACAAAACACCTAGCCATCAAGAAACCCTCTTGTGGAACCTCAAAAAGAGATACATGTCAATTGGATAAAAACGCCAATGAAAGCATTAAACTTATGAACGAACAATTAGAAAAATTAAAAAAATTCGAATTGCGATACATGAAGTCGCTAGCCCAAGATAACGAGCTACAAGAGATAATCGATGGAATTAAGGTACATGCAGATACATTAATACGCGCTCGTGAAGAGATGCAATGTCTAATGAAAATGAAATGACCTGCGGCTATTAAGTTTGCAACATGTTTTGTATTTAAAGTTTTTGCTTTTATTTAATTAGGTTTTCTAAATTAAATTATTTAAATTATAATAAAATAAAATTTCGAGTTCCTGAAAAATTCATACATTAGAAAAAACTAAATTATGTTTGTTTGATTAATTTGGCTGACGGGTGGTGGCAGAATTCTATTTTCGTGCATCAGTCAGTCTTGATGAAGACACAACTGATTGTGAACAGTCAACTAAAGAACATTTGTGAAATGTGTTTAGTGCTCGAAGTTTTAATTATAAAATGTAATAACAGATGCAACAAATAGTTGATAGAAGAATCAATTATACCTGAAAGACTTGAATAGGGGTGACCATACTATCATCATAACGATTGAAAAATCCAAGTATTAGTCATTTTCCCAGTTTATAATTTTGTGAGAAAATCGGTTACGAAGATGTCACCCACAATTAAGACAGTAAATCAATCGTTCATAAGTCTATATACCATTTTAAAAATATTCACAACTAACCAGCCAACATAAAAACCATGTGGCAACATATTAACAAAAACATAAAAAAATTATTCACTAATTTAAAAACTTCAAAGTGAAACACAAAAAGTATGTGTGTTAACCCCAAAAATAGAAATGACTGCAAAAATACTTTAAGTAATTTAAATTTATAATTTACAACAACAAAATCGGATATCGAGGAGTTTATATATAGAAACTAAATCAATTGACCCTTTTGTGTGTTCAAAGTTTTAAGGAAATCGTTGGAGGGTCTGTTTCTATATACCGATGTTGTGTATGAGTATATATACACGAGTATATATACCAATCAACAACAACGTAAATGAATATTTATTGATAAAATTCTGAAAGTCTATATCTATATACAGCACTTTACTTCTATATATATATATATACATATATATGTACTAATAATTTAAGGGTCCCGCATCTGATCACATTCTGTTGTTGCTCCTCATCAAATTCAATTTAGTCTTGTGAATTTTTTATTTTTTTTATTGACGGTGAGTTGAATTATACTCAATAAACGTATGTATAGACGATATCGTACATTGTCTTAGAATTTATTGCGTCTGTGTGTGGTATTTCGATTGTCTCATCTGTGTAAAATATTAATGTGTTGTAGCAGGTATATTGAACCAGTGGTTCGCGTGCTCAATAGAGCACTTTTTGTCACGAACTAGATTTGAGGTTATTCTGTGAGCATACGGGCAAGATTCTTTAAAAAACAAAATTTAAAGTATGAATGATGTCGTCCTGTAACAGGGAGTTGAGGCATAACGGATACATTATTTGTCTAATCACAAAGCAAGTATTATCTCTCATCCATAAATTGAACTTAATGGACATCATTTTAACATCTTATTTGGGATTATTTACGTAGCTATGTTTATCTATATTTTTAATTTAATACACTCCCATTCACTAACATTGAAAATAGCACCAAACGTTCAGATAATTTTATCGTAGTTGCTGAGTATATACATATTTACCAGGTAGATGTACTAGTATATTTATTCTATGAATCCGATGGAACACTGAAGCATACACCTCCATTGATTAGTGATCATTTGTGATAAAATTTCGGGAAAGTGAAAAGGGGTAATTGCTTTGTAGAATACTAGCTCTATATTGAAAATATTTTAAATGAGATTTTTCGATGCAACTTTCGTTCTGACCAATCTACAACTTATCAAAATTTTCCTGTGATACTAGTGCTTTAGCTGTGAAACAATTCAGGTTATAGAAAATTAATGAAGAAGTTAAAAATCAGGGATGACCGGTGCAACAAAGAGGATTATATATTCATTGAATTCATTGATCGTATTTTCAATTAATATATAATCACTTTGTTGTAGTGTCTGGTGCCCATTAGTGTCTGCCACCGTTTGTCACTTTAACTATTTTTAAACTTTTGCAAATTTTGGTTATGCGTCATAAAATAATTTGCTTAGCTTTTGTCTATGATAGATCTCCATTTGACTGTTATAATTTTCAATTCAAAACCCATTTCTTATAAATGCTGCTGAACCATTTGCTACGTCATTTCTTAATAATAGTGAAAACCGATTATATTATTTTTGGGTGAGTTTCAAATTAAAATATTCGTAAATAAGAAGTCTTCTTGTATATAGCACCCGTTGCTTAGTAACGAGTCGTATTCATGTAATCTCTGAAGTTCAGATAATTAAGACTTTTCATTATGTGTCCTATTAAATGTAAGTTTCAGTCTTGTTAAAACTTGGGAATATTTCCCTTTCGATTAAGTTTGATCGTGTTACAAGTTCTGTACATATAATGATATTTAGATTTTGAATCTCAAGATTAAAAACTGTTTCACATCCCTGGTTTTTACCAATTCTGAATTCAATTAATATAAATTACATAAGTTGATTGAAATAAAAAAATATTTGGTATTGTTACATGAGGAGGTTATTACTTTTAATTTCGGTTGATTAAAATTTATTGTCATTTGATATTTTGAAGACGATTGGTGTATAAAGCAGAACTATGGATGAGGATGCAATCACCTCTCGATATCCAGCATCTTTAATCGATTATTGTGCTATAAAAACACAAACAGCCGAAAGTAAAAAAATATATATTTTTTCAACCCTTATCTACCTTACAATATATGTTAACCCTTATTTTTATATTAAATATCATTATTATATATAATTTTTATTTTATAATCAACGACGATTATTTTATCCAGAAATTTATTATTGTTGCACGCGACACACACCGACTTTTTTATATATCCAGTTGGTCTATTGTTGCGGATTAGCAAGGTATTATTTATAAGGGTAGGTAAAGTATTGTAATTCAACAATATATAATGTGTTCGTATGCGTGTATATTTGCTGAGGGAAACGACAATGTACTTTATAACACGTATTTTTACGGGAATAAAACTTTTCACTCTGTTCTGATTTTCATTCAAGTTGGTTTCGGTGTGTGAGTGTTTGTATGTAGCTTTATGTTATCTTTAGGAATAAAAATATGAAATAAATTGAGATAGGTAAAATTTGTGTGTATTTGAGGGCGAATTAATTTTCATGAAAATTTTTGGGTGAACATTCAGAGAAGAATGAGAGGGATGCAGTTTTTCCCTTGTGTGTTAAAAATAGTGAGTTAAAAGGTACAGCAGTGGTGGATTTAGGTTTCAACTGTTTTCACATTTATAACTCGATCTTGACCGTTTGCGATATTAGAACTAAACGGTTCGATTACTTGCATACAAGAATGATCCTGCAGGAAAAATCGCATTTTAAGAAATTAATTTGTTTCTATTTTTGATTAGGTAGCAATAAGAAAAACTGAAAGTTTACTTTGTCTATACTGTGGGCATTGTTTGAGCAATACGACCAGGAATCATCACCAGCAGGTTTTGGTTGCAATCCAGGAGAATATAAAATTGATGATTAATAACGAGGCTAATCCGTTCCGATCAAACAATTCGGAGCATGCTGTGCCACCGCATATACAATAGCTATGTAATCAATCATAAAAATCCATTTAATATCACAATCGCTAAATCAAACACCGAATATTTAAAACTATTATCAGCTTTTCCCTTTCAAAAATACATGTATATGTGTATGACCAATGCATGAATACGATTTTGTATATAGTAGTATACTCCTGCTTTATGTTTAGGATAAAGGTATATAATTATAAAAAATATTTACCCTAAAATTTTCATCCTTTTTTCTTACCTCGATTTCAGATTATTATTTATCCTTAAATAGAAAAATGTACACATATGTGACAATAATGCAAAGAGAATTTCTACTTTGGACCACAAAGTCTGACTTTTGTCACCCTGATTTTTTTGTTGTTAGATATATACAAATCCATATCGAGTGAAAGATGTTTAGTAAGGGGGTGCGACATTGCTACGTTGGCTGAAAAATATAATTTGTATATATATATATATATATATATATATATATATATATATATATATATATATATATATATATATATATATATATATATATATATATATATATATATATATATATATATATATATATATATATATATGAGGGTTGTGTTGAATGTCTATTTATCTGGCGAGAGAACATTTCAAACATTCGAAATATTGAAATAAATATTTTTCGGTTACCTGATGTGCGGTACTCTCGGTTCGTTATCAAGGGAGATTGACATTGTGAAAGATGTAACAAATGGTTTTTGCTGTTTGTTAGGATTTTTAATTAAAACAAAAAAATTGTTAAGAATTAATTGTTTGTTAGTCAAAAATAATGATGACGCTGTATACATATTATATGTGGAGGTAAACATAAGGTTACATGTTGTATACGTCAATTTATATACATATTTATGTACGCGTCCCTTATGGAACGGGATGTTATTTGTGTATGTCCAAAAAATGCATCCGCAACCCCTTTTTTATTTAGATAAATGCGCGCATATATCATTTTTTTATTTTGTTTATTTAATTTTATCTAAACAAATAGTTTATCAACTATCTATAGATATCATATGGTTGAATGTTTTCATTAGAATCATCATTCTCGTCATTGTGCCAAAATGACAAAAATATTGGAATAAATAACAAAAATTACTAAAATAAATCATTTTGAGATCCTCTAATGGGTATATATGTTTGTATGTGGAGAGGTTTATTATTTAGACAGCTGAATGGAAAGGAGAGTGAAATTAGAAACGGATATCGACGTTGTGTTCTAACGAAATATAAAAAATAATTATTAAAATTTAGGTTAGTAAGGGTGAGTGACACCTTTGCCTCTGTGTCAATTTTAAAGTCCGGGAAGTTGTTAACGTTTCTCACATAATTTAGATTGAAGGAAAACTACTTATGGAAGATGCTACACATAAACTGAAACGAACTAACTTTTATAAACTGTTATTTACCATTCACGCGACGAACAAGATATTCAGTCTACAGATATTTAGCTAAATCAGTAAAATATTGGTAAATCCGAACGAAGCACCTGGACATGATCGTATTGGTGTGTACTTCCCAAGTGGTTTTCTAGCTTCAGAGTACATATTACTAGCATCGCATATACTTCCAGATTTACAGATATATATATTAGAAAGTGTTATACAGACAAAACACCTAGTGTTGAAGTTTTACTAAACCAACATAAAAATGTCCGCGTATTTTACTATGTACAAAAATCTAATCATGATAAAACTGTAAAACTATCGAGATATAGTTTATCGTCTCAACTACGTACAATAAAAAAATGAAATCTAATTTTTCAACAATCAAAGTGAAAGCAGCAAGTAATTTAAATTTTTTTTTATATATATTTTTACGATCCTTGTCTCTTATTACAATGATTTCTTATACATATTGTTATAAGAACACAACTATATATCTTCATGCTGATCCTTATATTTTATTCATAGAAGTGTTCAATTTCTTCATAACATAAACAGCAGAAACAAATTTTTTTTATTAGAATGGAAAATTTAATAATAAAAATTGAGGTCAAAATCATTTTCCTAATAAAAAGCGAAGTCGTCGAGAAAGAAAATCTAATTTTCCATTTTTGTTTCAATTTATTCAACAATCAACTCATCCCGAACTATTATCATATCTTTATATCGCGTGTATATTCGCGACTTAGTTTATGTTATATGATTTAGAATCATTTTACGAAATGGAAATTTGGTTATATATGGGCAGGAGGAGTTGTGATTAACCCCATCGAGATATGTATAATATCATATCATGATGCGTGGTTAGTTTGGTTGCGGGACATTTATAACTATAATGTGTGTTTAGTCGATGAGTTTATAGTTCATTTTGGTTATAGCTATTTTGAGTGCATAGTTTTATGGTGATCTCATTGAGCGCAGTAATATGATTTGTGTTTGTTATTTATGTAGCCAACTAGCCACAAGTTATAAGTCATACATTTTTTTAGATGAGTTATTTATTTATTGGTTTGGTATATATATGCATACGCGTGGTTGTCTTGCCCGAGAAAGATTAAATGCGGTTAGTTAAGTATAAATTTAACTCAAATAAAACTACAGCTAATGGAAGATTTCTTATGGGTTTCCTAATGTCTTTATGGTATTATTTGTGTAAAGGTCTTGATAAACTTTATTTTCAGTTTAGATGAGATTTCAGTCATGAGATTGCCAACAATAATGAAAGTCGTATATTCTGAATCAAATTGCAAGTAAAAAAGTCAAATATTCCAAGTGATCATATGAGCGTTACACTTTGGTCTGAAGAGGAGAAGGCAGTAGAGAATTTGTTGATCGTTAAAAGAAAGCTACGTGCGAACAAATAGAATAGGTACTCACAATTTAATTTACCCTTAGTATCACGGATGAGAAGCAATATCATTCTTAAGTTATAAGCAAAATTTACCTGCATTTATTCGACAATACATAGTAAATTAGGATCGATGTGGACTACATTTGGTATAATCTCTTGTACAAGGTTCAAAGTATTATTCGTTCTTAATGTTTCATGTGATGAGTATATTGGCAATACAGTCATTTAACAAGATCATCATTATTTGAAGAAACGATTTGGCTAATTTGTATACACATCACAAATGTTGGCACCTTTATTTTAAAGAATAGGACCCTGACTGATTTTGGACCTAGTATTCCACAAAAAAGGAAATATCATGTTATTGTAAGTTGTTACGAAAACAAAAAAATCTTTCGTTATTTTCTTTTTATAATTTGAAAGTTCGATGTAAAGTTAAGATCAAATCTAACAATTGGTGCTATACATGTTCAAATTCTGAGCAACAAACAAAATTTTGATATTTTGAACTATGTCACTAAGTCCTATCATTTGTCTATAGTAACTTTTATACATAGTAATCATTTTAAGCGGCTGTTTATAATACTCGAAAGAAACAGATTTGGCCTACGATAAATGGGGGACGTACAACTCTATATATATAAATTTGGTCAAAACAATTACATTTAATGGATCTCAATACGACAATTTAGATATCAAATTTCACCTTCCATCCCATCGTGTAATTTTTTAACAATTTTTTTTTGTTATTAATATTATTGTTATACATCGTCACCAAATAATAATAATAATAATCAAATTAATAATTTCCCAATAAAATTTATCGTTCTAAATGTCAAAAAAGAAGTAATAAAGCAATTAACTATTTAAAACCACAGTAGAAAGGAAAATAAATTTTCCCGAATATGTATGGAGATAACAAAGAGGCAAGATCGATGGTGGCGGTTTTTCTATTATAGTCGAGAGTAATGGCAATAAAACAATAATCGTTAAATTATTATTACAAAAACAACAACTAGAGATGGAAAATAAAAGAAAATTGTAGTAATAATAATTAGAATGATTACTAACAAAAAAAATTGACGATTAATAATAAAAAAAATAATATTAATGAAAATGGCTCAAGGGGATACCATGTTAAAAAAATAAAATATATGTATATAAATATTTTCATTGCTCTGTGTGGTGACGACCGGAATGAAAAACTCGGTAGGTAGAAAACAATTTTTTAGAATTGAAACAGTTTTTCCATTTGTTTAAATGTTGACAGATTTTTTAATGTTTTTATTACCACTGACTGAAAAATTTAACGATTTAGATGGAAGAGCGAAGGGGGAATTATTTATATATATATAAGTACGCAAACAAATTAACAATTCTTATCCTGTCGTCATATGGCCGGCTATGTAGTTATGTCATGTGAACATCGTATTGATAAAACCCGAAAAACTGACACATACCGTACAAAATTATGTATTTTATTACTATTTTATGTATATATGTATATATGTGACCAACTATTTAAGTATAAATCCCATTTAAAATGTGTACATAAAATTAAATATAATTTGACCACTAAAGCTAAAACTAAAAATTAGATTTTCGGTTCCCAAACAATAGCCATAAAAAGGAATAAAAACTATAATACAATATATATACGCATTCGATGAACTAACCAGAAAATCGTCTTATCATTTTCGTTTAATCTTATATATGTATGTACATCCATATACTCGTATAAAGCAATTTTAATCTAATGCTTTGCTGTATACACATTCATATGTACATAAAAATAGAAACAATATGAGTTGGAAAATTATTATCTTTGGATAAATTACATATTCTTTTCGATATAATATTCTATATATGTATATAATACAAATTGAATTTTCATTGAATATGTTAATTGAAAGCACAAACAAAAAATTAAAGTTCATATCTAAAGATGTTATCTAAATGTTGAAATTATTTTCGAAAACTTATTTTTTCTGGAATTGTTTAATTTTTAGTTAATTAACATTAAATGATTCGATTGTTATCGTCCTGGAAAATGTATTGCGGTACTTGAGTTCTGTTTAAATTACAAAATGGATTTAAAACGTTTTTGTTTGATTAGAGGATCGTCTTGATAGTCTAGAAATCCATCCCGACTAGTGTTAATACAAGTGGAATCCAACTTTTATTATGTTTAAAAGTCCATCACTACCGGGATAAATGAGGAATAGAGGTTACCACTGGTGTTGAAATCATCATTCATATCAAAAAAGGAATTATACTTTAATTATAGGATTTTCACGAATAAATAAAATAAGTCGTTCAAATATACCATAGATTTCTACTTAGTCGGCATCTGAAATTGACATCTAAGATTATTTTGAAACTAATACTTATTTGTAGAATTTAACCTTTTCAAATAAGTACTCTAGCGGGGTTACTTATTTTCTATCTCTTTCTAACAAAAAGAAGATTTAGCATGATCCTCAAAAATTATAATAAAATATTTTTTGATCTAGTTGAAGTTCCGACTGTAGCCAATCAAAGTTGATTCTTATAATTTTTTGACAATTATTTCTGTCATAGTAAAACTTCTGTCGAAATAAGTAAATGAAATCAATTCGAATAGTTTTACATAATAAATAAGTAAATACGTTTCAAATATAGGTATTGGTTTCGCAAACAGTCTAAATGCTAAAAATGTGAAAGAATGATAGAAGTAAAAGGTGTATTCGTAAAATGAAATATCAATTTCTATCATGTTAAATAAACATTTTGATTCAAATATTAATGCGAAATACATTTTGAGAAACAAGACTCAATCTGCAAGGATTCATCTGCTGATATTCATTTTAAAACATGATAAGCAAGAAAATTACTCAATAATTGTTTGAGCTATAGCTTAATATTTTGATAAAAAATGCTAATAATTGCATACAAATTAACTAGATTTTCCAAAACAGAAGAAACAAGGAAATGGTTCAGAGCTAAAAGCTCAATAAAGCATTCAACAGGTCGATATGCATTTTTAAAGGGACACGCTAGAATAAAATTTCTTTGTGATGAGGTCTGGCGTAAAAAAACTTGTATTATATATGTTAACTGTAATGTGGTGGAGTGATATAAAGTTAATATGTTGTCGATGATATGGAAATTGATTAAAAGTGAACAAGGATAACTGTTAAGTTGCTAGTAATAAATTTAACTATATGTTTTGTTGCTATATACCTATACGTATACATTTAGGCATTTTGGTGCATGCTAATCATAGTCTTAAAGTTGTTATATCTACATACTATATTGCTATAAAATCATAACCATAATAATTCTTCATCATCATATATGGATATAACTAGCTTTGTTATATGACAACAACAATAACAAGTCCCGTATAAAAAAATAAAATTCCTTCTTTCAGACATCACGTTCTACTTGTCATGAAGAAGCAATAAATAATTCGCGGTAACCACCATATTCATACAATCTCTTTAAACTGTGTTCAGAGTTTGGATAAATTTATTTTGTGTAATTCTGTCCATGCTATAATCTACTTTGAATTTTCTCCTTGTTTTTTTTACTATTGTTGTTGGTATTCTTGTGTGTTATATGGCTGAGGATTGTCCTTTTTTGTGTAACACAAGACGAATTTATTTTATCGCGGATATAAATAATATATTTTTATTTTATACATATATATATATATATATATATATATATATATATATATATATATATATATATATATATATATATATATATATATATATATATATATATATATATAATTTTATTATTTATTTATTTATTTTGCATAACAACAGAAGAAAAAAGGGATCAAATCCAACATGATATTATTATATCGAGAGACAAAGAGGATAAAAATCATGAATTTATATTTCAAATTCAGCACCACATGGAAATTTGGTTTTCTGTATGTTGTGTGTGAAAATCCTTTAAAGGGTGGCCCAATATATGCATAATGTAGAGTATAACTAAATATCATTTTGTATTTATGGTACTACCCGTTAATTAATATTTTACGAAAAGAAAAGTTTTAAAAAGATTTTCATAGAGATGTACAACAAAATATTGTGTGTGTATGTCTATATGTATGTTGTTGGGAAAAGTTTGATTTTTAACAAATATAATCAGTTTAATATACAACAACAAACTGTTATAAAGCTGTTATTATAAAATTGGAATTAATTTTTTGGCAGGAATTTTCTTTTTTGGGATGTAATTTATGATGCTACGTTTTTTGTGCGCGTTACTTTGGGATTCCAGAATATAATCTGATGGTTTTTTGTGTGTTATACTATATGATTTTGTGTGTGTTTGTAGCATCGTGAATAATTTTTTTTATTGGATTTGCACTTAAATATAATGGGCGAGCAACAAATGAATGGATGAATAATGGTTGGAGTAAATTATATGATGTACTGCATATAAAGGTGTGATCATAATGCTCTACTACAAAATAAATCAAAATTGACAAGTGATAAAATTGTGTTTATCAATTTTCAACTAAATTTTCACACATTTATTATGAACCAGTACGAGATATAATATTTTTTTTGTAATCGTATACGGTGGGTGATTTGATTTTTGTATAGTAGGTAAATTAAAAAAATAAAACTCATAAAGTTTGAGGTATGAGTGGTGTGTAGTTTCTAAAACCACATCATCGAGAAATTTTATTCAAAATTATATACGGCAGTTTTATTTAACATATCGAACGCGGACGATAGATAAAAAACTAGGCATTAATATGAAAACTATTAATGTTTTGTCGAACCCTCCAATAATATCAAATTATATAACAACCAATATCTTTAAAAAACAACTTCGAATGAAACATCTTAGTTGCTTAGCGTGACGGTTGACACGATGTACTGTAACTATCCAAAACCTTTGTTCAAACTGTTCTTTCGAATATAGCATTTTAATTTTCGCGTGTTATTCAAACTGAAGAGAGTAATGTATCTTTGCTCGACCGGAGAAAATGTGAAAATGAATATTTGATTCGGGCCAAAATGTGTACCACATCGTAACCAGATCTGTCTTTAAGCACCACAATCCATTATTTAAAATTCCGAAAGATATGAGTAAGTACGTATGTGCTTTGGTTGAATTTTTATTTTTATATATGCTGTACCAAGTAAAAGTTAGATGATGTTAGTTGTGTGTTATCTCAAATGTAATATTTTATATTTGTACATAGTATGTACATATATGCGACTACACTATATACTTCACATATCTATTTCCTTTCTGTAACTATTAAACTGGGATTTTTTTTTCATCTTCTCGAGTCTGACTACCCATAAATATTCTATATAAAAATGAACAATTGACACCTACCATACACGCACACTCATACAGGGAAAAAAAGAAAATATTTAAAAAAAAAAAATTATATGTGGAAATGGTAGATGACATGTCATTAATATTCATTTTATGTATCAACGAGTTTTCTCTCGCTTTTGGATGTGTGAGACTGTGAGTATTAAAAAACACTTTGGGTCTAGAAATGGATGTGATAATTGAATTACCTTTAAAACATTTGTAAATTATAATCTAATAAAAACGTGCTTGAGCACGTGGCCATAGGAAAATGGATGTAAGGATATACATAAATTTGCAGGGTTATTGTGTATCTGGATTTGAAATATATGTTGAATTTTTAGTGAATTGTAAAAGGATTTACGATTATAATTTATTACAACGTGTGATGTGAGTTTCGAAAAATGTGTCGCGATTGTTTTTGATGTGGTTAAATGAATATTAATTGGGTACATATATCTCGTCTATTCTAACCTGTCACTCAAATAGTCTAGATAAAATGATGGGAACAACTTTTATTGATAAATGTACCACTAACTAAAACAACCTGTACTCGTATGGCTAGGCATATGTATACAGATATAACAACTGCAAAATTGCATTAAAATTGTTTACATTAAAATACTCGTATATAGTAACAAAAACTATAAATATAAAAATTTATTTTTATAGTTTATTGTTTATATAAACAAAAGGTGAAGATAATTTTTATTTAAATGTTTTAAATATAAACTAATACAAAAATGGAATATATATAAATATATAAAGGTTTTAGTGTTTAAGTTAAATATACACCATTTAAAAATACATATATAACACAACAGATGGATCCAAACTGTGTATATGCGTCTGGCTGGGTTGATTAGGTGTACACATTCACATATGAACATTATCTATTGTTTTGAAATGTTTCAAATTTTGTGACCAGATTGTTTTCCCTTCATCAAACGGGCACCCTTTTCAAACGTGATATATAGTTTCGTATATGGTGGTGTATATGATCCAATTAAGGGTATCGCAAAAATTCTTAAATTTTAATATTATTATATGCTGGTCAAAGATTTCTTCATCGTGTATATACACAACCATATCTTAATTTTAAATCTATTTGATATTCGTCCACACATCTCAAAATTAATTTAAATTAAAATAAATATTTTTTATTGTTACAAAAAGATTAAAAAATTGTGATAAATTTATAATTTTTGTGTTTCGTTTTTTTTTGTCAAAATTCACATACACGAAAGGATTAAGCCCGCATTTAGTATTAATTTAAATTAATTAAAAATGAAAATTAAATGAATTATATGGTTTTTTGTGCGAGGGTCTATATTATGTACATACATAACTGGACAGCTTAATTGGTTCAACATTGAAATGAACTGTAAATGTAAGAGTAGTTAAATAGTCGAAGGTATATATAGCTTCAAAATCGAGGTTAACTTCAATTGGGAGGTAACTAGCTAAATCACCAAGATTGCCCAGAAATTATCTTCAGCATATGAAATATGCTGCAAGTGTCAACTTACCTGCAAGGTTTATTGTTCAAATATAAGCGGATGTAAAAGCTAAATAGTAGTTATACTTTCCTGAAGCTCAGAAATACTTTATAATTTTATGTGTGCATGTCTTCCAGTAAAGTAAAATTCTAGTTCTAACCTAATTTTCGGTTTCCAAGGGAATTTATAGGGATACATAAGTCCTCACCCGTCGTTTTAATGAGTTGTTTTAAAAAAAATTTCTGTAACCTTTTCCTCACTCGGTGATGTAACAATTTTCTTCAGCGGACCCAATAGGCTTTTCTTAACATACAATTACTTTAGACCTAAAGCCTTATTATCCTTAAACTAACTAACTTTTGGTGGTCGACGCATGCGAGATGTAAATTTAAAGGTAAGATGTTTGAAAAAGGAATTTGTCACATAAAACAAAGGAAACTGAATAAAATTTAATTCCTCCTAGAACATATAGATAAGAAACAACACAAAGAACTTTTTCTTGATATTTAAAAGTTTTTTCCTAGTTTAAATATTATAGATATACTCGTACAAAACTAAACTTATACTTATATCATCTGTAAGAATCGCAATGATCATCATCATCATCATTTTTAATGAAAAGTGTTTATGTATTTTAAGAAAATTTACTTTTTAATCATAAACTTTAATCTATTTAGATTAGAAAATTTTCAAAAAGTGTTTTTCTACTTTTACTTTTTTATATACTCTTAACAAAAGTTTTCCACACACAAGAAGATATTTTTTGTTGTTTTTTTTCTAAGTTGAGATAAAGGCATCAATTCTAAGTATATTTTCTTTGTTGTTTATAATGAATTTCTTTCTTTTACATTTTGACTTTATATAATATGTAAGTATGTATGTACCTACCCTCCTATTGTTTGGAATATATACATTTGTGTGGTGTTTACAGTAATGGGGTGTTTAAGTTGTTAACACATGTTTAAATGTTCCCGCAGAAAACATTAAAAAATATTATTGAGGTGTTTGTAGATAAGATGACGTTTATAAAATAAAATGATGAATGTTGATCAATCTGCTGACACTACACTCAGTATACACATGCCTCATTATATATGTACATGAAATAAACGTATTTGAACTCCTTTGTTGCTCATTATAATATCAATATCTTATATATTGTATAAACTAACGAACGTGGCAATTCACCTCTAAAGAACCAATATTTATATCTAATATCGAATTACAATCGTAAACTTCCGACACATACACAAAACAAAATCTATTATTATAAAAAGAATTATTTTGTTTATAACAAAATATAAAACGTAAAGTAATTTTTCTTAGAAATATGAATCGTCTTATACAAACGTAGAGGAAGAAGAAGACACTGAAAATGCATTATGCATTGTTATGATATATTTATGTATGCATATGTACATATTAAGAAAGGTAATTTATATATGATTTTTTATTATACGATTAAATGTAAACAAAATTAATTTTTAATTATAAACAATCGTTAATTCTACTCTATTTATGTAAATAAAGTGTATATATTGGTGCTCGACCCAGACGTTTGTTGTTCAAAATGTTATATGCATCACGTGAGCGTAAGTCGATGATTCCTGATGGTGCTTATATAGCTGTGGCAGTTTTTTTGTAGTTACGGGTACTTTCTTTTGAAATTCATTGATGCTAGCACGAGAAAACTATTACTGCCTTGTGGAACTGATTAAAACCAAGTTGGTATTGGATCATGGGAAAGAACTGATGGTTGTAAATTATGGTTTTTAAAAACCTAGTGGCTAGTATAAATATAAAAGCATAGTGGTCAAAATTCCTGCTACTTTTTGAAATGATTCGTTTGTTTTAATTATACATAATTTTTGTCTTCAATTCATTCGGAAAAGGTTCGGTGAAAACCATAAGTTTTAACAGTCAATATATAGCTTATCCATCTCTGTTTACTTTTTTATTTTTAGCTCAATGTCTGCTTCTCCTCAATGTCCCCATCAGAATTTTCAATATCAGACAGAACTATCATCCTCAACATTAAGATTTATTTATTTAAAATGTATGTAATCATGCATTGTGTGTAAAAACATTCGTTGGGCTGACCACCTACAAAGTGCACCAATCGTTAAAATAGGTTCGTAAGGTCTCAGTTGAGACGCGGTAAGGGCCGTTTACGGCCTCTAAGCGATAGATTATTTATTATGTAATCATGCAATAAAGGGTTATGTATAAATTCACAAAATTGAGTAAACCTTTAAAGCAAAATTATGGTCAGCATTCCGCCATTCATTCAACTATAAATGTTAACTGTAACACTTCAAATTAATACACTTTTTCGATTTTATAAAGCTTTTCATGGTTTTTAACCAAAAAGAGCTTATGTACACAATAAATAAATTATCTATACCCCAAAAGAAAGAAAATGAATTTAAATTCTAGAAAACAGACATTATCAACTCATTCATTAAATATAATATTTATTTAAAATAATTAACTCGGAAAAAAAGTCAACACTAATCTCTCCACTAAATTACAAAAACAAATAAAATTGTCATAATACAAGTAAATATATTTATATAAAATATACTAAACCTACAAATCCGAAAAACTAGACTCGCCCCATCATACTCCAGAAAAGTTATAAATTTTTTTGTTTTTTTTAAGGAAAATTACTAGAAGGGAAAATGCTCATGTACATACACATACTTCTTATATGAGGTTAAAACTTTGTCATCATACAGATTTGTGTGCACTATATATTGTACAAAACTAAACTAAATAATAGTTTTTGTGTTTATGAAACTATAAGTACATGGTATATAGTCGAGCAATAAATCTTACTATTTTCAATCCATCCAAAAAATTTTAATGTATAATACCATCCATTTCGTTATATATATGTTTGGTACATATATGTATGTTTTTATGTTTCACTTAGATAACTAGACTATATGCACAACAAAAAATAGTTTTAAATCATAAAAAACTACATAAAGATGTTACATTACTAGTTTAATTCGTTATTTGATATAAGCTTTTTGATAAGATGACCAGTTCACCTCAAATACCAATATGTATTTTCCGTTGAGACTTTTAGTTTTTCCTACTCTCGTCTCGTATTCTCATTATTCTGGGGTTTTCTTACAGTTTATTGAAATTGCAACAAAGATTTTTGGTCGACCACATAAACTTATATATGTATGTTGTTTGTTAATATATAAAAATTAATAAAATAGTTTTTAAAAAACTAAAGTTTTTGTGTTCTATAAAGATAAAAATAGTTTTTAGGGTATCGTATGACTATAGCGAATAGTTTTATTACTTTTGATATATCATCATCTCATAAAGAGTTTCGCCAATCTCGAGGCATTCAAAGTGTTTATTACAAATAGTGATTGACTAAAGAGAAAATACGTTTGCTTCTAGTTGACTATAAACGATTTAATAAAATTATTAAGAATAACTCCTAATATTGAAGAGATGGTCCATCTAATGGTTATTTGCGATTGTTAAATCTTTTTCAGATAACATGTATGCTTGTTGATTGAGCTATCTCTTTAGGTGCTTCAAGGCCATTCAACCAATCTGGTTACAACCGAAGCAGTCCTTTTTCGAGAACTAGTGCGATCATTAAATTAACAAACAAACATGTATTCTAAATTTATAGCTTCCATCTAATCACAAACATCTTAAAGTAAATCCGAATTAAATATATACAACAACAAAAATTCATTCAAACACACTTCATCTAGATTGACGTAATCAATACACAAAATATACACTTGGGATAAATTAGGGTGATTTTCATTTGTACTACACAACAAACAATGTGTACCAACATAAATACCTAATTTTCCAATTTTAGGAAAAACGAAACGAAAAAAAAACAAATTCAATGAAAAACCAAAATACAAGAAAATTTGTTTTTGATTGAATTTTAATTTTGAATACAAGAAAATTAAAAAAAAATAATAAAAAGTTTTCCCAATCCAGAATCACGATAAAAAAATATGGACGGTAAATAAATTGACTTTTCACAATTGAATTTTAATTAAAAAAAAGCGATTTAAAATCGACCCAAATAACATCCAGTGGTTGATGACTTACAGGGCCGAAACGCCTAAAAGGTATTTTGTGTGTTATCTAACCACAATACAATTATACAGCATTCAACATTCCAAACACATCAAATAGGAAATACCTTACCATTCGCCTTTATATACCAGCATATGTATATGCACAGCCACAGACACTTCTCCTTCTCTGAGTGTGGCAGATAAAAAATATATATCTCACACAATGAAAAGTGAAAATTTTGTTTTTCCTGTTTGTTAGAAAAACTTTCATTAAAAAAAAAATTGAAAATGAAAATTAACCGCGGGCTAAAATATTTTATTATTTATCAGTCACAGATAACAAAACACGACGCACCATACAAAAAATACTCCAGACGAAGAAAGAAAATAATTTTCTCGATGTATTTTCAAGTATTTTCATTTCTTATAAACACATTGGATGCTGTTGATTGTATATTTGTTTGTTTTTCCTGGAAAAATATAAATAGGAAAACAGCGCGTGGCGAATGACACCTTAGAGTGACATGTAATTTCCTTTACCACTTTTTATTATTGTTGTTTTTTGGTTTGTTCGAGAGTCGAGGGGCATTTGATTGAAATCCGTGCAGAATAAACTATCGCGATATACAAGATAATTATACGTGTGTGTAACTAATTACTGGTAATGGAACGGTAAGGCATTCTACAACACAGCAGATATTTGTTTTGTGTTCTTTACAAAGATCCTAAGTATACATATGTCAATGTTCTCTTCTAATCAGAAACATTAAGCACCTGAACATGATATTGTATTTACCCACTACAATGGTTGTAGATTGAGGAATTAAATCTACTATATAATTAATCCACTATATATTTTAAGAACTATTACGTGAATTCAACCGCAGTCGCCGGTTGTAACTTAAGGATTAAAAGAGTTTCTCATCACATCTCGGGTTAGATTCTCGCCGTTGGCCAAAAACTAACCTGTATCGGATGACAAAATTCGATTGTGTGAAAAGCATTCTGTGAATTGACCACCTTCAAGGTCTCAGTTGAAATGAATGTAGATCGCTTACGTTCCTTAAGCCATACAGTATTAAATAGTACTCTTTCTGGCCTATACGTTTAAATTTACACCCGAATCGAGATTGCGCGAGATATTACAGTGGCTGATACTATATGTATAACTCTTTTAATAGAACTTAACCTCCGAGTATGATTAAAAGCCATTGCAGAGACAGATGTGAGAGCTAAAATAGTCGTTCAAGACATTTTCATATCATGAATTTGCTATTATGAACGTGCAATTTTAAAATATCCGAAACAACCCTAACCTAGATAAACTTTGTGGAACTTTAAGATCGTGAGACTGTGGCACCAAATACTATTGTTCCACAAGTAACCATGAATTGTGTGTTAATTAGTACGAAAGTTGGTTTGTAAAAATTATAAAATTGAAAGGACATTTCCTAAATGTGAGCAACCGCTTTGGGAATGAGCTGGGTTTTGGACAACACCCAACTTTCTAATAATAAAATTGTAATTGATTTTTAATAAATAAATCATAGCTTAAGTTGCTATTAAAATTTTTCATTTATCTCAACTACGAGACGCAAAAATGCATTCAACATGTTATATACATTTTTCAGGTCCATTTAAGCAGTTTTTTTTCTTTAGAATTTCCAAGACGTTTCTTGAAACTTTAAACGTATAAAAAAGTTAAGGTATTTTATGTCGAATGATTTATTTAGCAAACAAAAAATACTTTGCTACCATAATCTTACCAATATTTTTTCGTAAACAATTTAACGGAAAAAAATTCTTATTTATTTACTTTTTGTTCTTCAAGTTGTTGGAAGAATATCGAGAGATTCTTTTTCATATGTGAAAAGCGAAAAACATATTTTACCATTTTCTTGTTTGGAATTTTTTTCGATATACTTGTCTTCGTTTTTAGCTTTTCGTTTTCTTGTGAAAAGCTTAAGTCTGTTTTTACGGATAATTTATTGGTAGTTGATGCATTTTTATATTTCATACGGTATATGTTGTGGCTTTTAAGTTATACTTTTTTTTTGCTACATACAACATAGTACATAAGTTGAAGTGTAATAAATTTAAAGAATGTAATTTAATATTTAATGGACTTTTATTTATTTTTATTATTTTTTATGGGTATTTTAACATTTTACAATGATACATAAGGTAATTGATGTTGAATGGAGGAAAATGGTTTGACTCCATTCAATCGTGATAACACAAATCAAATATCAATTTGAATTCGTTTTATGGCCTACATATGTATACATATATGTATATGGCTATGTATGTATAGAATCGCGAAATTTAATAAAACATGGCGCCCACCATACATATTTTAAACGGGAAAATTAAAGCTTTTGTAAGCAAAATATAAAAATACTGTTAATAGAGTAATGTCTTGATTCAACATTGCTAGCTCCTTCGAGAAAATAAATGCAAATATAGGAAATTTTTATATTTCATATTTCTTAGAGGCAAATAAAATAAACTTGTTATATGTAAAACTGGTATGTATGTATATCTGTATAAGGATAATAAAAACAGTTAAATTTGTCATTTTGTTCTCAAATTCATTTATACATCTACATATATATGTTTAAGCATATATTTCAAAATTAAATAAAAATATTAAAAAGTGCTGAGCTTTTATATCGTATTTTTACATATACGCATACAATCGTATTGACTTTATGCCCTTTTAACAATGCTTTCGGATATAAATTTAATTTACGTTAAGTGGAACTCTTGTTATTGGTACAGTGTTTCATTGCCTCATACTTATCACAATACGTATGATCGCTGACAACTTCTACGGCTTCCATACGATTTGTTAATGAGTCACATCCAACATGAGCCACATGCTTCAACACATGAGTATTATGCAAGTTGCAAATCTCAATCAAAAATAAATAAGCTTAATCGAGTTAGGCATAATCAACTTTATGGCGATTTCTAAAATCAATCGTTACATAATTGTCGATACTAAAAAGCATCTAAACATAAAAGTTTCGAACAGAGCTTTTCCTGAAACTAAAATATTTGTACAGTGTGCTATACGATTTGTTGGGGCAGATTGAAAGGTTTTTTTTAATGTTCATAAAACGGATCCTATCGAATTTTATGAAAACTTGATCGATGGTTAATAATAATAACTAAAGAAGGCGGAACGTATTTCAGGTTGAAAACGTCCAGTTGTGATTTTCAAGTCACTACCGGGAATCGAACTCGAGATCTCCGTATGACAGAGCAAGCACACTACTTCTTCTGCTATTCTCATAATTATATAATCAGCATAACCTTTGAAGTTATAATTATATGGAATCACGTCACTTTAAAATCACTACTTTTAAATACTTGCGTGTACTTTGTGGCCAATAGTTTTTGATTCAAAATAATATATTTTTTATCCGATTTCCTCTTAACGGAAAGTTTTATTGTTCTGTTTTTGTGAAAATTTAAATTTCACAGCGTCAGCATATTAAGACGGATGTTGTAAAATCCTTCATCGAATATGCATTGTCAATATTTAAAAGAATTCACGATTGTTATGTCTGAAAATGGGATTATATACGATACGTACGAGCATATATACATATATACATCGGAGAAACCCCTGTTTGAACCTGAAAGACATGCATGTTGAATCCATATATTCAACATAAACATACATAACCATTTGTCGTTTTGGATGTTTTGTATATATATAAAAATGCACATGATTAAGTTGTTTTCTTATTGTCTGTATACATTTTCATGAGAGGAACAAGCATGGGTCATTTAACATTTTCTTTTCTTTTTTATGAAATTCATTTTTCTTCTCATACATATACATATATATATATATATATACAGTTTTTAACGTGGATGATAATGTATTCAAGGGTTATCCTGCCTAGCAAAGACGGTTTTACATATTTTTTTAGATTTCTTATTATTTTGTGCTTTTTAACGGCAACCGGTCCAACGAAAAAAAAGATTAACGATATCTTACTTCCGTAATTCATAAAACTGAAAACGAATGTATGTATTTTGGTTTGGTATAAATAAGGGAAGGATTGTACATATTTTAGATATCAGTATTCTGCGAGTCAAATCTATGTAGCCACTGCAACAGGACTTTAATGTTTTCAATTGATTCCTGAAATGTATTTACTTCTCAAGTGTGTTGATACAGAAGTTAAAAATCACACATATTTTGAGTTACTCGTTAAACTATATATTTTCTAACCCTTAAATTAACTTCCTCTTCATATTTAATACATTTCCATAACTAATTTTACCGATTTCCCCTTTTTCGTTATCTGAGTGTCTGCAATACGAAATTGCATCAAAATTTAAAACGAGTAACTTTTTTTTTGTAAATCACAAGTGGTTTTTCTTTATTCACTGTGAAAGTTGGATAAAACATCAAAATGCGTGGGAAAATTTTCTGTTTGTATTGCATGTGCGACAATTAAAATATTATTGTTAAATGAATTAAATGTAAGAGAATAACAACAAAAAGTATTAAGCAGCATATTTTTTTTTATTTAAAGTGACAAAGAGTGGTTGTGATATATGGGAATCGAGGATGCTTTATATGATGACTAAAAACTTTGTAATTTTAATTTATTTTTAACGTTTTCCTGTATCTATTGCTGTTAAATAAACGTTGACAGTTAATAAGTTCACAAATTTATAAATATTTGTGCTAATTGGTTTCACAAATTCTTTTGACTCCAAAAGTTCGACTATATATTTGATATTGCTACTTGTGATAAGATATGGTTGTTGATTCAAGTGATACATATTGATGACATTATTAAAAATAATCTCTGTCGTGTTGTGAAACGGTTCATCGAAGTTGTAAAAATATTTTTGTAAAAACCCGTGTTATTGTTCTACTACATAGCACAAAAAATTATATCAATTATAACTAAAAATCTATAACAAACCTTAGGCTTACAACCACTTTATCAATAGGGTCTGTCATATGAATTATTTATAACATCCACTTCTAGCTCTTTATCAATTCGACCTGTCCTGTATTTCCCTGAAACTAGTAGTATTGCATCAAATAATAAATAAATCAAACAATGAGTTGGAATTATCCAATTCAACAATCCCTTATAAAGTAAGACGGTATCCCACAGAAGTATTTCATAGCTATACTACACGCAATGAGGATTATATTTGGCATAAACAGCATTTAAGGATAAAATGTATATGATATACTTAAAGGATGTCTATCTTCTAAACGAGTTAACATATATCTTCTTGCGACAACTGTATATGAAGGATACAAATACAAACTAATCATTACTAAACTAAACACTATAGTATTAACAATTGAAATATTGAATCAGATAAATTATTAACTACATATTTATATTTATTATTGTCAACTTTATAAATAAAAACTAAAATTAAACAGTGATGATACGTTGATGATATCATCACCGCGGCATGCAAGCCAATATACTCGTACACACAGATATATGTATGTATATATATGTAATACAAGACAATAATAATTTTATATAAACATAAATTAAATGCTACAATTTATGTTTTTTATTTAAACAATTTAATTTATAAAAGTGTTAAAAAAAATATTTTTAATTGACCACATGACAAACACTGTATCTGTTTATATATTATGTATATATATATATATATATATATATATATATATATATATATATATATATATATATATATATATATATATATACATATATATACATATATATATATATATATATATATATATATATATATATATATATATATATATATATATATATATATATATATATATATATATATATATAATTGCATATACAATGCTATGTGTATAGCACAATTTTTTTTATTCATTATGTATAGCCCAGATTTATGTAAAATTACTCGGGTATGTAAGGTGTATGTTAAAGATTTTCCATATGTTTTCAATTAAACATATTTACAGTTCTTAAGTTCTCATGCATATACCATAAAACTTAACAAACAAACAAAAAACTACAAAATAGTGATAATAAAAAATGGATAATGTTTAATTTCAACTGGGTAATAAAAATCATGCGACCCTTTCATTTCTTTTGAAGAACTGGGATGTCGTTAGACAAGTCATCAATATAATCATAAACATCGTAAAATCATATTAATGATTTAGTTTTACTCCATTTCAGTTCATAACCCAAATTTTAGGTGGTAACCACGAGCAAGTTTATTTGGATGTGCTGTATTGTAATAAAGTTCTGAATGCCTGTATGCTAAATAACTATATGTACAATAGTATCAATAGTATCTCTAGAAGCTCTTTGGAAGTTTAAATGTGTGTTTTTAAAACAAAACAGTGGAATTTAGTGGGAATGAGCAATTTCATCGTTATCCGACTCAAACAGCTTTAACATTTAAAAATAAACACTGCCTATCAATTTCATAATATTTTTGGTTAGGGGTTTTCATAAAGATTGTTTTGACTTCCATGATAATGTACATAATCTACCGATATTAATGGGACGAGATCGATTGAAATATACTTTTTGACATTCACATTTTTCTTGTTGATGTGAATTCAATTGATTGAATTAAAATAGTTTATAAAGTTTGTTAGCTTCTAGGATCCTTCCATAACATGGTTGAAATTGCCAACAATTAAGAGTAAACCAATAGAATAAAATAAAGTTTATGCAGTTAGTTGGACTATACCAGATTCATCAATATATTAGTTAGAAATTATGCTAGTAAGGACAGTTTCTATTCATGTACTAATATATCTATAATCGACCAGTTTGTCCTAGATTTTATCCTATATGTGAATTGAAACCGAAAGCCTTTTAAATCACACTTTAACTTACACTTTTTGTGCACGTATTGCACGTACAAGTATTACACTTTTTGTGCATCTGACTAACTATTTTATATTTGAATATAGCAATTAATCAAAGCTTCGTAACAGTCATTTTGATCTGAGTATATAGAAGCTATTATGAGAGTAAATTTTTCTAGGCTGAGAGCAAAAATGTCATGATAGTTAAGATTAGTGTTGTCATTGCTATTTTCTGGGTTGGATTTGGGACTAACTTCACATACATCAAAACAGTTTTAATTCAGAGTCTATTAGAAAAGCTTTTGTTCAATTGAGTGTTAATTCTAATTTAATCAATATTTAAACTATTTATGACATTTATTTCGTGTACTGTATCCATTTCGCCTTAGGATTTTCCACTATACTTACTGATAGTTAGCTTTGAATATATGTTATATACTATTATATAGAGCATAATAATTGCGAGATGATGATACAGCTAAAAATTGAACGAAGTGTTTAACAATTTTACTTAAGTTGTAATGTAAGTAAAAGTATATATTGTATCCTCTCTCTATATGAACATATACATATAACCTTAAATTTGAAAATTTCTATTATTAGTTCCTGAGGGCAACTTTTATATATAAATATCAAGAAATGTACACAAAGTACAGTAGATTTTCCCATTTTCTTCCATTTTTGTTTTTATATATAATAATATAACAATAGTATCTATCGACTAAATACATATACGAGAGGGTGGTAAATATGAAGGTATACTTAATATTTTCTTCTCTTTGGTTAATCTTTTTTGTTTCGTCTTCTTGTTTTTTTTATTCAATGTTAGACAAATATTTGATCAAAATATTCGAGATTTTATGTTTTTTTATATTAAAAACTGTATGTAAAAGTAAATATATTTGAATATTAAGGTATTATATTATAATATTTAACTATTATTAACTTAGTCGGGCGCAGTTTTCATCGATAGCGCATAAGAAAAATATAAACGATTATCTTGGAAGGTTTAAATAGTCAATATTGTATATATATACGGTATAAAGGTTGATGGAAAATTGAAAATAAATAAATTTGTTCCCTCGTTTACTGATACCGTAATATCTGAAATTCCTTGAAGATTTTTTGTGTAAGTATGTATATGCGGATTAGATTTGATTGTGTGTTCTAAATTATAAGAAATTAAATACTTTTAAAAGAAATGATTTTTTGAAGATTGTATACACAAAAATCAAGATGGGATTTAAGTTCATTGTATATAGGTACGCAACCACTTAATAATTCGAAGATGAGAAGAAATGTAACCGATGCTCAGTGTGTCAATTTTGTTTGAACTAAGTACTTTGTATCTAATGTTAGACAGGCCCTCCTGCTTTACGTTGCAAGCCATTTTTTATATTTTGAAAGCCTACATTTGAACGTTGACTAGTTAGTCCTTTTAATATTTCCCAATATAATATATCATACATTTTTCCAGTATTATTATCAATCAGCTGTAACTAATTTGCGATAATTATGTAATTCACTAATTAAATATTCATTAAAAACAGACGAACACCAAATGACCAATAAATCTGTATATAGTAACGTTTAAATGGCCAAATCCTTTTATATTCAAAATGCATTCACGGAAATATTATCACACACACAATCCATTCATGCCTTGCTAATAATCAATTTATTATCATGATGAAATCATCATTAAGGATATAATTTCCAATTTGTTTTGTCTTCAAAAATATTCGAATCCATTTCCATGTAATTTAATTATTACAAAAAAAATTTGATAAATTATCATTGAAAAAAAAATTTCTTTCAGTTTTTTTATTTTATTTCTCAATTCTCGTCTTAAAATAAAAAATTTGTTTCTTTTGATTATATTCAATTATGTGTTTGTTTATTTTTTTTATTATGATTTCGTGACAGAATAAAATCCTTATAACACAAAATTATTATCCTACAATAATCATCATCCTAATTATTCTCGCCACAGTTGAGTATTCGCACTGTGAGTTGTTTCTTGTTATTGTAACATGACGGACCCTTTATATATATTTTTTTCGTTTGATTATTCAATTTTAAGATGTGGAGAGTTGGTTGAAAAAAACTGTCGTGATGACTGTTTTTACTCGTAGGTTGTTTGTTATTGTTGGAAAATGGAAACCCTTTTTTCGTTTGTAAATTATCAGGAAATAAAATCCTTTTTATTGTGTTTTCAATTTTTTTGTTGGCAATAGGAAGTCGAGAAAAATCAAGAAAAACTGTTTTCATAAGAAAAATGTTATAATTTTTTTAAGTTAAGTTTATATCTGACTCATACTGTTAACGAAAGTATTACAAGTATTTTATCTCATTTTAGTACATTTTACGTTTCAATGAATGCTTGTTGTAAGTCGACGATTACTTATATGGGTTGTTTGGTTTAAATCTTTACATTCTTGGCATTAACCGCATTCTGGTTTTGATTTGTGTCTAATTATTTATTTTAAATTCGTAATAAGAACGAAAATTTCTTATGAAAGAAAAATGTGCAAATTATAAGTTCCATTAGGCATAAAAACCTGTTAAATTTTTTACTGAATAAATCAAAACCTTGAACACCTAACCAATCACCTAACCTACTACCGAGCTAGAAGTTTGTACCAAGCGATTTAAAGTTACTTTGATAGTTTCATCAAAAGCTTCGATAGCCATTCATATATAATTTGTGATTGAAGATATGATTGAACCGAGATGTTGTTCTAGGAAATGTACCAACAAAATAAAAACCAAATTCTCGCACCCAAACACGCAATAATATCTATTGTTTTGTTTCCTTATTTAATTTTTGGACAATTCAATGATAAAATGAATCGCAAAGTTAAGGTTATATATATGTTTATATAAGGGAAAGTTATGACGAGATGATAGGAGCTAAACATAAAAGAAGAAGATTTGGTTATTTTTTTAAGAAATTGACAAATCTTTTCCATCCGTTACAAAGAGCAAAAAAAAAAAAAATCAACGCACAGTGGAAAAAAAAAATTCATAATAATTTTGAGTGAATAAAAATAATTTAATTACCCGTTAAAATCCTTAGAATTTGTATTTTCTAATTTAAAATGAATTGAAGAATAAAAATTAATTTTTTTTTCTATTTTATTTAAGAAAATAGATATGATTGCCTGAATAATATATACATATATACGAGTATAAAAAATCGTAAAAGGGGTGAAATAGATTATAAAACAAAAAAAAATTGGTTCTTAAGCAAAACGTTACGATTTTATATATTATATATAAGACCAAATGTTGTCGTTTTAATTGAAAAAAATAACTTTTTTCGCGGCATTTTGCTAATATTATTTATCTGAAAAGTGTGTTTTGTAAATTTATTACAAAAAGTTATAATTAATTTTGAAATTAGAGAACGAACACAAAGTTTTTGTATATCGCGAGTGTAAGGAAGTATTAAGACAGCAGGCTTAAATCCACTTGAATTATTTTGTGCGACCACTTGATTGACTTGACTGATAACACTAAAAAAAATTATAAGATAATTTGTATACTCGTCGTATAAATTAATTAAAAATCATGAAACCCAACCAAACGAAATTTATGTATATAGAAGAGCGGTAATAAAATTTCTTGTCTTTCTTTAATTATCTGAAGTAAAATTAAAACAGAATTGAATCAAATTTTGATTCTTTTATTTTATATACGTTCATGAAGATTATAATTTTGTGATAAGATGAATTTTTGTTTACCCATTACATCTCATTGTGTATGTATATATATATATATATATATATGTATGTTTGTGCAATTTTGAGATGAGTTCCGTTTAGTATTTTGTGTGTGTGATACTGTGTTTTGTTCGTCATCTTGTACACATTTTTATTTTATATTTATGGATGATAATAGGATCACTGATAAATTTAATGGCTGCCGTTTCGATGTTGTAAATTAATTTGGTTGCTGAAATTATTATGAAGGCGCTGTTTATAAGAATTGATTAAGCTGATAACTAGTAATTCTTGCGAAATTTGACTGTATATAGATATAATTTACCAAGATCCAACCAAATACGATATATGTATATATGTTATAATATTATTTGTTATATTATGTCTATCTTTAGATATGAATTATTTTAAAGTATATATGTACATTATCCGGTTGATAGGTATTTTAGCTTTTAGATCAATGTAATATGGTCTAATGTATAAGCTTAATTTTTGGTTAGGTTATTATTGAAATGTGTATGAAATCCATGGATTTTAACGGAAAAGCGGAGTTAGAAGCCACAAAAATTTTGACAGTTTTGAAGAAATAAGAAAAAAGAGATCAAAAGATTTCCAATGTAAACTCGAATATTTTCGTTTCTCAATAAATTTAAATTGTATCAGTGACTTAATGATATAGAGTCAGTAGAGTTATTAGTTGCTTAACAAGCAACGTATATCGTTGACAGTATTCGATGTCATGGTCTTCATTGCAAATTGTTAAGATTTTTGTAGGGGGTTTTCTAAACCAAAATTTATTTGGTGTGAATAGATCATTATCACGATGTTATATATTAACCACATCTTATAAAATAAACTTACCCTCATATTGGCTGATGTCAGTAAGAAAGTGCAAGACAATGGTATCCCTGTAATTGTAAAAGGTAAAAATATAATTTTATTTTTGCTGTCAATGATATTTTATATCTAATTGAATCAAATATCCGGGTGAAACGAAATCGTTGATGACAAATAATTAATTAGAGTTATAAATTATAAAATATTCAATAATCTTTAAATTACATTTCAAAATAGCCGGGATGTACACACTTCGGACTTATCAAGAGCATTCATATAACTTTTTTCGACTAGCGTATATAATAAAACGAATTTTTCAACTAGTTAAAGTATAGTTCACAATACAATGGAAATTCATAACACCTGTTGCGCCCCATATTATGGTGAAAGCTAGGAACGGAATAACATAAACGTAATATCAAGTGTTAACTGAAGGTTTTGGTGGGCGTTTCGTTTGTGAATGGTTTACTCTTTAAATACGGATATTACTCATGGGTACAAACTACGAGCGGATAATCCGTTATGAAAAGTTTTGATTATACATTCCATATACATATTTTACATTCGAAAAAGATTTCAACTGAGTCCTCATAAGTACTAATTGGCTTGATCGAGTTATAAAACATTATAAATGCTGCTTACGAGTGTTGCCAGATTTCTCAACAAAACTGATGTACTCTTAAGTGTAACCCCTGATATATAGGAACTATTTTGCTTGAACACTGACCTTATACATACAAAAATAATCCATGCGAAGGTGATCTTTTCTCCTATAAAATTTTTTTCCATCAAAACGATTACGATTGTTTTTGTACACCATTTTTATATACAAAAATTATTTTCTATATGATATACAAAACCAATAAAACGTAATGATGTAGAATTAATTTTCCAAAAAAAAATATCGAAGTAGAAAATTCTTATGAATTTCAATTGTTTTATATAAAATTTTATTATTTTCATTTTGATTTCTGACGATAATACTACTATCATTTCTACCATTATTGTTATCATTATTACAAGTGTTTTGTTGCTTCTCAACAATGTTCTCTAATAGTATAAAATATTGTATTGTAAACGTATACATTCGAGATATTTTCCAAACAATTAAATGGTAAAAAGACGAATAATAATATAAAATAAAAGAAAATCGTTTAGTTTTTCCTTATATACATACATATCATTATAAACGTATATGACGCGTATATCTATACATATATATGGCATGCGACATTCAAGAACCCTCTTTATATCCAAATAATTAAATTCTGTATGTGCCAAAAACAGAAGCAGCACATACACAACGATTATCAATCATCTGAGCAAACAAAAAACAAAACAAAATCAATAAAAAGGTAACATCTTCAATTCAAAATATCATTTTTCATGTCACACATATTAAACAATTTTCTATAATTTTCTCGCATATAATTTGTGCCAGGATAGGAAAATTATAATATATAAAACAGAAACACCTTTTCCGTGTTCACCAGTCACAAACAAAATTTACGATTTTTATTGTGCTGTGTAAAATATATATATATAAATATAAAACAAAGTGAAACGAGGGAAAATGTATTTTCTATTGTTTTAAAAGAAAAATTATATTTTCCCCTACATCATTTGAATTCAATCAATCAACATACAGATTATAAAACTATATATGTATATATTATAAGGTTGGGAAGGAAAAATCAAACAAAATTGTTTTGTGGAATAACAAACAACTTTTCTTAAACAGTTTAAGACAAAGACATTCTTATTTACCTTTCGATTTCCTTTCGATGTTGAGAAAAATCAAACGGAAAACGTGTGCGTGTGTGTATATGTTTACCATAAATATTTTCAACAATTTATGATTTTTAATGCCGCAACTACCTTTGTACACATATATGTATCTATAACAAACAGAGATATATACAGTGCGGTAAAAATTTATACTGTAACCGATGGCGCCACAATGTTGACACGATACACCGTTAAGTATATACACAATCAAAATTAAATTTTATATCAAAAAATAGATACATCATCTTATAGTGATTTTTCTTAATTTATTTTTTTTTTTGATATTTACTTTAACTTAAGAACCACCTACTTAAGTAAATGATCCCCACGAGAAAACAATTCCATTACACAAAACAATTAATCATCGTTTCATGATTTCCATGATTGGATTGTGCGGATCAATTACAAAACATGTATTTATTTAGAGAGAAGGTCGAATGATTTCTTATGTATGATTTATCCTCCCTCCTCACTCAATCATCCCTCGATTGTAAATTGAAAAACTAAAAACTATATGTTTATATATGTATGTATATATACAATAATTGATTGTCATGTCATTAAAGATGTTTACTATATATATCTTAGAACGGGCGTAACACTGTTAGTTTTTTGTGTTCGATATGGATTGGGAAAATTTATTTTATGGAAAGAAAATTTTAAGTGCATTCATCCGGTTTTAATAAAAATTTATATTATATATAATTATTAAATAACTAATAATTTTATTGCATTTCTCAGTAAACAAGATGTCAAATGCAACGATTGAAACAATACCAAATCTTTGTTGTATATGTCTAAATAGGATTAGGATATTTTTACGATCGTTCGATGAAGGTGGGCACTCTCAAGATATTTATTAAAGGATGGGAAGTATGAGTTTAACGACTGATCGTAAACATTTTTAATTGGTGATCATTACCATATATACATATGGGGATATAGGTATAAAATACATTTTTGCCTAAAAATCAAATATAAACACACACCCGCAAGTACCAAATATACATTTTGATGAGTCGCTTAATATTTTCGAACAAAACCCCGAAGAAGAAAACATAAACATCTGTAATTTATTACCAAAAACACATTAATATGATCCTAATCCGATATCTGTATATATACTATGTACCATTCCTGCCATTCACAAAAAAATATTTTGTACGAGTATATATGGCATTAAAAAAACGTTTTCCCTATAACATACCACCGCGCATAAAGTAATAAAAAAAATGTCTTAACTGTTATTCAATATTTTGTATAAATCCAGATTAGGATTAGTCAATATACTAGTATATATACATTTAGACGAACTAAGATATGAATTAAAAATTCCAAATTATCTCATTAAATCATAAATAAGTCATGACTCTCGAAACTAAAGGGGAATGGAACTAAAGATCAAGTATGTATATATAAGAGTATCTTATGTCTTTTCGTAAATCATCTTAAAGATGTCAATCATATTGTACATAAATTATATTTGTCTGGCGAACAACTTAAAAAGGATAATGTTACATTATATATAGTGTTTATGATCTTTCCGAAGGTGATATTGTTGAGTCGTGATTCAATAACGGATAAAGTTTTATCCAATGACGTATATTGAATAAAAAGACTCGTCTTAGTTCCAAACCAGTGATAAATCATCTATGTGTCCTTGAAACGTTTGGTTATGTACATTCATAATTGCACATCGATTAGACTAGCTCCCAAAAATAAACAACAATTATGCCTATACTGATATAACGGCCAGTTCTCTCATTCAGTCACTAAAATTGAAATACTCAAATCCGTATTGATCTGTTGATAACACCACATTGTTATATCACAAACATAAGATCTTGGTTCAAGTTTGACATTGATACGACATATATTAAAGATATTGTCATTATAGTCAATGGTTACCACAACGGCCAACCAACTCATTAAATCACTGAAATCGAAATACCAAAATCTAAACTGGAAATCGTATTGCTCTGTATCTTACACCACATGCTTATGTCATAAACATAAGCTCTTGGTTTAAGTTTGACATTGAAACGACATATATTAACGACGAAAGTTTAAGAGCTTTCAAGAAGTCTTTGATCTAGGTAATGTTAAAACAGTTGACAATGCACTTATTTATTTTGTAAAAAATAATGGGCGTGATGATCAACAGTTTCCATTATGTTTTAATCATTCAATTAAATTGCATTAATTTAGTAAACG
This sequence comes from Tipula lateralis, assembly GCA_963932295.1. Classification (NCBI taxonomy): domain Eukaryota; kingdom Metazoa; phylum Arthropoda; class Insecta; order Diptera; family Tipulidae; genus Tipula; species Tipula lateralis. The sequence goes on along the minus strand of OZ010738.1, from coordinate 184,928,710 downwards.
CATAACTTTGCGTATACGTCTGAGGAGAGAAGAACTAAAATAACAATTAATATGACAATAACAATAACTATTATTCTCGTTTCAACTATGATAGTCGTTAACGTTTATTACTATACAAAACAACGTAAGAAGTGAACAAGTTCATTGAAACCAATAAAAAAGATAATGATTTTCATTAGAAGAGACAGTTATAAAATGCGATGTAAGTAATGATCCATTACATAGATTTTTTATTGTTGCAAGAATATAATAAGAATAGTGTATCCAATCTATGTATGAATTTATTATCACACACACATATACTCACATATCCAAACGAGAACACCAGATATTTTTGCTTTAATTTTTTTTAATTAACGAATAAAACACGCTTAAATTAATGATTATAATTTTAACGGTTAATAATATCTTATATGAAACACTCGACTCTCCAAACTTTTGTTCTTATTTTATTTGATAGATAAATTTTAATATATTAGCTTAAAGCGTAATAATTTTTAATTAGAAATTAATTATCAATCAAAATGGTCAATTTAGATACATTGTTTGGATCGTTGTTTTATATATTTTTTGTTTATTATTTTTTAATGGTTCATTTCATCTTATGTTTGTAAGATAAAACACAAAAATATACTTTAATTAATTTTTTCGTTGTTTATTCGATTTGTGTCCTGTTCAAAGGGATATAAATCAATTTTATGTATTGTATAACACAATAAGATATACGAGATCGTGTTTGTTATCCCAACAATTATTTATTCATGGTTATCTTCTTGTATCCACTTTTCATATCAAAATAATGACGTATCTCTATCACCAAAATCAGTAAACTTTAAACTATTCTGCTTTTCAAAATTCCTAGGAATTTATTCTAATGAGCATATATTTGATCTAACAGAAATCTAGAATCCTCGATATAGTCGGAATTAACCCTAACTTGATTAGGTTTGCTCTAAAGCACCATGTTTTCTAGTTAGCTATTTTGATCAATGGAATCAGATGATAAATATATTGGCCTTTGATCGGGTCATCCCATCGTTCGTGCTATTCTGTCATGGCCTCAGAGTGTTGTGTTTTCTTTGTTTTCACCTTCGCTGGAGGTATTGAGATGTGTCTTGTATGAAAGTCAATCATTACCCCTATGTAGCTAATGGTCGATTGGATCATGATGTTTTGGTCACCAACCTCTAACGGTATAATGTTCTGTCATATGTTCTGCTTCTGTCTTATGTTTCGAGGCCAGCAACAATTAACATATATTTCTGGAACATGTTTTTAAGACGTCCTCATTTCAATGTGAAAGAGATAAATGCTGACAGCTTTAATTGTTATAAGAGATATCGGAAACGTAAAGACTGTTAAGACTATATCATAACACCTTTACGGGCCAAACGAATTCAATAACTTTTCTAATGTCAACTTTATGCTCAACTGTCATTAATTTCCATAAAATAATTGAAAATCTATGCATGCATTGGAAAACAAACAACCGGATAAAACGAACCATCCAATGTATCAAATCATTTATCATTATTTCGAAAAAAATATTTAACAAATGTCAATTTTTTGATTTTTCGGTTTTTATGCGTGGTGTATACCAGAGATCGGAGTCAGAGAAGCAACCAACAAAATTAGTGCGGTTATGTTTTTTTTGGGTTTTTATGCTTTTAGTGAATATTCAAATAGTTAATTGTTTTTTAGTTTACAGCCCAGTAAATTTTGTAAATGGTTTTTGGTTTAAGAATATATGCACTCTATACAAGTATATAGATAGGGATGATAACTGACATAGACGGGCTTTTTAGTTATTTTTTGTTGCTAGTAAGAATATTTAAATAAATCAAATTTAATCACACACCAACAATGTAATATCTACTTCTAATTGATTTTTGATTTAATTATCGAAATTTAAATTTACATTTTCGTTTTTCGGTTGCGGATTATGATAGAAAAAACAATTTTAATGGATTTGGCTACGCCGATTTTTGATGATTTGAAGTAGAAAAATTATTTATTATTAATTAATCATTTTTAGTGTCAATCATTTTATATATAACAAATAACGATGGATGTGGGTGTATATAGTAGGGTGACTAAATTAGCTCATCTCACCCAGTGCATTAAATAATTTCTATATGCATATATGCTACAACATATGACTGACATAAAATTTTGATCGCAACAAATATATTTAATTTATTCCGAGGAAAAAAAACGTTTTCACTTCTAGAACTTCTCGTACTTTTATGCACATATCTATATACATAACTATATATATATATATAGTTTTTACTTGTGTGGCGGAAAAACTTTTTTTATAAATTAAAATAATATAAAATAAAACCGCACCTGTTTTTAATGGTAATATAATTAAATTAATTTACATATAAAATGGTAATTTGAAACGAGATTCGTATAAAAAAATATTTGGGTTTCCCAATCAACTATAATATATCGTACTTTCTAATTAACATATATCTCGCATACATACATACAACATGTAAGAAGAAGTTTTACGTTCAAATTTATGTAACCATAGTGTGGTTTAAACTTTTTGTTGTAAAAACAAATTTGTCAAAATTGCATAAAAATAATTGAAAAGAAAATTTATTTATGTAACGAGAAAAATTGATTAATGGATCTTGGATGCTGTATAAATTTTTGTTTAAAATACACGTACGTACATACATAAGAAAATATTATAAATGAATCGATTTTCATTGATGACAAATGTTTAAGTAATTATGTTAATTTTGAGTATATGTATGTATATGAGAATTAAGAATTGGGTTTTGGTGGAATAAAAGGGAACATTTTATGTTATTTCAGGTTTTTCAAAAAAAAAAAATTTTTTTAGGGAAAAGATTTGTTGTTACATGGTATGTGTGATAAGAATTCGTTGTGATTGATTAGAAAACCAGAGATATGCATATAAGTAAAACAACTTCAGGAAGTAATTTGTAAAATATTTAGTCAAATCAATTTTTTAAGAAGGATTGTTATTTTTCCTGTTGATCTGTGTATTCTTGTGGCTACATATATCTAGGGTTGATTTACAAAGAAATCTATTTTGTTGTGGTTTACATTGATTTTTATTTTTAAGAAGGAGTAGTATAATGATAAATCGATACAGACTTCTCATTTTGAAATATTCAGAAAATAATAAACTATTCAAATGGTTGGTTATAGAACACTCTTTTGCTTGTCTATGCACAACTTATCAACCGATATTCGGAAAGTTGAAACATTACCATACCAAAATGAACGAGATCTTTATACTTAAGAGTTCTACAATGCCTGACTGTAGAATTTCGAAAAAACAAAAAGAAATATGTACCCAGAACGCAAACAATCCTTTTATAACTGTATACACATTCACTATTTACGAAAACAGTTTGATTTGATATCGAACGATCCGTGCATACGCTAAATAAAAACTTTATTTAGTTTGTCGACACAAAACAAAATCATCCCTTAAAAAATTTTGATTGTAATCATTATCAATACATAATGAAATGTGTGCATACAATTCGCATAACTATTTATGCTGTTATTTAAGTAAAAGAAAAAGTTTTTTCAACCATAAATCACTTTACTTCCAATTCACATAATTTCTCAACAATATACTATATACTATAGTAAACCGCTGCGAGGATGATGATGACTATTATAAATATTATTTTTCATCCCCTGCTCTATTGTGTCCCGATCTCGAAGTAAATTTGTCAAACAAAAAAGGTAAAAATAATAAATGGATGGATATTTTGCACGTGCCATAAATTATATAACCGATTTTATGTTTTATATTTTTATGGCGCACACTTTTATTACGATATGACCGATTGTTTTTGTTATCCGGTTCACTATTTTTGAAATTTCAAGTATCTCGTGTAGACTACACGCGATATATAGATAGGGTTCATACATACATTTTTCGAGCGAAGCAATAATGATATTTCCTGTTCTAGAAAAACTATATATACGTGCCCGATCTATATAAAATGTAATCTGATATGCACCAAAACTATATACACATATAACTAATCGTTGAGATACATTTAAAAAAAATGAAACAATAATTTTGTAATCAAAATATGTGAAACAAACAAAACAAAGAACATGATTGTTATGTGTACCATCGATTCCATAATCATAATCAAAAAAATTTTATGTTATGTACAAAAACTACTTTACGTTTCTTTATAACTCATAAAGTTTATATATAAGAAATAAGTCACCACATATGGAAATTTCGTTTGTTTCTTATAATTACTTATGTTGTATATACACATATATAACATATCTTAAAAGTCATTTAAAAAAATGAAATAAAATTATATATTTGTTGTTGCTGCTGCTGCGAGTTTGATTGGAGTCAAATATTAAACCCGAAAAAAAATTAATTTATGACGATTTTGACAGCAAATAAAAAAAAGCTGTTTAGTTGTTGGGTTTGTTGAAAAATCAACTTGAATAAAATAAAAATGTTTAATGACTTTTCTTATGTACGAGCGAGAATACATTCTAATTATGTTCAAGATGTATGTACATATATCGGCGAGGGGTTCATTCAGCTGATTGTTTATATATATTTCAATAATTTTATATGCGGTCAATAACTTATGTATATATGAGTTGAGCGAGACAGTCAGCCATAAATCGAACCCGGGGCCATGTATTATAATAACGTTTTGGTCCATATATGGCATAATGCATATATAAATATGTATGTGTAAATAAAAGCAATTAAGTTAAATTACTCACAAAAGAAAAACTAAATTAATTAATTCTTAACAAATAATCCGTATAATTAAAAAATTACACCAACAACAACAATATATATATATATATATATATATAAAAAAATGAAAATTTAATTCAAAAAAATTTATATAAATTATTCTGTTGGGAAACATTCAGTTGATTCTTCTTAGTAGCATTTTAATTAATGAATTTACAATGTTATGTTTTATATGCTTAAATTGACTAGATATATACTACTATAACACTATAATAAAATAGTATATAGATTATGTATGTGGCTAATGTTTAAATTTAAGGTTCAAACTTACTCGAATGTTTTCCACGATATACATACGTGTGCTACACTTGTATTAATTCATTTTAAGCTTTCAGATAGCATTATCCATTTTGGTTCAGAACTTTCAGAAAGCATTCTCCTTTTTGGTCCTGATCACTTTGAGGATACCAAATAATACCGAGCGACGTATTGCTTTGATCATTCTTAATAAATTCTTGTTCAGACCGATTTACGGTAGTGCTTTCATTGCAAACTGCATGGTGGGACATGAAATATTTATGCTAGTAATAGTTTGGTATTTCTGTCCATGAAATAAGTGTTATTTGCTCCAGTTGAGTGTATTGAATTAATCCACTATTTATACACCACTATAGGTATTCTGCAAAGTTTAAAAATTTTTTGTCTATGCAACGTATAGAAGATTGTGCGTTAATTAAAGAGTTTGCTAACTTCGGATGTGGTGTAATAAATGGGATTCGTACGATAAGCCTACCATCAGGTGCTCTCGTCGTTGTGTTTCATCTGCATGTGTTTTATTATGCAAAGAATTTGTTACCATATTTTTTGACTTATAATACAGTTTTATGCTTTTTTGAACTGAGGCAACAGCTGGAGCTTAAACATAAATAATTAAAAATAAAATTTACATCGAAATTTTTACGCCAATATCGGAGTAATTTCTTTAAATTATTCTCAATAACTATTATTATTTTAATATTATTATTATTTGAACACCTTATTATTTTTAAAAATAATTTAAAATAATAAATACTAATAATTATTTACTAAGTTTGTCAAAGGCGGTCAGTCGAATTTTTTCGATGCGTTCGGAAAAATTCGCTTACATTTTTTCTTTTTAGTTTCATAATAGAGCGACATGTGCGTTCTAAAAAATTCGCCTCTAAGTTTTGTTTTTAAGCCTTATAATAGGGCGAATTTCTTCGATATCGATAAAAAACGAAATCGAAAAATTTCTATTAGGCGCCCTGAACAAATTCAATACGAAATACAATTCTTATCATGGCAAGATTGTGATAATGTTTTTTCGTACACGATCACCTAGTCGTGAATTTGGACCATTATAGATACTGTTCCAAAATCAAGTCCTCCTCTACTTTAGCAACATATGATCTATAAAATTAATTTAACTTTTTTTTATTTTGGAAACACAACAAAAAATAGTTTTTCATAAATTATTTATGTTTTCGATTGGCTGTACAAGGCTGACACAATAAACAACCATAAATAACTATATATAGCGAAACTTGTTAAACTTGGCATCGATTTGAAAAATTAAAAAAAATATTTTTTTCCTATTTGTTTGGGAAATAATTTCCAAGCTGAATATTAACAAAGCTTAATTTGGACAAAATTTGACAATCTGTGTATAAAAATTCATTACTATCGAATCGGAAGTAATTTAAAATTATTGTGTTCCACTTGGATCAAAGTACTTGTATGTGTAGGAAACTAGAGTTGGTGTAGATGGGTTTGTATTTTGATTGTTGGCAAATGTAGCTCATAAATAAACACCCACACTTGAACAACGGGCATATAGTATATAATTTAAACTGAAATTGGATTATTTTTGGAATAGTGTATTACACTATTCATTTTTCCTTTAGTTAGAGAGATAAGACAATCGTATTACTAAAATGTGTAGACATGAAAAATATTTTTTTTTATTTTTAAATTTATTTTCCAATTTAAAAAATAAAATAAAAAAATACGCCTTTATTTTTCTTTTGTTCCCGACAATATACTACATAGAAACGTCTTAAATATAATATATAAATTAGAAAATATACTGTCATTTTCGGGTATGTAAATCTACTATACTAGTTTTTCGATAGTTTTTCGTTACAGTTAATTTATTGTTTTTTATATTATATAATGCGAGAGATAATATATATTTTAAAATGGGACGGAAAACTTTGGCTATATGCAATATATACCATATATATTTGGTACCAAAACATTATTTTTAATTGCACGACATAAAAAATAAATAAAACTTCATTACGTAAACTAAAAAAAAAATATATATATTTTTATTATTAAAAATGTTCCGGTACACAAAAGAAAACTACTCATCTTTTTTATATCCGAAAGGTATAACCACCGGTCAGTTTTCTACATATTACCATGTTTAATGAAAAACGAAAAAAAAATCTTACCGTAATAAAATCCCTTACACAAGGTTTTCATTAAATATATTATTATTATTTATTTTGTACACATTTTATGTAAATTAAATAATTTTGATGACAAGTTTATAGTGATGAAAATGGACCAACGATTTTTTACTTCAAGAGGTAAACAAATTTTTATGAATTTTAAATTTTTAATTAAAATTATGAGTAAATATATAATATATCCTTTATGTACACTCATCGAATTTCTTATAATAAAAAAGGTCCTTCGAATTCGGGATACGAGGAAAGATCCATTAATTAACTATGAACCGGCTACAATAACCATTACACAATTATAGTCAAGAACAATCAATTATTCTTATCATGATATTCATTAAAACAATAAATAAATAAATAAAATATACACATTTTTAATTAAAATTTTAATATAATTTTATTAAATTTAAATTAAAATAAGAAAAAAACTTTTCCAAAAAGAATTCTTAAATCAAATAAATTTAATTATTTAAAATTCAGTAACAATTTTTTTTATTATTTTGTACCAAATAAATAAATAAATTAATTTGACCATATAATGAAATGGTAAACCCTTTTTCCGGAAAAAAAAGTTTTTAAGAATATGGAAATCTAATTTTCTTAAGGATGAAAATGTAGATATGTATTATGTTATAAGAAATACCAGAATTAAATAAACTTTATTCGGTTGTTCTTTTGGGAAAGAATTTGATATAAATCTTCTAGGTTGGAATTCCTACCGAAAGTGGTTGTATATTTGGAGCATTAATAGTGTTTCGTGTCATTTAAGTAATATACAAAGAATTCAAATTCCGTTGCTTCATTATATCATTGTAAATGCGTTGTATATTGTTGTGTAATAAACAGAAAAGCATGAGACTTAAGAAAGTATTTCGACTCTAGTTCCGGTTCGTCCAAGTAGCCAGAGAAGATATACTGGTCCAAGATTTGAGAGTAGGTTGAATTTCTTGTATACATTAGGAACAATTGCACAAATATATTCTATTAGAATAATGACTATCTATACAGCACTTAAGTAAGGACAATGGATGAATTCCAAGACATACTCAAATGGTAACGCAGTATAAAAATTTAAAGTTTCAAAACTCCTTTTTGCCCATTTGAAACTATATCGTATAAATTCTTTACACTTCTCTCAACTTTCTCGTCTAGAGGAAAAATAGTATAGATTAGTACCATCATATATAACTAGCTTAGGTTCGCATATAGTAAAAAAGTTGACAGATGAATTGAAACCAAATCCTTTTAAAATCGGAAGCATAAAGGAACTTATAGATATGTTTTTGATTAAGGATTTTGTTTTATATAAACCCGTCTTGCTAACGATATTGAATAGCTGAAGCCAATATTCTTAGAATTCTTAAATACCATTCCTTAATGACTCATAAACAAAAAGAATCAAGTAGTAATTAATTTAAAACAAACCAAAATTCTATTAAATTAAATAGCACATATTAGGGACAACTATTTATGTAACTTATATAATCTCCGTTAATAAATAATTTTTAACTACATGAAGGGTCTTAATAAATATTTATTGTAAAATAATCGATTAATTGAACCAAAACCATTAACGTTGTACGCATCAAGGAGATAGATTGTAGTAATTTTGCAAATTAACTCTATGTGCCGTACACTGTTCTCACTCCACTAAACATAAATATTGTGTATTTCTTATCGCAAAGTAATATCAATTCTTATCTTAATCAATACCCTGATATAATATACAATTTTAACTTACCAATAATTTTTGGAATGTTTTCATCCCCCAAACCTTGATATAATATATCTATTCGATAAATCTGATTTTTTTTCATTTTTATTTATCTGAGAAAAGTAATATAAAAATTTTCTCTATATTTATCCCTCCCATATACGAGTGTGTATATATAGGCATTATCTAATAAGGGATGAGGGGCTCAAAATATTTTTGTTTTTATATTAATATCGTTTAAGGATACCTCTATACTACTTCATATATAGATGAATTTAATTTAAATCAGCCCTTATTTATGAGATTTTTAGCATGCAGCAATTTTCTATTGTTGATTGTTATCAATAAATTTTATTACATTGAAATATTGCCACTTTTCAATGAAAGGCCTATATGTAGCTCTCTCTACATTAATAATATTTAAATATGTGTCTAATGAATTTATATATATATATATATATATATATATATATATATATATATATATATATATATATATATATATATATATATAAAGACTCTTCGTAGGTGGTTTTTCGATTAGAATTAAAAAAAGCAAAATGTGGCTCAAATTTTAAAAATATTACTTGTAGTTTTTAATCTTAAGGCAGGATTTTGCTTTAGCATATAAACTATATATACTGTCTTGGAAGTAATCATATTCCTTGTATATATGTGCATAAGGATACATCAAAAACCCTAAAGGGCATTAGACCATGTAAGCATACGTAAGATATGTACGTAGAGAAAGAAAATATATAAAATTTTTCTTTAGTGCATTTCCTGATTTTCTATTTTTCCTTAAATTTAATTTCCTGGAAATTTTCCTACACAAAAATAAAAGATTTCTTTTGTATTTATGTCGTGTAGACAAAAGAGATTTAATATCGAGAAACTATGGTATACTTTCTTGAAATATAGATAATTGTATACACATATACAAACACATATAAATCAAAGGACGAATACTTACATCGAATAAACAATACATCTAACAATGTATCTCGATGATGTGAATGAACATTTCTATGACCTCTTATTGGAGTGCAGAACTAATAAACTAACTAATCTTCCATTTTGTATTAAATAAGTAAGCATAAAGCTGCACAGAAAAATAGGCCATAAAAAAGCTTTCCTCAGACAAATCAGATGCCAGTATGTTGAGGTGACAAGAGAAATCCTATACCATAAAGCAGCAGAGTTTCACACGTAGAAAGCTGTTAAAATTGAATTGAGCTTTTAAACCCATGAGACTAAAAAGCAGAATAAAACTGTTCAACAATAATTAAATAATTTTTTCCAACGAAAAGAATAATTTAAAAGGTAGCAATAAGCATGCTAACTACAATTTCAAAGCTTTATGGGATTATGAGTTTGAAAAGTCGTTGCACACAGTTTTGTCATTGAGCTCTTCTGACTAACTATATGAAAAATTGGCAGTTTCTATAATTATTGAAAAATTATTGTACAAGACCGGATGACCGGAATCAATATAAAGTACAACTATGTTATCAACTTTGTATAGTGAGAAATCGGGGGTTCGAAATTGTTAAGGGCAAAATGCGTCACATAAAAGTTAAGCAATATTAGAGTTTCAAAAAAGTAAAATTTCTATACCTTACTTGAAAATTTGATTAAAAATTGGTAGGTCGATGATGCAAAGATTTGTGATAATATCATAGGCATAACCAGCCGTCGTTTTTTTGTATTTAAATGGCGATAATTTTAACGAGCCAACGAAGCACGTGTGTGTGTGTGGGTAATCAAAATGATTAAAATCGTTAATTTTTTCAACATCTCAATCAAATCAAACGAAAATCCATTTTTCCATTTCAACTACCTACAGGAATTTTTAATTAATCTCGAAACAAACTTGTTGATTTTCTTTGTTCGATTACATATATCTATACATATACAAAAATAGGGAAATTTGGTTATACAATACAAGCATATCGTGTTAATTTATTAAACGAAATCGTAAGAAACAAGTAAGGAATATACGATTTAAATCAAAAATGAATATTTCAAGCGATATTCGTTTAAGGAGGGTTGATTAGAAAAATTCCAAACCGACAATATTATAACAAGAATTTTTCAAATTTTCAATCAAAATTTAATTGCCTTTTTATCCATGAAAACGAAAATTTGATTATGACGTTCTATACTCATTTTGAGTTCTCGATACATATGTTGTGTATATAACTGAAAAGATCGATATCGGGAATACCGTACAGTATACAAGTAAATTAGAACTACTGGGGAGGAGTAAGAAAAAAAAAATATATAAGCCATTGTTTTGTAATTAGGTAGACCAAGATCAAGTCATATCTCTATAATTGATACAATAAATCATTGTGTTTAACCCGAAACCTCTTGTACTTATAAGATACTTAAATCACATAAGAAAGTTGATATACAGACACAGAAAATTCCCATAAAATTAAAAATTAAACAACAAAAAGGTTAAGAAAAAAATTTCCAAATCATTTAACTAAAACTGTAACTTTATATACGAGAGTCTATATATACATATATATATATAGAAGAATTCATTTTATTTTTTATTTTTATTCGGGAGGATTAAGTAAACTTAATTGAAAATAAGAAGACGAATTCAAGAAAGACACAAAAATAAAAAATGGTAGAAATTGAATTGGCTTTTTAATTCTTCTTATATATAAAGAAGGTATATTATAGTATATACATAGTATATACGCAAAGACATGGATGGCGGAGAAAGAATAAAACAATTAACCCAGCCCACTTTATATATATCTATATATTATACGATATAAATGTACCATCTATATTATCTATACAGAAGACGTCATACGTATACCTTCTTATACCTAAACTACAAAAAAATTTAACGATGACTGACGTATGAAATTTGGCGGAAAATTGTTTAGCAAACAAACAAACTCGAAATGTCCACGTTCATTTCAAATTTAATTTTTCATTTCACAATAAATATAAAAAAAACAGTTTGTTTTCCGGTCGGTACACATACACATATATAGCATAAAACAATTCATTTTTCCAATTTTCGTGTCCATGGGAAAATTGTAAGTAATTTTTTTCACGTCACAAACTAAACAACAAAATAATACAAAATCTCATTTTAAGTTGACAATATTTGCAAAGTTAGTTGTTTGTTCGTGAGGTGAATTTCATATGTTTATGTTTGCCTGGTTATGTTATATATGTATGTGGACAAATAATTTTTCCGACAACCGATGAAAAACAATAATAAATGAAAGAAAACTATATATATAAATCGGAAATGAGGGTTAGAAATGTTACAATTGATGAGGATTTGAACGAGAAAATATTTTTTTTTCCATTAAACGTAACGTAAATAAAATGTCATAATTATTTTTTCGAATTGATCGTTATTTATGCGTGGCCATTTAAATATTTACGAAACTATAAATTTCGAAAAAGTGTTCCCCTAACATACTTATAGGCATATATAATATTTTATATATAAAAAGTCAAATTAAAAAGTCAAATTCACATAAAAATAATTTAATAAACTAAAGTTCCACTCACTCACTGGTATACATATATACATATATACTTAAACATGAGAAAAACACTTTGTAATGGCTTTTCTACGTGATGATACGTAAATTTTCCTTTTTTATATTTTGTGTGTGTGTGTGTTTTTCTTTTATTATTTACTACGGTTAAATTAAATTATAAAATCATAAAAATATTTTTTAAAAAATATAAAAAATGACAACAATTTGTAATATCTGCGCCATAATAATCATCATCACCATCACGAACCATTATACAAGAGATATAATCGTATAATATTCATCATCATTCACCTAAAATATTTGTCAAGACACAATAATCGTGTAAAACCTTTTTATTTACAAATTTGTTGTTAACATGTTGATGGTCCATGTTTTTATTTAGGGTGGTCGCTTTAAACGAACTTAATCCAAGCTATAGTATTCACTTCTTAATCTTAATATATATTAATGCAAGTTCGACTACTTTTCGCGTATTGGTTATGTTTGGCAGAACATTGTAAAAGTGACTTGAGGATATTCTGGTCACAAGGATTGACATTGAAATTAACTACTTCATTGTTATTCTTCATTCATTTTGCGTCGCACTCATAGAAAGAGGATCACTTTGTTGTTAAATGATTTTCTAAGTTTTGAATAGCAAACTTTTTGTTGAACTGATCCTAAGTGTTACCCATACCGATTTTGTGTCGTGTATCAACAGTTTCTATAGTGGAATTTAATCCGCAGTTAAGTTCTTTATGATATTCTCAGGCTTCAAACACTCAGGTCATTGCAATACTATTCTTCTATTGACTGAGACACATTACATAGACGTTATGATCTACTTTGAAAACCCGTTGTGGTAACCTATATAACTAACTATCTTTTGTGCCATAATCTCTTTATATCAAACATTAAACATAAATCAAGACGAACTATTAATCGTCTTGTGCTTTTCATTCAATAAAACAAATTACATTTGTGCACAGCAATATGCTTTATCTATACATATATATTCCAGATTTTTATCGTCCTTCTCACTCTCGAACTAAACAATCGCAGAAATATAATAAAACCACAAAACACCAATAAACTATAAATACACAAACAATAGCTTAAGTAATTTATTTTATTTACTTTAAATGCATTTGTTTTTGTTATCAAGAAGTTTTATTGGAAAGTATATGTAGGAAAAACTATTCTACTGTACTATGTAAGTAAATACCGTTACTTCTTCTCTATAGCACTCTAAGAATATAACTTATTTTTATTGGTGTCCCCCCCCCCCCCCAACCAAACAAGCAAAACTTATTTATTGGACAATAATTATTGTCACAATTTTCCACGTATCTGCAATTCATAATCTATTTGACAGTTTCCTTCTCAGATTTATTTTATCAATTTTGTGAAAAAGTTGCGTGTATTAATGTTGGAAAGGTTAAACCTCACATCACATCTCGAAGCTTTAACTACCCTTTGTAATATAAATATATATATAGAGAGAGATCATATAATCCTTCTAAGAGTTTGGATTAAGATATTTCTAATTATTTAAATATAAAAATTAATTTTTTTTGTTATTTTATCGTCTCTTAAAAATAATTTTATGTATAAGAACATTTTCTTTAATGAGTTCACATATATTATCTCTATGAATGTCTGTAGATATATGTTAGATCTTATGTGTGTACTCGGTATCTTATGTATGTACATACGAGTATCTGTATAATATGGCTGTGCGGTTTGTTGACCAACAATTTAGACATCATAAAATTTTATGAATTTTCTTTTAAAAATTAAAAGAAAATATTTTTTTATGGATTAATAACTCAAGGAATTTAAGTTTAAATTGTTGTGCTTAAGAAAAAGTCGTTTTGGTATAATTTTTGGGTCGTTTCTGTATATCTATATAATATGTTTTGGGTGAATATTATCCAGGGTATGCAAATATATTACATATTTACTTAAAGGGGTGTAACCTATTCTATACTTGTTTGTGTGTGCGTGAATTTGTACTTTGTAAATTATAATAAATACTAGAAAAAGTTCGATACAGGGTTTATATTTTTTTTACCACAACTTTTGATTCGCAGATTTGTGCAAAAGGTCAAATCCGTTCAAACTTAATGGAAACATGTAAGTGGAGTTTTTATTGTTTCTGTGCTAAACGCTTGAGAGAGTTAAATACTGGTAGTTCGACGAGTGTCAATCATTCAGTACCTGCCTGATAAGAAATGTTATAGCAAAAAGAACGGAACCTTTGGTGATTGATAGAGCAGATTGCGTACGTAACTTAGAAATATTGCGTTTATAAGAAAGTTGATATTCCATGTAGAGATCTACAGCAAAAATATGGCCAGATTACAAAAACTTGTTTATTTTGAGGCACGACAAATGTAAATTTTGTAACTTAGCAAAGCAGTTTCATATTTTAAAGTCCTATTTGTAAATAGGACAAATATTCATCGAAACCCCAGATATAGCTTTTACATAAGTCAATTTATTAACTGGAAAATCGCAGTATGTTTGCTTTTTTGTTATTTAATGTTACGAAAAATTTAGACAATATACTCTTGAAAATAAGTTGTGTGGACACCGTAACCTGATATAAGCTAATTATTTCAGTATCATCGGAACAAGAGAATTCAATCTCCCAATACGGCTGTTGTTAATGAAAGCTTTCGAAAATTTTCATAAATAATCTAATGCGAACCTAAATCTATTTATTGCACTATCCCGCAGTTCGAAGTTTGTGCTTTTATTTTTACGTGTTTATCTGGCTGATTAACTATTTGGAGTCATGTTTAAATTAACCAGTTGTTGATAACGTTACAGGATATGTCATTCTTAGATACTAATCAAATTAACTTATTAAAATATTACAATAAAATTCAAATCCAATTACAATGAAATAAAAACTTGAACTAAAATACAATTTCAATTAATTAACGATATCATCAACCGCAAAAGGATACTCGTATCAATAATGTACGAGATGAAGTTCAAATGTGTATAAATAAACCACCCTAATTTATAACCCTCGAAGGGGCAGTTAATTACTCAATTTTTATATTTTATTGCCATTAATGATCATCAAGATTGTCTCTACTTTCCTTTTACGTATATAACGAAAATAATTAGAATTATTTTGGTAAAATGACCACTTGTTATCATCAGGTCAAGCATTTTTTTTTATTTTAAATTGCGTGATATAGAATACCAATTAATTTTATTGTTAAGTTTCAAATAGTTATTGTTGTATACTGGGTATATACTCAAAAACTATAAAATTAGAATTTTAGATTTTCTTCTCTCATTTTGTGTTTGTGAAATAAAATAAAAGGAAATCTGATAAGTGAAATTTAATTAAAAATGTATTTGGGGTTATGTATGTATGGATTGGTCATTTGATCTTTTTCTTCAGTTTTAGGTTTTGGGTCATTGCATTGATTTATTGAGTGGTAAATATAAAAATTTGGTTTTGGTTAAGGGTTACAGAAACCATATACATGATGTCCACTTAATTTTCTAAACACTATAGATAGAAATACAAAATCGAAAACAATTACTTTGCGCTATGTCCTTGTCCGGCTCCATATTGACTAATTTGGACACTCGACTAAAATACCAATTGGGTTTCTAGTCTTAAAAAAAATAATATAATTTTTCAATTTTCATAAATTTTTGTCGGAATATGTATGTAGTAATATAGCCAGTCAACTAAGTAGTATATATGTAGCAAAAGTAGATGATGGGTAAATAACCAATCTTTCTATCTTAACTCATATAGTGTGTATGAAAGACTCAAAGACATAAGACCAACAAAAAAAATTGAAAAAAAGGAATTGATGTGGTGACATAGTGAAATAAAAAACGACAAGAAAAAAAGTACCAGAACGTGTCTTTGAATATATATGGGAAAATTACATTGATTCCAAAGCAGCAGCAAAGTACGAAAATTATTTTATTCTTTTCTATATATGGTATGCCGATGTATATAATATTCTTATGTATATATACAAGATTATGTAACATGGAAAATTTGTCAAAAAATATGGTAAAAAGGAGAAAATTTTAATATACTCAACACGAATGAAAAATAAATTTTCGTATATGTTCAGTTAATATTGTTATAGACAGAGAGAGTGTTTCGCACAAATTTCTTGTTTAATTTTACTAATTGAATCGTGTTTAGGCTTACGACTATAACGTATATCATAAATTTTAAATAGACGAATGCAGTAACTCATCTTATATATATATATATATGTAGAGGATTTAAATGGGCTATAAAAAACTGCTAACGTATATGATAGAGGTTTTTGGATAACGAATATAAATTGTTGGTGACATATGATTGTATATGCGGCCAGACTCATATATTGTATTGTGTAACACTACCGGTTATGCTTTAGATCCATGCCAGATACGAGTGATGCCATCGACATTCTCCAAAGATTGAATCTAAAAGAGCGAGCTATATAAATACAAGAGGATTAAGAAGTGATAATGAAGACATGATGGTGACAATCAAAGAGAAGGATTGTGATTGTTTTATCTTCAAATCAGATCAAATAGTATATGAAAATAGACATATACTGATTACTGTTACCAGTGTAATTGTATACACACTTTGCCAACCTAGCAAATAATAAGACAAAGGCTAGTACTTATGGCAGTTGTAAAACAAATGAACTTACTAGAGATAGAAGAACAGTTGAGGCTTACTTAATTGTAAAGTTCTATCAGAGAAAAACACCAAAATTCATATTTTATTTGAATCATTGACATAGCACACAACGTTATAAATATGGGACAAAGTGGTACAAAAAGTTACGACTACCAAGGTAGAACTCCGGATGCGTGTATCAAATATTTCTGTATAAATGGTAATTCTGTATTAGATGGAAACGATTCGTTATGTCTTGATGAAAGCCTCGTAAGCAAATACTTTAAGCATAATGTTTCTTATTGCAATTGTGTCATTAAAGTTGAGTATGGCTTAGGTTTCGCGGAATACCGACTAAGTATTATTGAACTAGGGTTAAATAGCAAAATAAATTTTTTATTGGGGTTTTGCTTTAATTAATACCTTCTTCGCTACTTTCGATATATAAAGTAAAAATTAAGCGATAAAAAATTTATTTTCTTAAATAAAATGGGTGGTGGCAAATAATGTAGTATGTCGAATTGTCGTGCTTAAGTAATTTTTTTCTAAAATTTGCCACCCGTTTCGAAACCTCAAGACAAAAATAATTAAAAAAAAAATACGATTTTGTTTTTTATTTTAATTGGAATTTGTATATTTTGAAGAAAATATAGGATTAAATAGGATAAAATTGAATTTTTAATTTCTTAAGTATTAAGAAATAAAAACGGTAAAAGATTCCGAGATTAAAAATATTTAATTGGCCAATTTTATATAACGACTAGTTGTCTAATTTTAGTTGTAGGTCACATATAGATATACTATTTGAAGAATCACTCGAACTGTCAATGAAACATAAATATATCTTTGAAAATCCGGAACAAATCTGTATATCGTACACAATGACATACCAAAACTATAAAACTATCATGTAACAACATCACCCTTGGAATTATCATAATCCAAACATAATTTCAAACAATTTAACGACATTTGTTTTACATTTAAATGAATTTATCTCCAAAAAATTCACAATCAGCAAGATAAAAAAATAGCAGCAGAAAAAAAATCTGAAATTTATGTGAATTCGTACATATATGTATGTTACGAAGATATCGCATGTGGAAAATTTGTAATAAAAATTTTTGCAACATTCCCTGCTGTGACTGTATGTGTGTGTGTGTATAGTGTATAAGAATTAAAGTGGAAAATCTTATTTTATTTTTTTTATCAAAAACATTTATCATTCCGGGTTTCTCTTGTATAATTTTCATGCATAATAATTTTGATATATACATAATGTTTCGATTTACGATTTTTATTGCTGCCAAGACCAATGTATCGAGGTAAAATGTGTGCGCGATGCGCTCTCAAATTTCTATATGCGGCAAATAGTTGTGAATGAAGACAATACTTTGGGGAGTCATAATTTTATCAATGTCCAACCGAAAGTGCTATATTTTTAATAATGACCATATAATCTCGTGTTGCAATTATTTTTTAGATGTTGCTACTAGTGCTGATGATGGGATGATTTCAACATCTTAAATCATATTTGTGTGTGCGCTCTATATGGATAAATGAACAGTAAATGGAGATACGATATGACTGAAATATAAGATAACATTTTTATTTATTATGGTACAGCTAAATAAAAAGATAGCAAAGATTTTTTGTTAAATAAATTATTATTTATGAGATTTGATTGTGTTTTTTGTGTGTTATAAATTAGAGAGGGGTGGCAGAGTTGATTGATTTGTGGAAGGTTCTTAAATACTAATAGCTAGTTGTTCTGGGTTGTACAATCAACATTTTTATTATGTCTCTAATAGTCTATGATAATTATTAATAAAGGCTTAAAAATGAAAAAAACTATGATCTAGTTGGTCAATACATACACATTCTAGGTTGAACAATATTGGCAGTTCGAAATGAACCATAGATTCAATATGATTAAAAAAATGTTGTGAAGGCATTTTCAAATGTTTGTGTGTTTTTAATGTACTCATCATTTGAACAGAGTGGAATACTGTGTAGTTTATTTATCTGTATAAGGTGTTATTGTAATGTCAGGTGTTGATGCTCTTATAAATATACAGCTGCTAATGATAGAACGATATCATGTTATAGATCGGATTCGTAGAAAACTTTCGATTTATAGTTATATTATATACGTTCGCCTCATAAATCATCCTATTTACCCAATTAAAGGAACATTTCCACGCATACCACACATCCTTTGCTGAAGGAGCTCTATAAAAATAATAGCAATTTTAGCTTCTCAACCAGATACAACGAACATCACTTGGAGAAATAATGATGCCTGTTTTGTTTTAAATTAATTTCAAACACACAGATGACCACAAGCGCAGGATGTTAAATAATAACCACGATTTTAGTTTACTGGACCCAGCTAAGTTCATGATAAAATTAGTATCCATATCATTATCTATCTTGGAATTACTGTTGTATAGTATAGTTTAAAAGAGAAGCGGGACACTAAAATGTGACTGAAATTTGTAACTTCAGTTTTAGTGTAATATTGAATAGCGGCCGCAGTTGAGTACTTGACGCACTTGGACTATTCTTTCATAGTAAAGAATTGAATAGTGGTCAGATAAAAAAGAGGTTTTCGCACTTGACTTATTTAGTGAAATTCAAAAATGAAGATGTGATTATGAAATTTAACTTTTTTTGTAACATCGAGCACAGTAGCATATCGCACGAAGAAAAACTAATATTCGGAACAGAAACAACGAGGGAAAAGAAGGAGAAAGAAAACTCGATTACTTTTCATCTTATGCGTGTATACATATATTCATCTCAAACATTAATTTTTTTTACTCCAATAATATTTACATTATGAGAATTAAAATAATAAAAAAACGAAACGAAAAAAAAATATTTTTTAATGTCTTATAATTGTCTTTTATATTTCATTTTATTACATCTCAAGATATGCATTTACACTCGATGACGCATTTATACACAGAAATGATGCGAGCAAAGATGAAAATGAAAGGGGATTGCAGCGGTTGTGTATATATAAACTTGTACATATATATATGTAGCATAACAAGAAAACGTAGCTAAATTATGTATTAATTGGTGGAATAGACATCAAATTGATTCGAAGAAATTTGTATGCGCAAATCTGCATCTTATATACGTACTATGTATATATAGTGGTTTATGTGCCAGCATTTGCTAACAATAATTGATTGTTTATATTAGTATTTCATTATTCATGATGTGAATAGAAAAGTTCAATCACTCTAATGTACTAAATAAAGTATTCTTTTGTTTCCGAATAGTAGTTTAACCCCAAAACACTTAATATCTACCATGTGTATAAAGGGTTATTAAACAAAGTATTTTATTATAACGAAATTTCTCTCACACATACCAATTTTATTAGGCGATAAAACAGGAAGAAAAACACTTTTCACTCATAACTTTCACTTGCGATGTAGTATATACATACGAGTATATACGATTAATTGTCATTCCAACTAAAACTACTATATTTTCTGTTGGGTTTTTGTGTAATAAAATTAATTTACAAACCATATGATGATGAGATGTATGATGCGATGTTGCGACAAAGGAGGAAAATTATTATGAGAAAATTTCGTTTAGTTTTAGAAAACATTTTCGTTTGATTTGATAGCAGCTCATTAGGGAAGTTTTTTTTATTGGTATATATTGTGTGTGTATGTTGTTTTAGGTGTTTATTGAAATTAAATTTAATGATAATTATCTGTTATGGAAATATGAACGAGAAGATTTAAGTAATAAATTTTCGTAGAAAGATATTTTGTTTGTATAGAAAAACGACAACCTGTTGAAATGTTGTGTCTGCGGTGGTGTAAATAAAAGAATATATGCGGAAACATTAAACAGGTTGTTCAATATATTGTATTATACTGGGATCTAGAACACGTTAATATTCTTATCACAATTGTTGCTAGAATTGAGGTTTGCTTTATTATTTTTAACATAATTTTTATAAAACAAGTTGCTCTGCTTTTTGTTAGCATTGGGAGCTTTTAGTAGATGGTTGCGCAATCATTTGGTATACTGAAGTACGAGTTAATTCAAATATATAACAAACCAATTAATTCAAAAATTTATAATTAGCTTATCAATATTAATTTCTGTAAATTCTTATCTACATAAAAAACATGAAAAAACAAACATTTTCAATCGTCTTGAACAAAGAAATGTTAAAAGCCTTTTTTCAATTGCCACAAGGAGAATACACATATTTACATGTATATAAGTGTATAATTAAAAATAAAATTAATTTAAATATATAAATACAATTTACTCGTAGCATATGTCGTTTTGTATTTTGCCTCAAGGCCCCTATATACGCACTGTCTTAAATATGTAAGTACCTCGAATAAGTCAGCACATCAATCAAGCATATAATCCTTTAACACCTCCCGAATATGTACTCGTATATATATGTATATAAATAATTTTTAATGTACATCGGTTTTGTTTTTTTGCCGCATTAATAAATTGCTTCCACATTTTCCAATTACCAATGTTTTCTTAACAATAAAAAAGAAAATATAACTGCGTATGTATTATGTGTATAGCTATGTATGAATGTACATAAAATATAACGCATATATAAAGTGTTAAGTAAATATTAACTCTTAAAAAATGAAATAAAATAAAATATATATTTTCCAATTTTTAATTAGTTTTTGTTGGAAATGAAAATTTTATATATATATATAATGACAAGTGTTCATCGTGTCGTAATCCACCAACATTTTTATGTATGTACAGCATCGCTCAGAATACTGACGACTCGATTTCTATAATTCTAATTACATTATATATGTTGTGTGTATGTATGCATATCGAAATGAAATTCATGGGAAATTTAGAAAAATAAAAAAAACTATTTTGTGTTCTTTGTGAAAAACGATACTCTCGAACCGAAATCAAAGCTCAAAACTACTCGCGCATATATGTACCAATACGAGAATTGAATAATTTTAATAAAATTATTTTTCCACATTTTGATTGTTTCGAGTATTTTGTATGTACAACATAAATACATATGTATTACATATATTTAAATTATAGCATAAAAAACTAACCTAAATTATGTTATCAGAGCAGCATTAAGAAAGCAAGGCAGATAATATTAAAGATGAATAAATTTTTTTTTATTACTTTTTTATTAAGATTTAAGAATTCGTTCTTGTATTTTTAGTGGAATTTATATGACAAATAAATTGTATTTTCTCTATATTTAAGATAAAAATGGAAAATTATGGTAAAAAAAATAAAATATTAATAAATTTTCTAATATGTATATTTTAAGTAATTTATTACTAAATTATTTTTCGTCTTCATTGATAACGAAGAATTTTAATTTCTTTTTATATATACGAGTACATAATACGCGCTCGTTTTTCGTATATACATATATCTACACGCATAATATTAGACAAGATTAGATTAGATTTTATGTGTATACATGTTGGGGAGCATATGTATAAAGATGGAATATGGTGAGTACTTACCTAGAATACTAAATTTTTGTATAATTAGGACATTAATATGAATATGGCATATTTATAACAAATGGGATCCTCATACATACTCATAATTGTTATTGTTGATTTATACGAATTTGTCTCCAACATATAAGTTAAATTTAGTTAAATAAGTTTTTAAGTTAAATATAATTAACTAATTCTTGAATATCGTACCGTTAGAACTCTATAAGGTTTGATGACACAATATTGAGAATTTCATTGATATAAATCGCCGAATACACGCCTTATTTAATACTGTGCTGTGATAGGTTTTTATTGTGTTTGCCATGAAGACAAAGCCTATATAAAAAGCAATATTCAGAAGCTAGTAACCTTAAATATACAGAAGTTAATCAACGAGAATTATTTTGAGTTTGTTTCAAACTTACATACTTACATAACCAACAAACAAAATTAAAAACAATCCTAAAGCTTTTATAATAATTAAAATCCCCATCAGTAGGCTACCTGTGTGTTGCTTACAAGCAATATTCAAAAGTGAATGAACTATGACATTTAACTGATTATTGAAGATCAATATATGAGTATAACGTATTCTTCACTTGTCGCCAATTGCTATCAATGCTATATTAGGATTTTGGAAGTCTACCAAGACAAAAGGTTCAAAAGTACAGTTTTATATCACCCAATGAAACCCCACGCTCCCACATTTTTTTCTTGGTTGTGACTCTTTAACAAGGAAAAAATTTGTTGCGTTGGCACTAGAACTTGCCCTATCTAATGCTACCTGGAGTTCAAGCACCACATCCATCTTTGTCACGAACAGATCAGCATCTTACATATTATATCCAATTTCTATGGTAAAAGTGAGATTGAACATTCGAATGTTTAATCGTTAGAAAAGATCTGGTATATAGCTCTGATCAATGAAGGAAGACTACCACAGCCTAACAAAAAGCTCGTCGATGAAATTGAGCCAAAACAGAAAAAACAGGTAAATCAAGCATTAACCCTATTTGATTGACAATAATGAGTAATTTTCTATAAAGTCATAGGCATTAATATATGCATTTAATTTATATTATCACCAAAAGCCTCAATAACTAGAAAAAAGCGCACTCGAAACTCTTTATTAAATAGGGAAGTTGATGTATTGAGAGATAGACATACATACTATTATTTCTAATAAACGATTTCTTATACATTTATGGAGTTTTAACAAAGGCATAGATGAAAGACTTATTGACCGAAAGCTTTCGGGTATATACTGCAAATAGTTGGTTGAACTCAAAGGTAAATACTGCCGCACTGCCGATTCTACAAGCTTGCTTTCATTTTAAATATATAAAACATTATGCTCTCATAAAATAGATAAATTTTAACTAAAATTTGTGTATCTTCGAGCTATATAACGGAATCATAGTAAAATTTAAAAACACCCAATAAAAGCTTCTTCTTGTTGAAAACCCGTTTATTGACATTAATTTTCCTATCTTTCGCCGACAATCTATTTATATGTCAGCACCAGCCCATAAAACAAATTTATTTGATTGCCCATTTATTCTGAAAATTTAACCATAATTGAACATACCGTAATCGTGTAAGTACTAGTAAGCGGAGTGCAAAGCACCCGTCATGACAAAAATATACGAAATTTGTCTCTTAATTTCATTTCTTTCGTATATATATGTAGATCGTCTTCTATACATATAATTTTTTGTGCGGTTTAGTGTCACATTCTTTCTCTACCATAATAAAAATATAAAAATCTTAATGATATTCATAACTTTGGTGTATATATATAGCGTACCGTGGCAATGACTATAAAGGAACGAGGGGTTTGCAATACAGATGATGATAATCTAATGATAACGACAAAAGTTATGAAAAAATATAAACGTAAAGTAATAATCATAAAATATTAAAGGAACGATGAAGAAAATTGAAAGGAAAATTTGTGTGCATAAAAAATGAAGCAAAAAAATGAAAAGTTTGACAAATTCCTAGAATTACGACCGAAATCATATTGTTTGCACGTGTAATGCTTATTTATATGTTATAATTTTATTTAAATCTCGAAATTGGGTGGTTCTATGAGAAATTCAAATTAAGCACAAAGACGACATCATATATATTTATCCAGTAGTGTTATTTGTCCCCAACATCAGCATCTTCATATGAAACTAGAACATAAATAACATATTTTACTGTCAAACGCACATATATTGTTTATAATTTGAAATGTAATTAAAAACTATTCGGAAAATAAATTTTTAACGCAACACACAACTTAAAAAAATATCATTCATTATTATCATCAACATAATGTTGCATAACACAACATAAATATAAAAAGTGTACATACAGTAGTATATTACATCATTTTGTATATAGAAAAAACATAAAACAAACTTTAAATTCATTAACGACGTTGTTTTAAAATTCATGTGACAAAATAAAATATATATTTTTTATTATGGAATTTTCCGACAAAGAATTTTCTTTTTTGAAAATAGTTAGAGTACATATCGGAATTTTCGAATTGGGAAAAAATGTTCCTTATAGAGGGAAAGGGAGTGAAAAATAATTTATCTTTGTTTATTCTGAAATTTTTTGAGATATACTCGTATTCTTTGTTTCAATTTCAATACTCGATAATTTTCTACCTGTTACATACGACCCACAACATATTTTTCCGTTTGTGGGTGTTACTTAAAAGTCACGTGTTGTACGGGATATAATATGTATACAAAATTTTTCCCTAAATTTTAGATTGTGCGCACCTGTGCTTTTATACGCACCGTTCAAGGTAGAAAATTGTTTAGCTCCACCTCTATATTGTATACAGGTGATATAGAGGAGTATGTTGTTCAAAATTGTTAAACCAATAAAATACTAAATATATAGTTTTAGTGTTTAGGATTTTGAATGTTAAGTTTGGGTTTGTTTGTGTTAACTCACTATTAAGAGAGATTATATTTCTCTTGCGAATGTGGTTTATCACGTTTCGATTTTTGTATGGTGAAATGCTTACGTTTTATTGAACTTTGTCATCATTCGATGCTGATGTTACTTGTTGAAATGGTTAAATTGGTGAAAATGAATCTGAATTTCAATTTGTTTGTCTCAGAGATAAAAGTACATGTGGAAAACGTGAAGCGACAAACGAGAGAAATTTATTTTAAAAACCTTACTACGATTGAGGGTAGGTGTGACTATTAGATATTAGTAAAGTTAAAAGACTAACCACCAAAACGAGCAATTTTAATCTGCGTCGTAACATTTCCAGGTAGTTCTTAAAATTTCGTTTATTTATCATTACGAAACTCATTACTAGGACAATATAACTAAATTATTGTTACAAATAAGTTAAAAAGTGTTGATCAGACAATGTATGGATATGAGAGTTGGTCTTTGACAGATGAAAATAAGAGATAACGTCTAACTAACGAGAGAAGAATAATGTGTGTGAAATATTCTCAAAACTAGACGTTGGCGGCACATACCAAGTTCTTTTCAATCACGATATCAGGAATTTAATTCGAATTCCTGAAATTGTGCATAAAATCATACCACAGCGAGTATACGTTGCCTCGATCACGTTCTGGAATCTCAGAGATCTTTAAGGCGAGAGTCGTTTTCCAGTAGACGAAAAGATCACAGTATTAGCACCAAGGCGTAGAGGAACATCTGGCATCTTCTAATTGTTAACAACAATTTGAAGGGCTGAATCGTAATCGAAACGGATCAAGTTATTGTTGACACGATATGGGCCATCAATGGTAAAACCAATAAAAATGTTGATTACATATAAGTTAATTATACAAATAAGTTCGTCTATCACACTAAAGTTTGATATCACATAGGTATTTGACCATATATCACCCTATACTAGGCTTGTTCTTGGTTGTAGTTTAACTAGTTTTTATGAGTTTCGGATTTACGCTTTTATTAGGAAGCTACTCAAAAATAAAGAACCAAATTATTTATTCAAAATATTATTATTTAGCAGGTCGCATTACGCCAATCTACGATTGCTGTCTGCGAGAAATTCTTCTAGGTCTTTAAATTCATCGTTTTTTGTTAGAGGTATTTCTCTATGGAGGTTTCTTGAATGGCGTGTCTGAATGACAATATAATTAGTTTAAGTTAATTGTTAAGATTTTTTTTATATATTGTCTGATCATCCCATTGTAATGAGTTTGTACTCAAAATGGGATCTGCGTGCATGGTGTTGACTTTTTACAGTAAAAAATTAAGGAGTTTTTTATGCCTAATGGAAGTAATAATTTTTTTACAAGTTGCTTCCATATGCGCTTTTCCTTCTTAATCAAAACTATAAGCAATATAAAAATAAATAAATTTATTTATTAATTAATTAATAAATAAATAAATAAAGTTGAAAATTTATGAAACTCATGGAATATATAGATTGTTTTGTTTTTACTATCTGTTTTGAGTCTGAAGCACTCTCAACTCTTTGGCAATTTAAACGTGCTTTACCGAAATCAAATTGAGGATGTATATAGCTCGAGGATATAAGTCCGAACTACGTAGACTATCTACGCATTGCATTGTAACATGTTAGCCTATAGTAGGGTCGTAGATGAGTTCATTCACAACACCGATCGTAATCGAATAATGAAAAACCGGTTTTGCATCAAGCAGTTTATTTTAAATGACAATTTAAACTGCCCGCACGCATTTCTTGGTCCCTTTAAATATCAAGATCCCCAAAATAATGTTGAAGTTATTTTTCAAAGTCAAAGTGATAGTTCATCCCGAGATAATTAAGATGAAATCAAACAGATATTTTATATGTTTCTAATTGATGCTATCATGGGAATTTTGGTTATCAAAACACAACTTCAAGATGTTTCGAATAAAAATACTTAAATAAAATTGTGTTCCACTCTTAATAAACTCACAAAGATGATGTACAAGAAATGTCAATTTTTAGTTTTTTGACAATTCAAAATCAATAAAATCTCATCCCAAACTCAGAGACAGATGAAATTTTGTGTTTTTGATGTTTAAAAAACAATTTCCCTAAACTTCATTCGTTTTAAAGTTAAAATTTATGTTACGTTCATTATTACATATTTGATTGACATGACAGACATAACATTTTTATGTCAATTTTAATCATTAGTAACAGTTAAAACTATTTTTTTGTTTTGGGAGACACACTATTTAACCAATATTCCTTTTTTTGTGATCTTATTTTAATGAAGACTTCATGGCTCAAATGAGGGTTTAAAACGTCATAAATTAGTGTTCTGATCGAGCTTAGCGATAGGAGAACCGCGGCAAGTGAATTAATGATATAGAAAACCATTATCGATTTATATACATAGTCAAGATCTGTATACATACTTTAACTATAATATACTTTTAGTTCGGGAAAGAATTTATTCAGGATATCCGGTCGTTGTGCATCCAAATTTATCCTTTTCATCAAAACTTTTGCCAATATAATCGAGATAACATTCAATTAAAAATATATACAAAACATAAATAAGTAAATGGCAATATGTTGAATATTTTAATTGGACAATAACCGTGAAGATGAATAGATGGAAAACTCCATTAGTTATAGTGAAAACCCCTCGATACACTCTGGTTCATTGTGTATATAGAAATATAATTAATAGATTTATGTTCATCTTATATACTTATTTATAGTTCGACGGTTAGTTTTAACTTTTTTTTATAGTCGACTGATCATAAGGATATCCTTATCGGAAATACTTTTTTACTATCAATACATCGTATATTGAACAAAACTCGTGCAGATATTATGTT
Organism: Tipula lateralis; assembly: GCA_963932295.1. NCBI lineage: Eukaryota > Metazoa > Arthropoda > Insecta > Diptera > Tipulidae > Tipula > Tipula lateralis. Next base: position 184,900,261 of record OZ010738.1, on the reverse strand, counting down.
AAAAGTAAGCGAAATCAATTTTCATGATGATGGGAAAATCATTTTCATAAACACTGTGGGTCGCTAAAAATCTGGTAAGTTTGTGGTGCAAAATAACCCGTGACACGGGATTTAAAGTTCCACAATTGTTGAATGAGTTTGTTAATCAAAATCGAATTAGATTGAGAACCTTTTTCGATAAGCGTTAACATATATGAAATGCAGGCATCTTGTATACTCTAGAATGGATGATTTTTAAACATTGGAGTACACACAGCATATGTAAACTGAACGATAACATGGTACCAAACCTGTGATGATATATCGGATACAACAATTTGTTATGGTTGATTTCGTTTAATGTATACATAATAAACCAATTAGAACCATAAAGAACGTTTAAATCTATATTATATTAGTTAAATATTAAGATTTTAAACTTTGACTGCCAATGTTGTAATGAGCATACACTCTCAATTCCACCCAACCATATCAATGTTGTTCTAGACATACATCCAAAATACCATCTTACTATGTCAGTGTAAAATCAAAAAGCACCCAAAAACAGGTCAAAACAAATAAATTTACACAGCGCTTATTATTAAGTGGTAGCCGAAGATGGACTATGCCAAAATCGTTAAAACATATCGTATCAATGTCAAACTTGGACCAAAAGCATATGTTTGTGATATAAGTATGTGGTGAAAGATACAATTCAATACGATTTCTAGGTTAGATTTAAGTATTTCGATTTCAGCGATTGTATGAGATGACTGACCGATGTGGATATAGAGATGGACTATGTCAATATTGTTAATATATGTCGTTATAATGTCAAACCTGATTGTTATTGGATCTTGACGTACTTATTAATATTACTTGCACCAGCTACAACTAAAAGTTTTTTTTATGAATAGGTTGTTGACGCAATCACTTGGGGTATTCAATTTTTATTGACATATTCTCGTTTGTTAGCAATATTCAGTGTTTTAAAAACATATAATTTACCTGAGTTAATCGTTTAATTTAAATATGTTTACCCCCCTAGCATAAACGAGAAAAATTGCCACTTCGATCCTGCAACAATAAGACAATTATTTTCTTTCTCACCCAACCATCCGAACACTTTTCTTTTTTCCATTCTACCAGTTGTTGGATAATTTGATTAAACACAAATCATATCGTGTATGTGTTTATACACATATATACAGAAAAGAGATGGTGCACAGTAGATGTAGTGATTTCACAAGAGATGGAAAATTGAATATACAAAAATTTTTGGAGATGCGTAAATATGTCATAAAAATATCAAATTTTGGAAATTGTATTTATGTTTTATTGTTGTTTTGTATATAGTTGTAGCCGTTGTTACAATTTAACTAAAAGTTTTTTTTTGATATTATATGTATGAACGATGGGGTGATTGTCAATTGCGATGAAAGACTAAAATGCAATTGAATTAATGAAATGATAGATGATAATCCCCTGTCTTCTTGTATATGTATATGCACTCTCGCCGACATCGTGTATATATTGATGAATTTTAATATTTTGTGATGTGTTCTAATGTTGAATGAAGATTGGTTGTGATTGTCATGACGAATTATATGGTTTTGACTTTAAGTGATTTGTGTATTTATATATATTATATAGTGCTATTATACTAAAATTGGCCACATTATATACAAACATTAATTACGTCAAAATACCATACGGACACTGTAATTGGAAAACCTATAAATTTGCACCGTTAAAATTCAGTTAAATTGTAATAAATGTCAAAAGCTAAACTGTGATATTTACCAAAAACTTATATAAAGACTCAATATGGATGTACGTTAACTACCTACTATAAAAATAGTCGGTAATGTTAGATACAGGACACCGAACACACATAATTGACATTATTCATCTTCTTTCTATATACAAAAACTATAATCATAGTCATAATAGTAGTAATAACAATAATAATATACAATAAAAAAGTGTATGTAAGTGTATATATAGAATATTGGGTAGTTAAATGTCTGGAAAATGATATTCAAAGTAAAAATGGCGAAAATGAGGAAAATTAATTACGGAAATTATTTTTCCCCGTTTTTATTATACGTATATAATTACGTTATAAATTTTATCGAATTTCCAATTTGGTGCTATCTATAATATAGATCTATAAAATCATCGTATTACTGGCGCTCAAACTTATCTATATTAGCACACATAATTAAATCGGTGGAAAGATATATACGAGTACCAAAAAATATAAAAAAAAATTTAAGCATATGACACAACCATTAAAAACTATTAAGTTTAATTTAAACTGTCATTATCAAATTTTTTGATTATAATAGTTTATACAAAAGAGAATCAAACCAGTAGAAATTTCACCCAATCGAAATAATGTAATGGAAAATGTTGAATCCACCCAAAATATAAATGTCACTGTAAATGATATATTTTTCTAATTCACTAACTTGTGATTTAATTTAAAGAATAATGATTTAATTATTAAGTGCATAACTGTGGAAATAAGGTGTACGTAATGGTTCATTTTAAAATCGCATTTCAATGTTTTTAAGAGTTACGAACATTCAATTCATGAAATTTAGAGGAAGAGTGAGTTATGGTCGAAACCTCCAGTTAAAAGTACTTGCCATTTGTTTTGTCCCTTAATTAACGGAAACTGAATAAAGTGGGTTGCCAAGGCGTTAATCGAAATTAAATAAGCAAAGCTTGATCTCTTTTTGCAGTTTTGGAAACTTTTTATTTTTGTAAAGTTAATCAATTTACACAATTCTTGAGTAGGTCGTGATTGAGATTTTGAACGTTAAATTATATGGACTGCAAGTACATCATTATACATATTTCAGATGGGAATGTATAGTTAAGTATATAATTGTTTGACCTAAACTACCTTAAACGGCTATTATTATTTCTAAATCAAGCTAGCATGACCCATAGAGATCGTTTAATAGCAGGTAGATAACTTGGTGCGATTTATTGCGTTTCTCAAATTCGCAAGTTTCTTTCAACGTCGATTGGTATATCCATTTATTGATCAAGTTTCTCTTGAATTCGATTGGCTAGACACTTCTCATTCAAATTCTGTCTTTTGTTAAATTGAATCTACCAAATTAAAAAAAATTTGTTCATTCCATTCAAAATCTATTGGTGCAAATCTTTGGAAATTAAGATTGGCTAATTCTACATTCTTATATAACTGAGCTTTTGCCGACATTAATACTGAAGTTATGTGTTTTGGATGGTAATTACTTAATTTACAACGAATTCATTTCCAATTGAAAAACTTTGTTATTTATAAAGAAAAGATTGTGCCTTTGTGTCTGACATACCACAAAATCTTTTCACATTTTATATTTTATCAATATTATTATAATAATTGATTTCAGTCATAACGCTGATGGGGATCTGGATTTGAATAAGGTGTAATAACTTATATAGAATTAATAATTTATCCTATAATTAATTTTTCAAAAATTAAATTTAAGCCAACGGTTTATGGTTAGAACAACATCTGTTTTAATATTAAAGCACAACATTATGCCGTATGTTAAGGCAGCATTATCTGTATGAGAAGTTACAAGAAGCCAGCACCATTTGTTATAATGTGGAATATTATAAGCCTCTGCCATATATTATATTTAATTTAAAGATTATCATCAATATTAGAAAAAAAACCTAGACCATTTAATATAAGAAGACCTTGTATCAACGAAAAATAATTTATTGACTCTAATAACATTATTTAATCGCGATACCATAAAAAATATAATATAAAAAACTCAATTAATTTTTCATAACACGAATAATTAATTACATTTGGAAAATAATTAAAAAGAAGAACGTGGAGAGCACAAAAAAAGTTTGGCGCCATTCCTTATTGTTTATAGTGACAAAATCTTAGTTTATTAATTCCCAGAATATTTTACGTATTGCTCATATCTGTTTCGATTAAACTACACATATGTATGTATATAAATATATATATATATATATATATATATATATATATATATATATATATATATATACATATATATATATATATATATATATATATATATATATATATATATATATATATATATATATATATATATATGTGAAGAGCATAAATCATTTGATTAAGGTCGCGAAATAGTTCGCGGACACAAACTTATATATATATAGTGTATATACAAGTAGTATACTAGCTATAACACCCATATCGCAAATGACTCAATCATCTTGATCGATTTTATTAAAGAAAATATACAAACTTTCCAATTAATATTATATAAGATGAATCAGATTTATACATGATATCATATTATAATGGTGTTGGCAGAATACCACATTGCACACGGTAACCCCACATACATAAATTTATACCGCGTGTGTTAAAAAAAGAGCAACCACGGTAAACCTTAAATACATCAAATTTAATATCCTGAAAATATATGAAATCAACTTTAATAACGATAACATGTAAGGTATACCCTGATATCACATATATGTATGCCATCGAACGAAGTATGTTGAAATATATGTACATTATTACATAACCATATACATATTACATACATTGTTAACGTATTAAGGGAATATGACGATGATGATGATGATAACAACATTGGAAAATAGGAAAAATAACTAAACAAGAATGAAAAGTAAAAAAAAAATCCATCCCCTCTATCCACAAAAAAAATGTTTTCATATTTTTTGTGTTACGTTTTTTTTGCATAATACATAAAACATAAATCATAATCGACGTCATCTAAGTTACATTTTTATTAGATTGGAAAAAAATTAGTTTGTGATTTGAAATCCGGGATCTATTTAATTTATTAGAAATTCTTGTTGTTGTTATTGTATTTTTGGGGATGTTCCGCGTGATTTATCTGAATGTCTGATTTATTAAGTAGACCGATTTAAATGTGAATATCTTGTTTGTACGATAAAAGTTCTCTGGACCAATTTGAAATAAAGTGATTATTTTGGACTGCTGTTATAATGGGCTTTATTAAAAAAGACTATGGCAAACCTGTTTGCATTTTTTTAACTGATGGATTCTTCGATCGTCAGTGGTGTTCTTATCGATTCCGTAGTTTATATAATGGGGGGTAAAAGCTCAAATTGAATTAAATATAACTATGTCATTGGTCGTACCGTGCTTATTTTTAAGCATTGTCATCTATTTTCTGTATGTAAGCGGTAAGCTTATATATGTTTATATATCGTTATGCCAAATCTTTATCTTTAATCAAGATAGCTTTCACTGTTTACAATATTATTTTTCTTCTACACGACGTGTGGAAAATGATATAAAAATAAATGGAACATTGATCGTAATGATGAAAAGGAAAGCTATGATAAATGTAATTCACTATATGCACGGCACAATTGAGTAAATCACGCGTTTTAGCTTAATCAGTTAAAAACAATTTTAGGAAATTGAATTTGAGTCAGCCAATGGCAATTTTTTGATGACATTTTGCTATCATAATTTTTGTGCGGAACCTAAACTGTTTGTTTAATATTGTTCATCCCTTGTGTAAAAGCAGTTGGATAAGCAATAGATGAAGGCAAAAATATGGGTCAGATAAACTATTAGGTTGCCTTCGTCCTTCTTATTACCAGAAATAAAACTACGTAAATGATTTAGCGTTGGTGCGGTTGATATCTTTTTAAGAAACAAAATTAATTTGCTTAAAATAAGTCGTATTTATATGAAAAGAACATGTATAAGCTTGAACATATAAACTTATAATTTTCATATCTAACATTCTCAAAATTTTAAAGTTCTGTTTTGATTTCTGTAGTTGTGATTGAAATAAAAGTGTCTACAAAATCTTTGAAGAGCAGCATCAATTTTATAAATCACTAGAATTTAGTTTATACATTTGACATATCCACAGTCAAAATCACTTGACACCATGTATAATTTTATACATACACATTTTGAAACCCTTCAAGTACCCACTTTCACTATTGTACAAATCTATATATGGTGAGACAGACACCATTTCTAATTGAAATAAAAAATAATAAGAAAAGGGTGTCAAATTAAGTATACAATCGCACGCACAAAAGAATAGGATATGTATATACAGACGAGTCTATATATAAAGGAAACTAAAACTACCAATCATGAAATGTGGAATTCTTATGACCTCTTTCTTAATACTTTTAAAGGTTTCTTTTATAATAATAAATCATTTATTTATTTATTACTTCAATTACTTCAAGTGTTTCGTTCATTTTATATTAAAATGGAAACAAAGATGAAGTCAAAAAACTAACAGATAAGCGAGGTATATAGTGTTTTATAGTTGCGCGAACCAACTAATCGGGTTATATTATATACATATATGTACACGATGACGGATTTGACCTGTGAATGATACATTTAAGTAATGATAAATAATATTTTTTATCCAACTTGGTTTCTTGTGTTTTAATAAGATTTCAGTTTTTCTAACAGAACGATGAAGTAAAAAAACAGAAAATACCGACAGTGCAGCTGAAATAACAGATAAGTTTTTGTTGTTTCTTAGCTTCATCTTCTTGGTTTTATATAATATAGCAGCTATATAATGTCTTTATATATATGTATATATATGAGATGGGATGAATGAATGGGTTTAAAGATACATTTTTAATGGGGAAGATTCATCAGTTTTAATTTGTTATTTTCGGTTTTTGTTATTTCGTTGAACCAAAGGGTTTTTAAAAAATTAGATTTTTAATTTTTTCGTTTTTGGTTGTTTTTGTTACTTTTTGATTTAAAAAGTAATTAAAAGAACCAATTTAATGTTTTATGAATATATAATAATGGCGAAGATGGTGAACAATTAAAATTAAATTATATTGACGACTATAAGACGGTGAGTTGAGTGGATGTACTTCTGCAAATAATTCAGCTCGTAAGTTTAAGGAGAAACATTATAGAAGACCAAACCCCTTCAAGAAAATTTTGTTATATAAACGTTTGTTCACACGATCACAAAAAGTAATAATTTATTAATTTCAACATATATATATATATATATATATATATATATATATATATATATATATATATATATATATATATATATATATATATATATATATATATATACGCATACATATACGTAATAATAAAGCATCGCACAAATAAATTTAAAATAAATAAAAATTAATTTAAAACTCGATAGTTTTGTTTTAAGTTGTTATGCCTTTATTGCGGAACAAATTAAAAATAATAATTTAAATGACTGAATAACTAAACACTCGTATACTCGTACATATGTGAAAGAGTTTTGCTCGCGTTCCCCCACACTACATACATTTACGATATACCAAAAAATTCTAAAATCTGTTTTTCTAATTTATCTTCAAACTTAATTCTAATTTATTTTGTAAAATGATATGAAAAATTATTTTTTAAATTAAAATTCGTTTCAATACTGAGAATTTTTGTTTGTTAATTAATTTTCGTTTTTTGGTACATCTTAAGATCACATGAGTGATTTAAGATTTTTTACATTCGTTTGACTATACAAAAGAGTTATAAGAATTAGGACACATTAATCTTTGATTGAGTGTAACCGTATGTTATGGAAAATGTATCGGATTATCTAACTATAATTAATAAATTGAGTGAAATGATGTGTATTGGCACTAGAGGAATATCAACCATCTGAGAGAGATTTGTCGTTAGCATTGGTTTAGACACAACATTTGAGGGAAAACTTTATAGGGATTTGAATTTCAAAAGGAAGAATCAAAAGTAAGATTCTCATATAAAGTTGTATGTCTTTGATGAATCGTTTTGCTAATAATTATAAAGCAGTGCTTAATCGCCGTAGAGAGAAATGTTATTTTAAACAGTTAAGTGTGAAGATGTAACCATTGCCAAAGTAAATAACACCATCATGAATTAATTTACAATTTATTAAGTGGCATTCGTATTCTAAATATAGCTTAAGTCCTGATTAATCTCGGTTGATTAATTTTCGATTCTATGTTTGTAAGATCAGCAATGAATGAGCAATAGATTCTTGTAGAGCAAAAAATTCATGAATCAAAAGTTACTTTGTTTCATCAAAATAAGAACAACAAATAACCTTGAAGGAGAAATTTTTGGATCTAAGACATCTAATGTGAGGATGCTGGTATCAAAACCACTTCTTAAAACTTTTACATTCGATGAGAATGTATTGTTCAAATATTATATGAAGCAAAACACAATGATTTAATGTAACACATGGAAATCACTGTATGGAAAAATGGTATTAAGCTTCAACTTGTTTGGTTTTATTAGTTGTGTTCCGAAATCATAATATTGCCATAGTTTGCGCGACTAAAAATATTTATAGTAATGAAATAATTTGACTTACCCCATTATTAGCCCAAAAATAGCATGCAACTGAAAATTGTCAATAGAATACAAAATGGCGCAGGTTCATATTTCGAATTAACTCGCACATTTTATCCGCACATTCCAAAATATCATAATAAATCTTATGGAATCTGTTTGTTCTGTGTTTCTATTTTCGTATAACAATAAATCTTCATTTACAATCTAGAAAAAAATTAAATTAATTGAAATGTTTAACCACATTACGTAATTAAGTCGAAATTTTATCTTAAATAATTTTAATTAGACGCACCAGAATAGTTAAAAGTCGCTCTGTAGTCAATCTATGTTATTATATGGTCACAGGAAAACTAATCAACGATGGTGTTTATTGTTCAAATGAATGTAAAAATCTAGTACAAAAAAAACTACTTACCGTGTTCACCCAGGTATGCGTTGCAATCGCATTATATAATTTTAAATTTAATCGTAATGTGTCCAGTATTCGTTTGTTTTTTCATTCAATTTGTTTTCGTTTTTCTGTTCCTTTGTTCGCATAACTTTGATTTTTAAAAATAACAAAATATTAAAAAAATTAATTATAAATAGAGATTATTGTAATTTAAAGAATATATATAGTTTAAAAAAATAATTAAATAAATAGTTTGTTTTACTTTCAATAATTAATTTATATCGCAATAGAGGTAAGTGTGTTGGCGGTGAATATGTTTGGAGAAATTTTAATTCAATATGGCGTCATTTCATGGTCGAACTTAATTTTTATTCTCGTGTTTAGATCGAAATTATGGAGTCACGTGAATTATCTGATAATATAAATTCATCGTACTTAAATATTTCTATGAATCAATCGCAATTAAATGTTTCGCAACGGGTTAATGGATATCCAACAATGACACCAACTGGTGAGTTTTTTGCATCAGATTAGCACAATATTTTCAATATAAAACAATGCCCAATAAATTGACATCTAGTCTCGTTCTACCAAAGCTTCATATTTATATACATTTTTGATTTTGTATGGGGCTCATATTGCTCAAAATACTAATAACATAAGGTTTTCTTTCCAGATTTTTTTATGCAATGGCCAACTTGTCATCAAATAATACATCCTCCTGCTCTCACAATTCCATCCTTGCATGTACATTCGTCATGTGTACCAGCGCAACCAAATGGAGTACAATCGTTTGCCAATATAATACCGAGCATTCGGCCTCCACAAACTGTTACGGAAGTCAAAAATGTTACCGAAAATCATTCAATCGATGATAAGCTTTGTGATGATTCAGACGGTAGTGATATGGATAATAATGAATATGATTTATTCGATGTGCCTGTAGTACCTGTGTCGTCCGAACCATCATCGGATGATTTTGTTAAATTTACAACAATGGCGCTTCGCGGGTGTGATTTAGCTGAGAAGCTGGCGTATGCACATCGTTCACGACCGTGTTTTAAGAAAATTGACAGTCTTTGTGCGCGACTCAAACAAGATTTGGTGCGGCCAGATGGTGTTCTAGCTAATATAAACTCACAAGGTATTGCATGGGCTGTTAAAGATTTTATTTTCGTGTTCACCCGAATTATTAATGCATGGACTATAATTAAGGGATATGTACATAACACACCCGATGGACTATCTAAGGTTAAATCATCGTTTAGCAAAGAATTTATTAGTAGTTTTTTAAAGTGGCAAGAAGCCACAACAATTTTTGTCGATAATTTAATTCAATCGTATGTCAATCTTGATCAGCTAGTACAAAATCAACGAAACGTATTTCAACGATATGATTCGAGATCGAACAATAAACGGAATTCAAATGATAATAGTTCAGAAAATGGAAAATCACATCAGAATCATGATAGCGAAAGTGTTGAAAGTATGCTGAACGAATTGTCGCAAGAGGTTAAAAATTTAGCTCATGTCGTAGATAATTCGGAAGAGACGCAACGCAAAGTGTCTGAAAATGGAACGTATTTGCGTACAGGCCTCTATAATCCGTTGCAAAAGGAAAAACTACGTAACGAACCGTCACCAATAAAAGTATTACCCAATCCACAAATGAAATCATTTGTTACTTCAACACCGAATAAATTCGTTGATACAAATCACAAAAATGAAATACTAAATTGGATTGGAATTAATGCAAAAATGAATGAACAATCGAAAGGTTTAGCATTTCATGGTGAAAGTGGAGACGGAAGAAGTGAAAGTACTAGTGGAAAGCGAGAAAATAAAATTAATATTGAAAAGGCAATTAACTATTCGGAATATGAACGAAAATTTGTTTATTTGATGGAAAAAGTTTGCCTGATCGATGAGACCAAGTATTTCTTTTCGGCCCATTTTACTAAAAATTATGTATGTGGAGGGATATTAAGCTTATTCATTAATTGACCTGTTTTATTTATAGTTTCCAGATTTTTTGAAGATAGTTCCAAACTATTTAGATTTACGTACAATTATACTGCGATCACAGGCTGGAAATTATAAAAATATTTATGAACTCGTTCACGATTTACGACAAATAGTGTATAGCGCAAAAATTTATTTACATGTGGGTTTTTATTTTTGAACTTCATAATTATAAATTTACTGTTTATTTATTTTTTATTAAATAGAAAAATCCTCAAAATTTTCTTGCTAAAATCATCACTGTAATCGAAAAGGAAATGGATAAAATTTTAGCTGAAGAAATTTTTCTGCCATGGAATTTCACAACTATAACGGGCGATCCAAACGATAAAATACCGCGCACTCATGAAAATTAATTTTAAGCACATTATGAATTTTCCAAAATTTAAACGTTTTATTTTATTTTATATACACAAAATTTTACACGAAAATACTAAAAAGTGAAAATTTATTAAACTTAAGTCGAAAACTAACGAAAAAAAACTATATAGGAAAAACTAATTACTTAAAAAATGAAATATTGAGCTTTAAGTCGACAAAAGTATATGTTAATGCTTTTACACCAAATTGTGATTTTGATTGTTATATAAATATTTTGTTAAATTATTTAAAGTTTTATAATTTTATGTTTGTTAAAAAAAATTTGTTAGTAAATGAATTTAATTTGTGTGTCCAGAAAATTTATTTGTTGGCAAATTATTATTGGAATCTAATTCAATATGTGCTATTTCTAATTTATCTTTCTAGTGATTATACACGTGCCGAATGTGAAGTCGTCGTAGTCGTCCAAAATCCTTATTTAAAAAGAGTTTATCAAAGCACTAAAAACGGTATGTAGTTTTAGAAATGGATACAACCTATTATATAACTCAATAAATATTTAAACTGTTCCAAGTCTTAGCATATTCTTAGATAATATCGGTTTAACTGTAAACAATTTGAACTTCCGATCGCAAATTTTATTTAAATAATTCCTAAAACAACAATGCAAACATCTGAAACAACCATTTTCATGGTTCTACAGTTAATTAGCAAGACAACAAAACCTTTTCGGTTTTATATTTTTGATAAATGAATTTAGGAAATTAATTTTGACTTAAAGACAAATGATGCTAAGTTGAATATATATAAGAACCTAAACATATCGTTTCAGCCTCCAAACACATGATTTCATTTAATATTTTGTTGTTTTCTATTCGTATGTCTTCTTAAATAACAAAATGTCTGTATACCCATATATATATAATAAATATGTTTTTTACCTAAATCTTAAGTGAAGAAAACACATTAACGAAACACAAATCATCACAGGAGGTAGAAACCTATATACATGTATTTAAATACAAATTTGTATCCTTACCGACAAATGTATCAGTTTTTATGATACTCAAGATATTTTTATGAAAGGAAATATTTTGACCTGTTTCATAAGATTTAGGTATATAAGAATCGGTTTGATTGGTTCATTTCCTAACACCAGCAATTCATATACAATTATACAATGATTGAATTCTAAGAAAATGTTTCAAGATGTTACCTATGTTTTGTATTTTAACGAACAAACATTTTTGGTCCCGACTCGTATATGTATAACGATCGAAAACGTTTCTTAATAAAAAACAAAATCATAAAAATCTCATTTTGTTGCTGATACATGGGATCATAAAAAATGTTTATATATAAAATTACCTGCTGTTAGCAATCTTCCGAATTACCCTTATCATCAAAAATATATATATGATTACCAATATTATCATTTTTTTTGCTGCCCCACACTCCTCTTAAATTGGGTATGAGCACAGTGAGGTAACCATGTTATGTTATCCACACAAGGGTCGTTACTTGTTTTTAGACACAATATCGTACATTTTGACTGATCATAAAAAAATTCACTTCAACGATGTGATTTTTATTTTACGACATTTTTACCCATTAAAATCATCTTACGTTTTTCTTCGTTTCGATTTTTTTTTGCTTTAATGCATAATCTGAGATTTTCGCAGACAAAATGTTTTGATTTCATCGTGTAGTTGTAGCTTCTTCATTTCAACAGTACTTTATCATCATAAATTGGATAAAAAATAAAATTAAAGTATGTGATACTCTTGAAAACCATTAGAACGAATATTTTTTATTACATTGTACAATCCCGATGTGGGACGAGACCTGAGTAATCCCTTATATATAGATGTATATAGATATTTTATTGATCCATCATTGGTATCATGACCTGTACTCATTGGCCCGTCAGGTGTTGATTTAATAACAGCAGGTAGATTGGCAACCAATCAGTATTAGTAAAATATAATCAGTAACTAAACAACCTGTTTAGTAACCATGAAATAGGTGGAGTTTAATGTAGTTTCTATTGTGGCAGGTATATACCACACTATGTACATGTCGTTAATATTCAAGTAACACAAAGATAAGGTCATGCATACGGTATTTGTCTGGATATTTCTTCTCACGTAATTTGTTTTATTTATTTAAGACAAGACTCGTTATTGTTAGTATATAATTTATAGTATGTACTGTGAAGCCATGATGCGAAATAAGAAACGAAAAAAAATCATAAGATCATAAGAGAAGACGAAAAGTAACACATTTTCGATTTTAGGAGCTTGTTGTAAATTGGCAAACTAAGAAAGAAAGAAACACACGTGTTATTTCGTTATATGTATACGCAGTGGCTTTGTGGTAGGTATGCAGATGGATTGCATTCTTGGAATTTTCTGAAGTTTATGAGAAAAATATGTTATATGTCAAAATTGTTTATGAAAAATTGATTAAGAGTGTAAAGGTTTCGCAATTAATGATACAATTTTATGACTTTATGTGTGGATTTTTATATATGTTATACTGTTGGGTATATAATTTATCATAAATCGCAAAAAAGACTGGGATAATCAATCAAAATACGAAATCTTAATCTTATTATTATGTATCACAATCACAAGGTGGATACAATATCGTGTATGATAATATTATGGGGAATAACTATTTTAATTGCTAATCCCATGTTATCAATCAGTATTATATTATATATCAAACTTCCTGCATACAACCCATTCCACTTTTTATATATTATATATCTACATATGAGAGATATATAATACATACGATAATTTAATTAAATTTCTTATGTATATTAGCAATGTTTTAACAAACCAAAAAAAAACTACTAAACTAATCAAAAATAATAAAACCGGAGTCCGTATAGTTTTATGGGCAAAAAAATTATCTTAAGAAATGATAAAATCGTGGCCATACATAGAAATTACATCATTTTTTGTATGTATATACACATATATAGTTTAGTTTAGATATCCAACTATAAACTATTTATAGAATTTCATTTCTAAATAATGTTGATTCATTTATGTATATATCATCAAGTTTTTTTGATAGTTTTGTATTATTATTATATTTTATTTTCAATCAAAATAATTGTTTTGACGGGTTTGATAATTATAAATCGCTGTTTGAACTGGGGCGTATAACTAACGTCCTGTAGATTGTTGGTATAATATATAATCAAAACTCACCAAATTAATCATTTTCTGAATATAACAAATAAAAGCTGCATTATGACCATTAACCTTTACGATATTCGTGATCCAGAGTTGCAAAGTAGCCAAAAATTATATATAAAATAAAATTTGTGTTTCTATATCCATATATAAGGTTTGGTCAAGAAAGTGGTTTGCAAACAACGTTCCACGAACATCAATGCACTGGTTTAAACTAAGACAGAAGTTTGTATGTATAGCTTACCTTAATATTTTTCGCGTGCAAGCGACAATTAGACCCACACAAAAATGGCATCTAATTTTTAATATTTCATCTTCATCTTATTAAGGTTTTACTTATATATCGTGATTTTCCGTTAATTGTTTTTTTCATATTCGCATATATCCGATTGAATTCATTTATCAAAACAGCTACCTCATCCTTTCATAGTGTTGTGTTATAATTGGTAATAAAGTTCACTTGATCCATGATCTCATTACAAAAATATTTATTTGGTGCGAATAGAATCTCAAAACATTGAGTCTAAATATCCCACATAAAAGCTCTCGATTTTTCGGGAATTCTGGATTTTATTGTTATTTAAAATTAGGTGTCGTGTCTGCAAGTAGTTATGTATGCTATGCTCTATTTGTGTGCCGAAGATATCTAAAAGCTCAAATTAAAATGTTCTGACAGTACTATAGTATTCGACTACGAGATGGCGTTGTGAAATATTTTCTTTTTCTTGACAAATTATGACGAGCTGAAATGTCATCGAAAGTTAGCTAAAACTTTGCCACAGTGTTAAACTATAGAACTGTTGATCTTGATCGCATTTCTCGTTGTATGTATTAAGTTTAAATAAATGGAATTTAGGTTTTTTCGGATACTTGAAATTACGATTCGACTCTACGAGCTTTAAGAAAAATTATGCTCTTTTGATTGACTTGCGCTGGAAATAATTAAGAGCTCAAATGGAGGTGTTCTGATAGTATCACAGGACAATTAAATGACATTGTTAACGTTTTCTAGTTGTTAACGAAATTATGACGTGATGTTAGATCCTGATCATAATTCACGTCATATCTAATAGGTTATTCAGTCTAAATATTCCAATTAAAAGCTCTCGATATTTCAAGAATTCCGTTTTTTCCTTTTTTAAATAAGGATTTGCGCCTTGAAAGTTATGCTCTCTATGTTGTACGCTTGGAATATCGAAAAACACAAATCGAGGTGTTCTGGTAGTATCATAGTGTTGGAGAAGTAGATGGCGCTCTGAACGATTTTGTAGTTTTTCACAAAATATGAAGATATGTGAACTGATATAGAATGTAAATCCTGATCATTACTCTAGCCTAACATTGTGATGGCCAGTTTAATCTAAAGTGCAACACACTAAGCTATTTGTTAAGAAGCTCTGCCCAAGTACAAGAAACATTTCAACAATGAAAATTCATGATAGTAGTACATGGATTAAATTTTATGATTTTCTTGTATTTCTTTATTTTATGTTTTATGCAAATAATAAAACATATAGCAAATACAATAACAAAGTATAAACATAGACAGAACATACATAAAATAAGGAAAAAGCTTGGACATTGAAAAATACACTCGAAATAAATTTTAAAGTAAAAAAAGGAAAAAGCTTTGTGAAATATATGTATATACCCATTGTAAATGGGTCGAAGACGAATAAAAAACTTGGAAGCAGGAAAAAATTGAATTTTTTTGTATAAAAAATTTTCGTGTTTTGAATAACTAAACCTAAATTGTATGAGTGTATAGAATTTCACGATGCTCGATTGGTTAATCTTTTCTTATACATAAAACAAAAAACTTTTAATTTCTGAACTAACCAAATATAAATCTAAACACATATTTAATGAGCCAACATTTTTGATTACCTCATCGCAATATAATTCGTTTTCGAGCTAACCAACGATATACGAGTGTATGTATATATTTTCAAGTGTATTAAATATAATCTTAATGATTCAAAGAATTAATAAAAAAATATATTAATCCGTATTATTTAAACAATAAAGCACATATATAAAATGTCCAATATGTTTTCTCAATCATAACCCTTTCGTTGGTATAATATCGTAATGAAGATTCCCCTCTATATATACATACATAATATGTGTTCTGTCTTTCGGGTTCCCATCAAACCAATTTTATATGTTTTTTGTCAAACCGACAAGTGTAAAAATTTGATATACGACAAGACAATATTATAAGAAGTCTCGTTCTCGGTTTGTTTTTATATCTTTCTTAGATAAATGTCTGCATCAAAGTGATATAAATGTGTAATAATATCTATATAGTTTTTTTGTGAAACGTAACCAACTATATATTAACTATAAACTATCATATGTGAAACAGGTGTTGATATTCACATGAGATATAAATACAGAACATGATTTTGGTACTAGAGAATTTTGAAACGGATTTATAATATTTTTTAAGATTATTATCGTATTAATTAGGTGAGATAATGTTGTGTGAACACAAGAATTATATAAGGGTAGTTTGATTTAATCGTATATTAACGACGCGATGTGAGATAATCTTTAAAACCAAATCTTAAAGTCGATATTGTCTATTTGTATGCCTTTCTTGACATATTGCCTTTCTTGAGATTTTCTTGACATATTGTAGAAAGTTGTAGCTTCACACAGACCTTTCACACAGCTCGTCGTATGCAATCGAACAGCTAATGGCATAATACTTAGGCTTAAGATAGAATTTCAACACAGCCAGATATAGTATTTTACAAAACCCAATACACATTACTTCGTTGCCAAATGGTTTCAATCGAAAATATTAACTTTGACGCATGATGAATCAATCAGTAGGTCCCCTCAAATATTTTGTTCGTGTTCTGTGTATTTTAATATCATTGAAGTGATTGCCGTACATATTTTTCTATCCACGAAAAAATGTAATTAATTAGTGTTACATTGCTCTTCAAACACGTATGTAAAGTGTGTACATCTATGTACGTTATACGATATGTGCAACGCGTTATCCGTGTATAATGTACTCGTATTCTGTTCTCACGATTTTCATGTAAAAACAAAATCATTGATCTTATGAAATTGTTTTTTAAATTCAATGATTGTTGGTATATTGATTGTAATAACAAGATCAGGTTGATGCTTATGGATTTGAATGCATAGTCGGCATAAAACGTATATGTTTGTTGTATATATATCAATCAAATAGATCATTAATTTACTTCTACACCAAAAAAATATTAATTAGAACTGACATCAATTATGATACTGAAATATTCAAGAATTTTAATGACAAAAAAAATTATTTCTTATATATAATTGTATGTTGTTTGTGTATTATTATGTTTAATGTTTGTGTATTTTTAAGTGGATGAT
Source organism: Tipula lateralis (assembly GCA_963932295.1). Classification (NCBI taxonomy): domain Eukaryota; kingdom Metazoa; phylum Arthropoda; class Insecta; order Diptera; family Tipulidae; genus Tipula; species Tipula lateralis. Next base: position 184,882,596 of record OZ010738.1, on the reverse strand, counting down.
ATCAGTGGTATTTCGAAATATATACACACTTTATACTTAAAGAATTTAATAAAAGAAACAAATTAAGAATCGCAAGTGGATTCGTGTGTATATTTATAATACGTACTGTGTTTGTGTAATTAATAGATAGTTAACACTTGTTTGCGATTTAAATGAGATTAGAATTAGTTTAATGATGTATGTGCGTTGCAATCTATATCTATCGGAGCTTGGTCTTTTGTGGCGCCGGTTAAAACGATTTTGCTGTTGGTTTGATGGGTACATTCGAGATTATAATTATGCAGAAGGTCTACATTTCTCACAAATACAGCTTCAATCATTCAAATTTCCAAACGTGGCGTACAAACGTCTATAGAAAAATCTGTAGAACACCGCAATATATGATTAAATGTTAGCTCTTTGTTTTTGTTTATCTTAACCTTAGGTTAGTTTAATTTCTTTTGGTAAATTTTTATTGTTAGAAAACTACATCGTTTATAAAATAATGCCATTGATATTAGATGATGAACAAATAAATACTCGGGATTATAGAAGAAATAACCCTCACATTTGAAGAACTTTAACAAATGATACATCTCATTTAAAAACCCTAACACCAATACATTTTCTAATAGAAGATTTGCCAAAGGTAGAATCCTCCGTATCTCTGATTATTTATCTCTAAAGACAAGGTAGACTTTGGTGAGAAAATAGCACAAGATTTAAAAAAAAAGTAGTCTGCGGAATAGCCAATTGCAGCAGCAAAATAAATGAAAAGGCATTTAGCCAAATGCTAATAAAAGACGGGCTAGTTCGAGTCTAAACGCTTAAGTGTCAAGAAGCAACTCACAAGCGGTCTATTGTGAAATTGATCAAACTCCCTATTGATTATGATTTCAAAAAGTCAATAGCACTAATCCCAATTGCAGCACAAACCAATATCAAAATAATTCTCCAAG